>CANUEZ040000148.1:197500-797500 GCA_948099385.1 Fasciola hepatica
TACATCCATCCATCCATCGATCCATCCATCCATCCATCCATCAATCCATCCATCCATCCATCCATCCATCCATCCATCCATCCATCCATCCATCCATCCATCCATCCATCCATCCATCCATCCATCCATCCATCCATCCATCCATCCATCCATCCAACCATCATTACATCCCACCATCCATGCATCCATCCATCAATCCACCCATCCATCCATCCATCCATCCATCCATCCATACATACATCAATCCACCCATCCATCCTTCCAACCAACCATCCATCCATCCATCCATCCATCCATCCATCCATCCATCCGTCCATCTATCTAGCCATGCATCCAACCATCCATCATTCGAACAATACATCCTTACATCCATCCATCCATCCATCCACCTTGCATCCATCCTTTGATGCTTCTATGCAAAATTTCATCCATACATACACCCATTCATCCATTCATCCATCCACTCCTCCATCCATCCATCCATACATCCATTCATCCAACCATCCATCCATTAATTCATCCATTCTTCCATCCATCCATCCATCCATCCATCCATCCATCCATCAATCAATCCACACATCGATCCATCCATCGATCCATCCATCCAGCCGTCCATCCATTCATCCTTCAATTCATCCATCCATCCTTAGATCCAACCATCCAAACATCCTTACATCCATCCATCCATCTATCCAACATGCATCCAAACTTTGATGCTTCTATGCAAACGTTCATCCATACAAACACATTCATCCATCCATCCATTCATTCATTCATCCATCCATCCATCCATGCATCCATTCATTCAACCATCAATCCATCCATCCGTCCATCCATCTAGCCCTGCATCCAACCATCAATCATTCGAACAATCCATTCTTACATCCATCCATCCATCCATCAATCCATCCATCCATCAATCCACCCATCCATCCATCCATCCATCCATCCATCCATACATCCATCCATCCATCCATCGGTCCATCAATCTAGCCATGCATCCAACCATCCATCATTCGAAAAATCCATCCTTACATCCATCCATCCATCCATCCACCATGCATCCATCATTTGATGCTTCTATGCAAACGTTTATCCATACATACACCCATTAAATCAATCCATCCATCCAATCCTCCATCCATCCATCCATACATCCATTCACCCAAATATCCACCCATTATTTCATCCATTCTTCCATTCATTCATCCAAACATCCATCCATCCATCCATCCATCCATCCATCCATCCATCCATCGATTCATCCATCGATTGATCGATCCATCCATCAATCCATCCATCCATCCATCCATCCATCCATCCATCCATCCATCTATCCATCCATACATCCATCCATCCATCCTTTCACCCATCCATCCATCCATCCATCCATCCATCAACCCATCCACCCATCCATCCATCCAAACATCCAAACATCCATCCTACCATCCACTCATTCATCCATCCAGCCGTCCATCCATCCTTCCATCCATCAATCCACCCATCCATCCATCCATTCATCCATCCGTCCATCCATCCATCCATCCATCGATTCATGCATCCATCGATCCATCCATCGATCCATCCTTCCATCCATCCATCCATCCATCCATCCATCCATCCATCCATCCATCCATCCATCCATCCATCCATCCATCCATCCATCCATCCATCCATCCATCCGTCCAACCATCCATCCATCCATCCAACCATCCGTCCATTCATGCATCCAGCCGTCCATCCATCCTTCCATCCATCCGTCCATCCATCCATCGATCCATCGATCCAACCATCCACCCATCCATCCATCCATCCATCCATCTATCCATCCTTACATCCATCCATCCATCCATACATCCATCCAAACATCCATCCATTCATCCATCCAGCCGTCCATCCATCCATCCATCCATCCATCCATCCATCCATCCATCCATCCACCCATCCATCCATCCATCCATCCATCCATCCATCCACCCATCCATCCATCCATCCATCCATCCACCCATCCATCCGTCCATCCATCCATCCATCCATCTAACATTCCATCCATCCAACCATCGATCCATTCATATATACATTCCTTCCATCCACCGATCCATTCATACATACATCCATCCATCCATCGATCCATCCATCCATCCATCCATCAATCCATCCATCCATCCATCCATCCATCCATCCATCCATCCATCCATCCATCCATCCATCCATCCATCCATCCATCCATCCATCCTTTCACCCATCCATCCATCCATCCATCCATCCATCCATTTTTCCATTCAGTCATCAATCCCTTCTTTCACCCATTCATCCATCCCTTAATCCATCCTGACTTCTCTTCATCCATCCATCTTTCCGCCCATTCTTCCCTATATCCACCCCACCGTCCATCTATCCATACTTCGTTTCATACATCCAAGCATCGGTCCATACATCTATCCATCCTTTATCCACCCATCCAGAAATGGTACATACATATATGCGTGCATACGAAGATGTGTACTTTTATACATACATTCATCCGTTCGGATATTATGTCTCTGCAGATGTTATTTCTTCTCTTGATTTCTGCTAGATATATTCTCAACACGATTTGTATAAATAATTACGTGTCAATTACCTACAGGTAGTGAGATGATCATTGAAACCGTTCCTACTGACTACTGATATGCAGACATCTGTCAATAAGGACCACTATTTGAACACAATATGTCACCAAATTGATTAGTAGGTCATTGTTTCTCTTCATATTTATGCTTTAAATGAGTAAGCTCATTCCTTACAGGACCGATAATATTTTCACCAATATCAGTTTGACAGAATACAGCCTCATAATATGTACTCAAAACCTGATTCAATGTGGATTATCTAATTGATTATTTTACAATATTGCCCGTCACCGTGAATCGTCAGTTGAATCCGATTATAGCAAAGAAGCTCGCTGTATTGACCCCTTGATAGAACCACTGAACATTGTATACTCGTAGAGTGTGCAGCAATACGGTATTGAAAAACGGCGTTATCAGTACAAACATCAGAACATCAAACGTGTGATGACCTGACACAGTTTCTCACTCAAACACTTGAGTATGAATGTTGGAGTGAAGGATGCAAATGGCGCCATCCAATTTAAATCCAATCATAGATTTAAATCCGTCGACCAGAATTGTGGCCCGTTTTCCGTTACTAAAACATGAGGAATAATTTTGTCGATAGACAGATTTACGAAATACTCGTTTACCAACGAATACGGTGGTATCACTGGTCAGGTAAACTGCGGAACAGAATGAGTATGTATCATTTGGCAACAGGATATAGCACTCGCCAAGTAGAAGCACACATCCTATTCTGAGCTAAATAGATATCAGACTATGGTGTCCAGTTTCCATCTCATGCTCTGTCCTATCCGTACACTTCTCACGACTCAAGGATATAGACCGACATTAATTATCGTCGCAATAATTGAAACATCAACATCGTCCGTGTAAACTTACAAACAACGTGCCAGACCGTTAGAATTCAGTATTCTGTTGATAAACTAATGCAGTGTTGTCTAGTAACACGGATGAAAATTGGCACAGTCTCATGTAGCAAAAGAGAGATCGTATCAACCGTCGCCGTTCCCAGAACAAAAGCTCTATTGATATCCACCTGATCGGAAGTCTGAGAATTCATCCTCAAAATCACACTTCTAATGAGACACAATTAACGACATTATGCAAATGATAAGCATTCCCAATTTTCTTCCGTCTCTCCCCTTTTTTGGTGATAACTACGACCGGTTGAATCCCAATGTGGCCAAGTGAGCTCATCAACGCTTTTGTGGAATCTTTTACATGAAATACGTAGTCCGATAGGCAAATTGTTGGGCTAAAAAAGCCGCAGTCTATATTCGAATCAGTTAGTTTCTGGGATTCGTCCTCTAAACGAATTTGTAAATATTCATGGCTGAAGACGATCTCAGAGAATACGATGCTTCCACGACGAAATAAATCTCCGGGTCCTCATTTGTCGATTCATGTTGTTGTGTTCAGGGATTCAGTGTGCTTCTCAAGTCAATTCAGATTCTGGTAGTCACACTATCACTATGAAACTATTTAACCTCCATTCAGATACAAATTCTGAATAAATGTCAAATCGTGGACGAAATCCCTGTGTTTGAAATCTGTCACGACACTATCGTTTACACTCGGATTTTCTAGTGTGTAGTCTTTTGGAATTTTTTTTTGACAGAGATCACAAAAGACTGCTGCAACTGATTTTGAGAGCATCTCACGGTAAACCCTGTCCTCTTGATTCAACCCGAACCCTTTCTGATCGTGGATAAATGCTTTAATAGGTATCATGAAATAAGCAGAGTGCTGAAATGTTTGGCTTTAAATTCTGACCTTGAAAACAGCAGAGTTACTGAAGGCATTTTCGAGATTCAAATGGGATTGATTCAATGGGATTATTCTATCCCCTAAACAAAGCTTTGGACTCGGGCAAAAATGTTCTAGGACATGTGTGCTGACTACTTGATGACTGATGGAAAAAGTCGTTCCTGGTTATCTTCCCATTTCATGAAAAACATAAAGCAATTATGTGTAAGTCAAATTTCCCCAATTGAATCAGACTGGCACTGAGAAGTATTAGTTTTTTAACAAGTAAAATACGACATTTATATAGGCGTGAAATACGTAGCGAAACGCATAGGCATACAAACAATAAACCCGAATCCCACAATCGTTGCGTATTCCTTTTCACACTTCGGTTTTTCTGTGGATCTGAAAAATCGCAAGCTGGTAGACACAATAATGAAAAAGTGCGTCATCGGCATTGGTGAATGCCCAAACTCCCAGGATATTCGGCTGGCTATCTCGCAATCAGAATTTGCTGACATTTTGGAAGAGTTTCCATCCTCCACCAAACCAAATCAGACCAACAAACCACCACATCACCACTAAAGCCAAACCGGCTCATTTTCAACCGCGTCGACGTAACGCCCACAAAACCCGTATTGTGCGCCTCTAACTCGAACACGACAAATCTTGGCATCACTCAACCATCTTCAAGCCCTAAAATTTACCCTAATAAATGTGTGTTCGCATTCTCGTCCCTAAAAGTACTCGGGCTCCATATTGATCGAAACGGTTTGGCACCCCTCTCAATTAAGGTCCGCAGAGTATTCGCATTTCCTGCACCCAAAACGGTTACACATTCTTGCCGTCTCCTGCCAACTTTCAACTACTGCCGCCGTTTGACTTCCCATTGAGCGCCATCTTTTCGTTTTTGATTGACCGACTCAAGTCGAATATCAAGGCGATCAGTTTCACTCCCCATGCGGAAGCAACTTTCACAGAATCCATACAGAATTTAGCAGAAGTTACCATACTGCATCACCCACATTGGGATCCAAATACCGAGTTGATCCTAACAACTGAAGTATCCAATACTGCGGTCGGTGCAGTATTTCATCAAATTGTGAACAATCGACTACAGCCATTTGTTTTCTTTTAATAAAAGAGCCAGGTGGCACAGACAAGATACAGCCACCTTCTCGTGAAATCTTTGCTATTTACGTGTCCATCCATCACTTCCACCACCTTTCGGAAGGCCGACGCTCTCTTGTGCACATTACCCACAAACACCTAACATAGGCACTTCTTACCAAACCTGATAAACATTCACCCACAGGCATGCGCCACCGGGATCATATTTCTCAGTTCACAACAGATGTCCGCGGCGTGCGTCGAGTTCACAACGTCGTGGCTGACGCTCTATCCAGAACTGATGTCAACACTGTGCAAATAGAATTTGATTTTATGGAGCTAGCTAACTCCTATCATGATGATCCGTCCGTTCCTGACCTGAAAACATCCTCCACACACGAGCTGAAGAATTCTCCCCTACCTTCCGCCGACGGCACAATCCTATGTGATGGTTCCACGCGTTGCCGTTCCCTCTTACTACAGGAAATCTGTTTTAGATCATTTCCATCCTAGTTCCCATCTTCGTAATCGTGCAACTCGCAAACTCATTTCTGCCAGATTTGTTTAGCTCAGTACAAATTTTGGCATTGCATTGAGGACTTATCACTGCTTTCAGTTACGTAGAAACGAAGTCTATCCTCACACACTTCATCTTGTCAGTGCATTCACAATTCCCAACGTCCTTTTCACACATAATCACGTTGATCTCGTTGATCCACTAGCACCACCAAACGGACCTACTCACATACTAACGGTGCTAGATCGCTTCACATGTTGGTCGGTGGCAGAGCCAATTTGCTATGCATCGGCAGAGAATATTGCAAAAGTACTACTTCATCACTGGAATACTACATTTGGCTACCGTTACAACAGACCGAGCAGTCAATTCCAGTCGACTTTGTTCCATGAGTTCACTAAACTGCTTGGCTGCAATCACATCACAACCACTGCATGGCATCCTTTGTCCAACGGCACGGCAGAGTACCTACATCGTCAGCTGACAGAAGCGTTATTATCGCAGTTTGCCCCCATTGTTCGAGCGATAATCAGCCACTCGTTCTCTTGGGTCTCCGATCATCATTCAAAGATGACCTCTAGAGAAAGTGGCCCGAACTCGTTTTCAGTATCACCATTCGCCTTTCAGATTAGTGTGTTCAATCCAGAACTGTTGACACTCCTAGCCCATCTCAGTTTGTTCAACAACTTAGAGACCGTGTGTCCATCCACATTCAACACCCACTCACTTATCGTCCACACACTATTTTGTACAAAGGGATTTACACACTTCAGCATGTATTATAATTCGTACCGATGCTGTATGCAAACCACTCACACCAATGTATGATGGTCCATTTTAGGTGGTAGTTTGTGGTTCGGAATGATGATAAATCAAACACTGTTCCATTGACAGACCAAAATCCGCCTATTCTGAAACACCTCCATCATCGGCAGCAGCCACATCATCACCATCCACAGACACACCACCAACATTTTCTGGTGAACATCCACACTGTACCTTCACACCGGACACTACACGACAACCACCAGCATCTCCAAAACGACAACGAGCCCCGTCAGTTAGACATTCTGGCAGAACGGTTCCACACCTTGTCTGATTTCAAGACTTTGTTAATCAACGATTTCTTCCACCAATCCGTCTTCTCTCTCTGTTTTTCTACCGGGCTTTCATTTTGTACAACAAACACTCTGGAAAGAGAGTTGTGTAGGTACGTGTACACTTCCGACTTTTTCATTTATCTTCACCGTCCTTTAGTGCAACACTCCTTCGTTGCGGCGACCTTCTTACGTTATCAACAACACATACCATTTTCGTACACCATTACTGCGCAATACAAAAAGGCTGCTAATTATTCTCTCATTCTAGCACAGTCTCGCCCTCCCATTTGAAGTGTCTTAGAATTACACCAGTCGGATCTAGCTGTGAGAAACAAACTATTTTGAAACTTCGACGGAGTCGCCTGGAGCTCGTCTCAACACTATCCTGATTGAATCGACGAACGGTTGTCAGACTGAACTGAATTGAACATACTGGTGGACACTGGCTCTTTGACGCTTAAGCTCCGGTTAAAAACAGCGAATAATTGTAAGTTTCTGTCATACTTCTTTGCTACATTTCAAATTCAACTGTACGTACCCTTTCGCCCTTTTATCTGAAAAAGCTCATCCGCCTACCCTAATTCGCTATTCTCGTATTAGATGGAGTTGACATTACCTTGGTGAACCGTATATACCGATTAGTATAGCACCTCCATGAGCAATAGGATCGGTGAGTACAAACTTGACAAACGTTGTCTAGTGAAATGGGAGTAGATCGTGCGCACAAGACATACATATTGTGATAATCAGCATCTATGGTTTGACTGAGATGAGTCATACGAGAGTGGTGCATTTGCTCGTATGCACAAATGCATGAATGCCGACTGGGGTCTATATTGAACCAACGTGCACTGATTGGTTCAAATGGTCTTATTCGAACTGCACATGATGGGAACAGAATCACTGCAGACAAATTTACTGAATGTGCCATTCTGTTTATTGCTTCGATCCACGATTGTGTGAGAATGTGGACCAAAAATGGTGGACTGGGAAGTAATGATGAAAATAATAATTTCATTATTATAAAAAATAACAATGCTATTAATGACATGTCTAAACCTGCCATACTGTTTGATATGCATATCCCTAACCAGCAAATAATATGTTGACGTACAACTATCCTCAGTCAATCATACCAGCTTTTCAGACACGGAGTTTACCAACAGAGCCACGATACCATCAGTATTCCCAAGCTCATTACCGTGCAGTATTTTTACTTCCACAGTCCAATGTCAAGAAAGTGTTTGGAAGTATTTCTTCAGTGCTGAGAACAAATTCTCAATCATGATCGAATCAGGCCTGACATGGGGTGATTTTGTCAGTAGCACCTTCAAAATAGCTATGCTCACAGCGATAGTATGAATTATTTTGTGACAGGCGTAACTTGGTGCATTACCCGGCATCAAAATAACCTTTCGAGAAGACGTTTCAACCTGGAAGACTGAAAACATTTATTTGTGAACTCGTTGAATTATGTCACTCATAGTTTCGTGGACAATACCACCCCAGCAAAGTTGATCGATTTATTGGATTGTGTGTTTTATTGTACTGCATTGCATTGTATTGCAATGAGGTCTATTGTAAGTAACCGACTCATTTTTCTTCCGTAAAAAAGGAGTGAAAACGATAACTGCCAACTTGGAAACATCTTAGAAAATGTGCGGAAAAATGAATGGCAAAATAAAATCACATTCAATCACCGAGGTTGTTGCGAATTTCCTTCTCAAAATTCACGTTGCTAACGGAAGCAAAGACTAAAGGGAGCACAGTAGGGATTCTCTTGACGTTTATGAGGGACAGGATAAGTCTAGACTCGGAACGCGTGGAAGGCTGTGAACGGCAAAGAGACAGGTCACGTCATGATAATGTTCATAGCGAAGTGTATGGGTCACGTATAGTTTTCGCGAGATAGGTAATGGAATGCAAAGAAACACGACTGTTGACAGCCAAACCAAGGCGTAGGGGTTGAAAACCTTTTTAGGAAGACCATAAAAGGTTACGGGAAGACAATAGAGTTAGATTGGTAGAACATATTGGGAATCAAAGGTTGATGATGAAAGCTTATTTGACACTTAACTGCATTGGTCCGCAGATTGGAAAGGTGAGAGGGCGCAATTTATTTACGCTGCGTAGAATATGAGAAAACCACTGTTATTGTTTGCCTATAGAAACACCTAAAAACCTGAGCGATTGAGCTCTGTAAATGGGTTCAGATTGTATATCGGGATAAATAGCTAGAGATAGGGTGAATGTGCACTCGAAACATTTGGAAACTCCTAGGTTTGGGCCAGAGATGGACGAGAGGGTCCTCAGTATTACGTAATTTTTCACAAAAAGAGGTCAAAAAATGCTGAGTAAAAAGGAATGGTGAGGCATCAAATCGTCCGAATACTTGAAAATCGTGTAGGATGAGTCGTGTATAGGTCAAAATCATAAGCAATACAAAGATACGGACATTGTTGTGCAGAACATGGAAATGTTTCAGTAAGGGACTAAACGAAATGGTACAATGTTTGATACAGTTGGTTCTTTTGGAAAAGAAGCATCTGAACCACGGAATCTGAAAAGCCCAACAGTCAGAAGACTCCAGCTTCTCGAGAAGTGAAGAGGAACCGAATCAAACGTAGGAGAATGGTGGAGAAAGATACAACAAATTGGTTTCGCAGAACCATTCACACTCTTAGAAATGAAATGGTCAACTACAGCAACTGCATCCACACTAGACCTGTTGCGTTCGTGTGCGAACTGAGCAGAATTATTTTGGAGCAAATAAAGAGAAACGCAATCAAATAAGGATAGCATGCTCAGTCAACGTAGATGTAGAGAAAGTGATGACTATGAGCGGAAAAGACTTCTTCAAAATATTGGAATTGGAGTGCTCGCGAATATGCACAACTATTGCAGGCGTCCTGGATACAGAAACAAAGGATTTGTTGATGTGTGAAGTCATTGTTTCCGCTAGCAGACTTGCTTCTAATTTGAGGAGGGTGGGGAATAAATCATGTGAGCCAATAAAGAAAGCATGTTTTGAGCGTTTGCAGGAGTCAAAACCATCTTATGGAGAATAATTTCAACTCTGTAGGGATTAGAGTGGGTACACGATGGTGGGATGCTATTGGATGAGTGCACAAGTGTGGCATTCAGAATGTCGACATCTCTAATGAAGTTGCTTGACAGGGCCAGCTGACCGCATAGCAGCTTGATTACGCGCTAAAGAGTTTTGCTATTTGCGGACCCAATAACTTATCGTCAAAAGCCTCATTCAACCGTTGTATCTCTTGGTTGACCACGATAGAATGATATTACACGGACTCCAGGTCACAAGCGATGTAGGCCTGTTCTTCTCCCTCCTCAAGGATTCTAGTAGAACAGATACTATCTTTACACAGTTACAATTTCTGGTATTTCCTTTCATTTGTTTCGTCCTAACGAATGAAGAGTCGGCAGAACGTATTTTCTGGGTATAGTGGTCTAGAATATTTTGATTATTCTGTCCAGAACAGCGTTGTCCATGGTTGGTGTTAGACAGGTCACTTAACAGAAAAACAAATAAGGAACATATGGATGCATCGGTAAAGTCCACAACAGCAGCGCGTAAATAGACAGGCAGTAATGAATCCAAAACGGGCATCAAAGAGTCCAAATCTACTTTATAGCTCTCTGGGAGGAAAGGAAAGCTGTGAACAGATTACTGTACATAGTATCTGGAAAAATAGCACACTTTCAATGTGACTTACCAATGACGCTGCAAATAGTATTACAGGAAAAAGTAAAGGTGACCTAGGATTCGCCAGGAAACACGGGAATGATGCAGGTTACCACCCCATCGCCAACTCTTTTTCTGCATTGTTTCCTGTCTCCACAAATGTACTCAATGCACTCACGCAAAACGAGCTTGTTTTCAACACTTGCAATGAAAGGTGAATCTTGGATAAACACTAAACAGATACACGTCTGGATCCGAGGGTTCAGAACACTGGTTGCGAGCAGTATATTTTGAAACAAGGACTGAGTACAGGCACTGACCAATACAGGTTTCATCATCCTGTTTGGTGTTGTGTGACTAAGAGCAGTCTGCCAACCAACACGCTTGAACCTATTTGCCCAGCACAATTAAGGCCCACTTGTTTGAATTCGATTTGTGAGTAATGAAGTGGGAGATAGTGCGTCTCTGATCCGACTGAGTGCTTCGTTTGTGTGGAGAATCCTGCCTGACGTTGAGTGTAGAGTACGGAATGTGAACCGGTAGTCAAACAAAATAATGACGGAATATTTATTTCATTCCGATTAGAACACCAGACTATCTTAGGTTACCTTTGATGTAGGCTTCAGATCGACCGGAAGATGATGTGGCTCACTTCACCTTATCCTTCTTCACAATTCCATCAAGCGTGGAATTCTCTCTCTCTCGTTGTGCACTCTTTTATCTAACAAAAGGCAAAAAACATCCTCGTCTGATGCATGCTTTTTCTTCTTGCCCACCACTTACCGATTTGACACCAAATTTAACACTGGTAATGTGGGGAAACTAATATTCAGTAACATGACTAATCTGAGTAATATACTTCATAGAAATTCGGTAACGAGGCGTTTTCTTAGTTTTGTCTTTCCCCGATTTAATGAAGTATCGTTCCATTCCAAAATGGTCATTTGTGCCCCCTCGCAAAACCAAAATGGATGTTTACCGAAGGTCTCTCATATGACGTCGGTTTCACGTTCATGCATTCCAACCACTCCATCGGGGTTCTTTTTCCTCTGAACCGCCCACCAACCGTGGAATTGCCATGGAATCCCCAGATTATGCAGCATTCCCAAAATGTGTTCTTATTATTCTCGTTTTTATTCTGTTGAGTATTAATCTATTTCACAATTCTTCAAAAAGGATAAGTTCGTGATGCAACAGAAGTTCATTTATCAGTGACCGCAATCATCTGTGGTGCGGCTGACCTTCACAGTTTCAAAACCTCTCCCATTATAATCGTTAGGTAAATTCAGTCATTTAGTCTTCAAGCAAATTTATCCAGGTGATTACGTCAAGAATTTCAAAATTCCCAGAAAACGTTACACGGCTAACACGAATAATTTCCCATGATAGATAATCCTAATCCACCATCCTCTGTTTGGTTTAATGTAGAATAATAATTGGGAACAAAATTTCCCAATGGAGAAAATTAATTTCTCCTCCCACTTGTGACACTCCCTGTATAATTGAAGCATAGGTTCACATTGGCTGTCGCGTTACCTTCCCGGTTAACTCTGAATCAGTAAACAACCGGTAAACGTGGATTAGTCCATAAAAGAAACAAACAACCTGACTAATCCAAATGCAACGAATCCATGTTAACAAACAAATATAACCAATCTGGCACGTCGCATGCAAACTGAGTTTTCGGAGAAACAACCATGGAGCATCCAAGTGGTCATCGTCGTCTGAGTCGCACTGCTCAGTTCCGAAAACCGGATAGAAAATGAGTGGACAATATGCAGTTTATACTTGTGTTCACCCTTTATTTCATTCACGTCCACTTGTTCACGATGGGAGAAGCGCCGTTGGCGGGAGTGCTGTTTTTCGATTAGTTCAGAGGTGCGATAAGCCATGGTACTGTACCACATATCATATCATGCTACTCAAATATTCTGCCTCTATTACTAATGTCTCCTCTGATGGAACATACTAATATTCTCAGACAAAGGTATAATTTTGAAAACTCAATACAACCATGAAAGTGACGTTCAGTGGTGTGGTTCGGAATATCTTAACTCGAGTAATCCAAAATCCAGAATGTCAAATGAGGTATTATGTAATGGGACGTGTATACCGGAAAAATGTACTGACGATCAGAAGTTTGGCGAATGTCACCCCTTGCACAAAACTGTGGAATAACATAGGGAGTGTCGGGAATTTCTTCAGAACAAGGGAAAACTTCCTCAATCATTAGGATGCACTCACCTGGTTTGCATTATCCTGGAAAATATCCCAATACATATATGGTTCGTATTAGATCTCTCATGAGATTTGTAAAACAAATAAAGCATTTCTATCGGGTAATCAAAACAGTGAAACTGTTTGACCACTACTCTCTCTTTCTCTCTCAGGTTGGCCGGAGGCAATCAGGATTGAACTCAAAACATATCATCAGCCTGTCAAGGCGAATGTTGTCCGAAATATCTAACGGTGGCCAATTTTGGTACAGTCAAATGCAATCGGTCTTCTAAAGGTTTATCAGAAAAATTCTTGTTTGTTCTTGCTGGTCATCGTGAAATCGAATCAATGCCGTACATTCGGGTTCATTATTTGTTGATGTGTTTTGTGCCAGACATTCTGAGATATGTTCCGGAATCCCAATCAATAATCCATTCTAGGTTCTCCAATATAATTGTCACCGAATAAGTAACGTAAAACGTTAGGAACACATGCTGGATGGTTAACATTTTCGTGCTGCTTCAAACCGTGTAAGAAGAATAATCTGTAAAGTGGTCAATCAAGAAATAAATATCTAAAACAAATCTGTGGAGGAATTCAAGAATATTTAGATTGTGTGTTTCACTTTCCTCCAGAATTAGGCGTATCACCCTCGTGGCAGATACTGACGGACAATTTCTGTGCAACAGCCTAACTGCAGCGATAAAACTCTGAAAGCTTCCAAACCAGCATTAGTCACTGCGTTTGCAATTTTACGGGTTTACGGAAACTGATGGGAATCGAACTATTAGTTTATTCCCTTCGTACAAAGTGACGATCTTTCACTGTTGATGTCCACATCTGGGACTACCGAGTTGATAGACCCATGGTCTATGCGTTTTTTAATCGGATATTTCCGCTAGGGAACAATTAACTGTATCCACAGTGAAATCGCAATATAAACTAACGCCCACCACAATGAAGTTTTTTCGATTTTATTCGCAAAAGCAGCAATCAATATCGAGTCATAACGGATAGGTTTGATGAGTTGTTTTCAGGGCATACAAGTTTGACTGACCACTGAAATAACGGGATCGAATATTTACCCTTTATCCCATCATCGGCAAATTTACTCAGAACAGACAGGTTTATTGCAAGGCCTGTAGTTTGAAGAAAGCCTGTTGAGAAAAACATCAAAAACGTCAACAAGTTCAGTCCAATTCCTCAATTTCAGGTCGTATTCAAACTTAGAACAAAAATGTTGACTCTGCGGTGGGTATCTTGCACAAAGTGAGTCACTGATGAATATTCGTGAATCCTTAGCTGAAATCGTTCAATGTGCTCACAGATAATTTTGGATTAGCACAGCATGCTTAGATTAGAACTGTCGCGAGTAACATCAGGGGAGCTGGAACACCTTGCACAAAACTGATAAATCACCCATTGCAGTCTACGACAGATGACATGTTACCGTCCAGAATAATTCAACTACTTCGTAAATTGAATGTCCATGAGACAAATGTGTGACGAGAGAGAATTAGTTCAAATAATTTATCTTCTGTGAATTGAAAACAGTTATGCCGTCGGAATAAATTTTAGAGTTCGTTTGGCAAATGTGTTAAGAAACTGGTGGTAATAGTTTTAATTTGATTTAAATTACATCTTATGTTGCTATTTCGTTCACCACTTTGAAAAGTATGTGGAGAACACTTGCAAACATAACCAATAAGCGTTTGTGATGGGTATGTACATGGTGGTAACATATTTATCCCAAAAAAATGAATATTTGTTTTTGTGAATTTGGTTTATTCGTCTGGATATGATCTAATAATACCTCGATTGACCTGTTCCTTGGAGAAGAGAGCGGGTATGGGAATACACAGCAATGGAACTCTGTATTAAAATAATTATAATATTGAGTATCACTTGCAGAAATATACGTCCTGTTATAGTACAATATTTTGTTTTATAGTACAGCGTATTCGAAATCGTTGGTAGGTTGTCGACTTTTCGGTCACCACGGAAAACCATTTTCAAGACTGGTTTTATAACCGATTTTAAAGCCAATCTTGAAAAGGTTACCCGTGGTGACCGAATGGTCGTCAACCTTCCAACGATTTCCACTTCGTTGTTTTAAAAATAAGTAAAATTCTACCATAACATTTCACATGGCGCATCGATTTTTCGATACATTCCGAACCGACCTCGGTTCTGACTTAATAAAGGTCCTATTGTTGAGAAACTGGTGACACTGCAGTTTACCGCAGTGTCCAGGAAATAACGCCGGTTACCAGTAATATGAGAAGTGAATTCAAGTGATATTACCTTTTGCATAAACATGAAGACATCAACAGGACTCACTTCTACAAGGGCAACATCGGCAACATTTTCAGATGTTTCCACAGCTGTTTTTACTCATCGGGCTGTGCATAAGTGACATTCCAATGCATATTCAATTTCTGTTTCGTGCCGGAAAAAATTCTCACATAACTGATTTTATTGAGCTCAATCGAATTCATTTGGGTTTTTCCCAATAATTGGTAATGAACTGTGAGTTTTCATCTGGAAATTAAATTCTCAGCTGTGAGGGGATGAAGCGTGCACGTTGATCTCATGTTACCATTCATTCAACGTGTCGTACTTGATGAATTATAAGGAAAAGTAGCAGTACCGCTTTGAAGTATTGGTAATTTTGCCATTCACAATAATGTAATGTTTATTATCTTCTGAATTCCGTTGAATTGTCTCCAGTTTTAACCCCAACATGCCACCAAGTTGGCAGATTCTGGTTTGACAAGACGTGTTTTACGTTTAACATGTCGGCCTATGGAGACGATCCTCCGCGCGATATCCAGCATGACCATATTTATAGTACCACCACTGTGATGCTATCATCTAAAACAGAGTCCAAATATACATCCACAAAATGTTTTCGACATCCTAAGTCGCTATGGGCCACCGATCTATGAAAATCGTTAGTTACAAGCAAAGGGTATTCTCACATTCTTTTTCCTTTGGCTCGTTTGGCCTTCTCGCGAAATGCTCATTACTGATTAGACATAATTTGGATCTGAAGAGCTGGTGTTTTTATAGGATTTCGGTGATGAAAATAATTTTTCAATAGTTTGGAATGAGGAATGAAAATGCGAATCTGTCCTTTTGTTGAAACAACTGTTTTTTATCAATTCATTCTCTAACCATTTACTGATTTTTCAGTTGACAATAAATAGATAATGAACATAAACATGCAATAAACACTTATCATAGGCAAGGGATTGTCAGTCTAATTATCTCTATTGTTGGATTTATTCAGCTAGCCGGCCCTCTGTAAGTAACCAGAAGGTTGATTTATGCAGCTTTCGTGAATATTGGGCAGTGAGAGGTGAAATACCCAGACCAGAATAGACTTTGAGATGTATTGCTATGCATGAATCCAAGAAATGTAATTACTAATCATCATGCCAGAATTTTTAAAATGAAATCGATTTGAACAAGACAGGTTTTGATTTACGTTCTGGTCATTTCTTGTGAACAGAATGTCCCATCCACCAAAAAAACTTTCTTTTTGCGGAAGTCCAAGTACTTTCCCTTGTGTCCTTGGGAAAGACTAAGGTCCTGTAAGGTCACAACCGTTGCTGCCTCAGGGTTTACCAACAATATCACATAACTGCATGACAAGAAATATTCCAAATTTGCTATCATTTATTGCAGTCAAGGGCGAACTAGGTCATCCAGATAATTAAAGCTTAACAAATTGAATGACGCAAAAATCGATGAAGTCATTTGACTGTTTCAAACTTATTTTGGTTTTAGATCTTGCTTTTGAGAATAGTATCCAACCAATTTTGAAATGCCCATTTTCATAATAAACAATCAAGCGTTTCATTTTCACCGCTTCGAAAAATATAAAGAATAATTTAAGCATTCGTTAGATAGTTAAACTAACAATAATTTATAGTGCATACTTGTTTGTTATTAGCTCAAGTTCGGTCTCATCGTTTTTTCACTGGGAATAATAATAACACTAGTATGCTGATGCTCCACAATTAGCACAAACGTAACGTGAAACAGCTTATCGTTTATCCAAAACACAGTACGACATTTGTGTCATTGCAAAAGAGATCGAAACCAATTGGTTAAAAATGTCATGTGAAATGATGCAAAGAAAACCAGTTTATTGTCCAACCAGAAAATCCTGTGAAAGCGCAATCAGTTGAATATTTCTCTGTGAATTGTCTATGTTTGTCCCGTCTTTGTCGGGCCGAACTTGTGAAACAAAAAACCTTAGACACACGACGAGTTTTTGTTTGATTACAACCTCCATGATCGAAAAATTTCTTTCTTCAGCGTTCTGCAGTTTCAATAAACATATTGCGATTCGTGAGGCCCAGCCTTCTAGGGGGACTTTCCTAAAAAAAGCCATTATCATTCCCGAAACAAGCGAGTCCAAAACAATAATATATATATATATATATATATATATATATATATATATATCACTGCAATTATTGGACAATGATAAGATATGCAACGTTGTACCCGGTATGCGCAGATTTCTAGGGAATTCCATTTAGTCTGTATTACCTGGTATATCGAAGGTGAAGTTGTAGGTTATTTTCAGTGATTGCGTTAGCGTCGAATATTTGAAAAAATCTTTCTACGGAACCATGTGTCATCATGCTCTCCAAAAACTGTAAGAGCACAGTAAAGAATGTATTCGTCAGACTTAAAACAAGGAAGAAATGGTAGTTGTAGTGCTTGTCTGATTAGTAGCGGTAATAGTGTTAGCTGTAAAAGAGTTAAGAGTGGTAGTAGTATTGATTTATTCAAAGTTCTGTCCAGTGATAGGTGGGTAGCGGGAGATTTCACCTTTGAACATCAAATTTAATCATACAAAACAGTAATATTCATTCAACAAACAATAGTTCAGTCCCACTGAAAACAGTTTCCATGGATTCGGAGGCTGGGGTCGTCTATATATTCCTGCACCTTATTTCTTCTGGTCCCTACGACAAAGTCGCGTTTATTTTCGCTCCACAGTTGCTCATGACGGTTTTTGAGCAGCCAAGCACTTTTTTTATTCAGTTGGTACCATGCATATTCCCACCGCACTCCTAGATGCTGACAAAATAGCGATCCGAGTTTTGTGGACTCGCTTCAGAAACTCCTCAACTAGGGACTTTACACCCCTTATCCGTTCCGTAGCTGTGTCGGCATTAGACTGAAAACCATCCTAGTGATGAGCCTTGTTTTTTATGATAAGCGTCGTAAAATGCAAGTGTAACGCAATGTGATACCTCCGAAACAGAGAAAATACACAACGGAAATCCGAAGCTTATGATGTACGTACTTACCACTCCCGAGTACCTTAACACAAAAACGGAGTGGTAATGCATAATTACAAAAAGTAGAAACCTGTTAATGGAATATCTAAACCAGCCACATGAACAAAGGTAAAATTCAATTGTTAAAGACGAGGTTTCCATTAGACCAGTTTGCCTAGAGTGTTCCTCGTTGTTTTGATCCCCTCCTGTGCTCCTGGAACAGTCTTATATGAAGTCGTTGGCTGTGAATACGAAGTATTCCATACTGCATCAGTCGTCACGCAGGATAATCAGGACCGCACTGACCATTGCATCTTGCGCTGCCGGCGTTGATATTTTGGCTACTGTTCCGTCTTTGTATTCTCCCTAAAACCTACTCTCCTTCACTTTTCTTCCTACCTATAGTGTTCCCAAAGGTAACACACCCGACGCTCGCAACGCTTCTTTGTCGGATACGGGCAAAATAACCCTCAGTCAAACTTTCACATTTTCTAAAGTCTTGTCAGCCTTCGAATCTCGGCTTTTCCAAGATGTGAACATCAATGTGGGCTAGTCGTCAGGCAAGCTTAGAGCTCTAGCAATTGATGTCTGCTGCGTAGGTCAAATGCGTACCCAGGGTTCGAGTAGTGTGATCCACTCACTGCTCCCCGTATCTCCTCAGGGAATTTCCTACTCACTCCAGAGGACAAAACAACTAGAGATGGCTGCAGGTTGACTTTGTGTTAGACTAACTTTGACTGACAGGACTGAAGCTGCTCTTTTATATGGGCATCTTCTTAAGTCGTTTATATGACGTACGATTCCAGAGGTCAGTTTGCTTTCGAAAGGATGGCTGTGTTAAACGCACAGTGTTTCTGGTCCCGGCGTTCTCTCCAATAGATTGCAGCTCTGAGACGATTGAGGACGAGTTCCATGACGAACTCACTACTCATTCGCGGGAGCAGAGGTTCTGACATTGTACTGCTAGCTGCTGGTTTTATTGCACAAGTTTGCAAACGTAGCGCATCAGACGTTTGTTTAAGTGGGCGTCGTGCCTTACCCGCCTAACGCAAAGATAACGAGGATAGGGTTCTCCAGTTATTCCTGTCTATCACGAGCTTCCGAAACAGCTACTGTCAGGTAGCGACATGACACTCTAACTCTACAGATACTCTGAGCCACGTTGATCGCAAAGCTTCAAGCTACCGGAAGCGCAGTTTCGGTTGGAACTATAGATCCTACTAGTCCAGGTACGGTATAATCACACCGGCACCATGGTCAGCAAAGCAAACCGCAAACCCGGTTAGTCGTGAAACGTTTGTCTGATCCGGGAGTTTTCATCAGTGAGAAACCTAAATTATCGCACCAGCTAATTTCTGCGATGAACTGTAATATAGATGAGCAAAATGCCAATATCCAGCAGATGATGCATGTGGCAGCAGGTTTCACCTGTTTTCCTACATTCGATATCAATGAGAAACAATGGGTTTCACAAGAGTTTCTGAGTTTATTTAAAGGATAGAATCAGCTCTCGAACTTCAAAGGGGTGAATAAGATACGAGAACATCTACAAAGGCAAGTACAAAAGCCTTGAGAGGGATCGCGAGAATTAGTAGGTCAATGTGGCCGAAGAAATGGAAGTAGTGGCTATTCCGTGTTACCATCGAAGTCTTTTTACACATATTGGCGTCACAGGTGGATGTGATGAAAATCGAAAGCCTATTCATGGCAAACAGCAGTAACATGGCCTTTGAGCCGACTGCTTCAAGGATTATTTAGCTGACAGCGTGTTAATGTAATAAGTCCAGCGTCAACAACGGACATTTTTTTGGGGAGTATCACTTCAGCCTCAATCGAAATTTTAGGTGAAGTGATGATTTTGATTACGAAAACGATGAAAGCTGCCAGTCCCGACGGATTCCCCCCATGTTTTCCCTATTTTGTTGATGGAGCTGTTAAAAATATCACTTTTCACGTTTATTCGTGACTTTTGGAGGTGGGAATGCAGTCCGGTAATATGGAGCGAGTCACTGGTTGAACCCATGTACAAGGATGGAATACGCGGGGAATTTAGTAATCATCGGGGTAACAGATTAGCTCCGATAGCCGAGGTGTTAGCTCCGATCTTACTGAGCTTTCTGACACTGTTACGCAAGAGAAACGCCCGCGAATAACTGGCCCGATTTCTCCAGGTCGGTGATGCATCGACCGAATCTTTACACTTACTCAGTTATTTGAAACGCGTCATACACACCGTTCACCGACAATCTTTTTTTCTCTCAACTTGAAGGCCTCTTTGATTCTGTTGGCTGGAGAGGGATATTTAATGTTCTGCCACCAGAACGTATGCCATAGAAGTTCATGAATCTACTGAGATCATTGAACACTCATAATTCTGGCTGTGTAAGGGTTTACTTTGAACTATCCGATCTATATGAAACGACCCGGGGTTTGTCGACAGGAATGTTGCATTCCCTGTTCCTGTTCAACTTCGTCATGGACGGGATAGTGGAGAATGCCATGCTAAATCGTTCGAAGGTAGGCGTAGGAAATATTGAACAAATAAGTGACCTGGATTATACGGACAAGCTTGTTTGCTTGTTTCAATCCACCGACATGCGCGACTTGGCTTAGGCAGGCTCGCTAGAGCTATAGCTCCATTTGGCATGCACTTTGCATCTTCAAATTGTGAAGCGATGTTGAAAGGCTGGACGTCAACTGCACCTACCTTGATGCGCGATACGGTGATATAAATTAGCTGCCGGTTCACTTACCTCATAAGCAGCGTGAATACATATGGGAGCACGGTGGTAGTGGTGAGCACACACATACCCAAGGCTCGACCGGCGTGCGCGGGACTGAAACATATGTGGAGCCGACCTGATATTTCGCTGAAATTGATAGGTCATTTGTACTGTACTGCGCAGCGGTGCGGTCATTTATGTTGAATAGTTGCGAGACTTGCGGTGTGCGTGCGGAAGATATTCGCTGTCTGTGGTCTTCGATCATCGATGTTTGCGTAGTACCGCTAAGTGCGTTTGTGCAGTCAGACTGTGTATTCCGTTTAATCGCTATGAAGCCCTTTTTCATTTTCTCATCTTTCTAGGTCTACTCCCCTACCATCCTACTCATTCAATCTTCTCATTTCTAAATCCAACGTGCGGAGAAAAACAGTGGTCTGAAGGGCTCGCCCTGCTGGCAAGCGATGGACGATGATGACATTCCGGGCTTCCGAGAATTGCCGTGTGGTCTCCTGACGGTCGACCGGCGAGTCGAATCCTGCAACCAGGGCGTCCTAGATGGTGACCCATTTCAATAACTTTCAGTACCGCTTGCTCTCTGCCATGGAGCCCTCGAAGGGCCACAAACCTACTCCAGTTCAACCGAAGTCCCGTCCGTTTGGGCACGTTCTCGAAATCTTCAAAGATTGCTTTCATGTCCCTGTCCTCCAAGGGTTGCCACCAGATTATCTCTATCTTAGTCGTGGCACTTATTGTAATAATTCACAAGTTGTCCCGGAAAATAATTTGCTCATATGCATTAAATCTGTACAGTCTACTTGAAGACAGTCATCAATCAGTTGGAGGACGAAATCGTATGGGTGTTCTGTATTCCTTGACCTTATTTCCGTCAGTCATTCCGAAGTTGTCACGGTCAAAATCAATTCAAAACTGTCCTCGTACAATCAACCACACTTGCAGTATCAGTAGTGGTAGTTGTGGTAGCATTACTAGTTATAAGGGTTATGGTAATGGTGATAGCATTAGTAGAAGAGGGAAGCGTGGCATCATTACTAGTAGTAGAGGTAGATATAGTAGTGCTTGTATCGGCAGTTTTGATAATCATGTGGTTATATGGATGTGCCAGGTATGAGAGAATGTGGTAATTCAGTGTTGTCGGACAGCCAAGTCGAGTCTGCAGTCAGCACTGGTGCGGTACCAAGCCCAACGCATTAGACAACGGAATCTCGAGAGACAAGGCATACGATCGCTGGATTGGATCGATAGATGAGAGATGAGTCTCGTCATTGGTGTTTATGCCTCAAGGCGTGGTCACCCACACCCGTTGGACCAATGCATTGTGTACAACGAGTAGGCGAATGTGAGAACAACTTACATGAAATAGTTCTGAGGCACATCTGCGTTCTCACTAAAGTTAGTGGGACGGTTTCAAACACCAGGTGGCGATTCAAGCATCAGGGAAACACAAACCAACAGAACATATTGGAAACAGAATGTACATCAAGCATACACGGTACGATGAAGTTAGGACTTTCACCACATTTTACACTTCATCTACATCCTTTTTATCCCTTTCCATGCTGCCCATGTGACTTCATCACACTATGATTCATTCTGGAATGCGTGATTCTTGAGGATCATGCCTGAACTCATGAGTGCTATATAACACTCCATCGTATTACGAAGGGATTATGTATCAATAGGCTGAAGATAGTTCATTTCATCCAATATTTTTGTCGCAGATTTTTGATTTGGATGAAATGAATTGTGATCGACCAAAGGTTTGTCGAGTAGAAAATTTCCCAGTGCCGTCCATGATTGAGCCTGTGGATTACAGGTGTAGCGTACTACTTTGTCTATGTGGTATACTAAATTATTGTCAACAATATTTAAGACGACACTAGCAGACTAAGATTGGCGGAGGAGCGGGCTGTGATGAAAAGGCCAGAAGGGTATGCATATTAGGAAGTAAAATGAAACAAAAGGTGTGACACAAACTCACCGTTGTTCAGTGTTCTTGTGATCAGGAAATGAGCGCCAAAAAACCAATATCTGCCATTGTCTTCAGTTCAGTTCGGTCTGACAGCCATTCGTTGAACAGAACAGGCTGGTATTGAGCGAAGTGTCAAGTGACGCAGTGGAAGCTACTAAAATGTTTTGTTTCTCACAGTTAGATCCGACCGATATAACTCCAAGACACTCCAAATCAGATGATGAGACCGTGCCAGAATGAAATATTAATTGACCGCCTGTTTGTATTGCTCGGTGATGACGCTCTAAAAAGTTGTGTGTGTTTTACATTAAAACGTCGGTACAACAAATGAGTGTTGCACCAAGGGACATTGAAAATCATGAAGAAAGTCGGAAATGTACAGGTACATGAATAGGTCAGCAAAGCAATACCGTGACTTGCTATGATTTAACGAATTCTCGCGGAAATTGTCTAAGATATATATATATATATATATATATATATATATATATATATATATATATATATATATATATATATATATATATATATATATATATATATATATAACGACGCTCAAGTGAGTAGGTAGAACGTAGTTAGAGGTGACAAGTATGTCCATCATCAATGAAGAGAATCTCTTACTTTGAAGACAGTATGGGAACGAGATAAATGATATTAATTTTTGGCTTAAACATTTCATTCGAACCTTTCATTTTTATTTTTGAGGACGATACGTAGAGAACACTGCCGCTATTGTTTGCTTCGCAAAAACGGCGGACAAATTGACATTGTAATCATGTGACGTAAAACCGGTATCATAAATTATCCACGACGTAAAATCGCAGATGCGAGCAATGTAAATGATTTTTCAGGTGTACGTTTCAAGTCGTTCGTTCAGTCGACCGATCGGTGAATCTCTCGTAAGAACTGGACATCAGGCAGATAAAATTCTTAGGATATGAGGCATTTCTTACCCACAGTCCATAGACAACGTTTTTTGGAAGAATATTTTAATCAATAAAGCGCATATCACAGTATATACTTTCACAATGAAACAAAGTTTCTTGAGCTTCCCACTTCTGATTTTTCACTGGTAGGTAGCCTTATATTTTATTGAGTAGTGATCTGGTTTTATTCAGAAGAACAAGACAGAATTCTACAGGTATTGACGACCATAAACCTCCTGTTTGATAAGCTCATCGAAATAACACTGGCAATTCAATGGATAACACCCGAACATCCAGCGATTCAGAATCGTGACTTCAGTGGGAGGACTCCTACCTGGAATATGTTTCTTTAACGAATGTCATTGGAACACACGAAAATACACAGGTCCGATAACATTTATACCTCACACTGTGTTTCATTTCATAAATTCTTCTTTTTTCAAAACAAACGCGCTGAATTTGCATCTTCTGTTATATTATGAACATTTACACGTCCAGTTTGTGTATGAGCACACGTTACTGAAGGCTACTGACGACCCATATGAATTAATCAACTTGCATAAGGCTGCTTGCTGCTGAAATATTCGATTTTGTGTTCAGAGTGAAGGAAGTGTTCTTCGTGAATTAAGATTTGATGTGCACAATTTCAGCATGGTTGGCATTGTATTGTACCATACAATTATAGGCACAATACTGTGCAAACCAAACTTTCATGTTTGCACTTATTCGCACTATGAAATACATTTCAATTTCGGGTGGTATTTTAGGAAACAATTTCATGATATTTTCCCAGATGAATTTGAGATTCAATAGTGCGACCACTCAAATCACATGGATTGAATTGTTCAAATGCAACCAAATTCAGCATTGCTTGGGGCTCGGACGGTTAAGTTAACCAAATTCCTGTAGATAATATGAGCCATAGGTCAGGGTATACAGTCATTGCACGAGGTAGTCAGCTCCCGTATAAGGTTGATGTCCTATGTGTCGTTCAACGAAAAGGCAATCGCGGAGCAATGATTGGTACTGCTCACCTCAAGTTCTTCGTTGACTCAGGGAGAATAAAGATACGGAGGTGCGATAGGGATTTTTCCTTGACACCCTGACACTAGTTATGTAGCCAAAACCAGACTGACCGGGCTACCTAAATAAAGCGTAACAGTTCCTGGAGTGACAAATGCCGAACGGTTTACCTGGCTGCTGTCGTTCATTTGCCGTCCCCGTCCTTCGCAGAGGAAATCGGTATTTGAACCTGATTTCCGCATCATATATTTTGATACTGTACCGAAATCCCCAACTCCATACTCCACTTACACACCTGAAATGCTTTCAAATGAAAAAAAATAAATTGTGTGATAATCGGTTACTTCCATTGCACTTGTATTTACAGCATACTGAAATTTCTCGGAACTGATCTTCATAAACTGTGGCTCAACACTCGTTTTAAGTGAATTGAGTGCATTTATGAAACCTGTCAATCACGAGTAAAAGGCTACCATAACGGAAATGATATTTGAGCAGCCAAACACTTCCAGTCGATAGAGTTTGTGCAATCGTCTATTTAGCGATAAAGCAACATCGATTCTCTGACAGACCGACTATTTCTCATCAATTTTGTTAGGTGTCCACCGCTTTCGGGCTAGTTCCTTTTCTTCCCATACCCGTTTAGTTGGTCTGATCTATCCAGTTCGTAGCTTAGTAGGTAGCCACTGACATCCTCCAGATCCCGTTCAATTATTTATGTTACTACGCAAGCCTTCTTTGGTCTGTTTCGGGACTCTTGGTATACATTGCCGTGAATTGGCACAAAAGTTTCAAAACATAAAGACGTGGTGCCAGCAATCACCGAAAGTCCGTAGGTTTTAGGTTTATTCACTTTTTATGTATTGCGGTGGAAAGAAGACATGTGGAAAAATTTTGAGGGCCAATTATATCATAGGAAAGGAAACACACTCTCTATACTAGTGTCTATTTTTCCGCTAAACAGTTAACATCTTTGTGATATTTTTCAGTTTGTGTTGGCTAGGAGACCAAAGGCCAAAATCGCATTTGCAGTAGTCAACAATGTTGTCAATGGCTGCCAAACAATTGAGCGAGCACACCAATGCACATATGGTAGGCAAAATTCCTTAACAATCCTTGACGCCAATTTTCAAGTGCTTCCAGAACTCAGTAAGCTAAACAAAGTAACATCAAACCCATACGTTTCATGCAAGTTTCTATGAGATACATAGATTCTGCTAACCGTTTTTATGCTGCCTACATGCAAGAGAGTAATGTTGGACGCTATCCTCGACAAGGAAAGCAGAATTTACCAGGATCAAGTGGAGTCCCCTGTGAATGTGTTGGGATGGAATCCTATGGAATTTGTGAGCAAATCATTAAGAAATACACCTAAACATGAAAAAAACAATGCAAATCACCTTTGAAATGCACACAACGCCTGAAGGACCATTGGTCTAGACGAGCAACAGTGCATAACATACCAATGCGACGATTGAAAATAAGGAACAGCGATAGCCTTATAGATTGTGGCCAAAATATAGTGCTGTTCAATACAACAAAATTTTAACACGACGGTGGAGATAATGGTACTCATAGAAAGTGAACCAAATAGGATTTGACAAAAAACATCTGAATAATTGGTCAACAACCCACTGCAGACCATACTGATCTCTCCAACCAGGAAAGGAAACTGGGCGAATTTTGTGGTAAGGAAAATGACGGCGCACTATTATAGAGGAACAAGTAAAACGTTTATTTTGATTCAACACGAAGTGCGTGGTGGGCAGAGATTAAGCTCACAGACAGCAAAAATATAACCACAAGGATAGTGGCATTCTCAGAAGAAAGAGTGAGTTTGTGCGGCGTAACCCGTAAACCGGCCGCAGATGACTTATCAGGTCTTTTTTTCTGACAGAGTTGATACGGTAATGCCTATCATGCCTTGTCTAGCAGTTCCGATGAGAATATACTGAGATGCTCAGAAAGGTGTCGTTATTGGGTCACAATCCATAATTGATTGGAGAATAGCAGCTTGCTGTTAGACCGTTTTGTTTGTGATCGTGAACGCATATTGTAATGACAGCTTGGCTATCCTCGTGATCCATATGATTCTTTGGAATAACCATGAATATGATAGAATATGATAGTAAGAAATGATTCACATGGACAGAATGTTGGTGGTTTATCTTCCATTTTGTATTTGTTTTAACTGACTGAGGAGTTTTCGGATTCATTTAAAAAAAAGTAAAACTGCTAACGATGGAAAACATCCACTGTACATTTCTCCCAAATATTCTGGTGTCACCCATATTCAATCATTGTCAGTAGATATTTCGTGAGCCAGGTCAAGACTTTTTTCGTTGGAAAATATATCGCTGTAACATGTGATAAAACAACGCGAAACAAAGGTACCATGTTGTCGCGTGGTCACCGGTTGTTTCTGGTTACTAATAGGTCTAGTCATTGTATAAGCAAATCAATAACATTCTGTTTATTCTCGCATTGTACATTTGATTTTGAATGTTATCAGTTAAATTTGTCCTGATTGAGGTTATGTGGACTAGATAATAGCTAAGTTAAATACGTAAAACGGAATCTGCTCGCAGCAACCATCGACTGGCAACCTGTTTACTCATAACAACAATGCATCGACCTGATTCCCGGTGGTCCTCCAGTCTCCCTTTGTAAATGGCCAAAGTACCGCCGTTGTGCTCCCACTCGAATGAGACTACTGGATTGATGAAGAATAATTTGAAGACCTTCGTGAAAACCGTATTTTCCACAAAGAACATGTTGTTTTATCACGGATACCAACGGAATCATTCTGATCAAGAAACACGCACATTGGTTCGAATAATGCACATGGTCGAATTTAAATATTTCGGGAAGTTATGAACACAGAATCGACTGCAGCGGGCAGAAGCATGAATAGTTATCCAACCAGGACAGGATCGATTTGCGGAAGTATAAGCCATATTTAGTTTTAATATAAACAAGTTTCTATAAATGAAGTTATCAGAATTTTCCGCAAAATATTGGTTCGGAAATGTCTCTCTAATACTATGCAACTTTTCTGGTTTCATGTGAACAAACTGTATTAGGAAAAGAGGAGTTTGAAAATAGGCAGCACGAGTGTCTTGTGAGAAGAAAGAGAATAGACCAAAGAGCGGCAAATCGCTCAAAGTGTAGTTGTTATCCGCAAATACGTGCACGCCTTTATAAAGAAGAAAAAGGTAAGTTGAGTTCCTTGATATCTAGGTTGATAGCAAGCTACCGTTAATCGACCGATAAAACTGTTCACTTGTTGAAATCTCAAATAAATTCAAATTTGATTGTAATTTCTCTTCTGTTTGAATCCCCCTCCGTTGCTTTTGAGCGGGCCTTGGTGATTCACAAAATGTTATTTATGTTTCACAATTGAAAAATCTAACGTCATCAGTGCAATTTATTTCCTTGGTTGATACTGGGTATGGGAAATCCTATTCGTGCAAACAATGCTAGTATCACCTCGAAAACTGGGCAAAAGTAATTCAGTGAGCTGAAGCAGAACATTTCACCAATCCTTCACACTAGATAGTCTTTTTTGCTGTCAGCTAAAACTTCAGTATATGCTTTAAAAACGTTCAATCATCCTTTTCTTTTCTGTGAAGTTTCCCAATGACAAAACTATGGTTCTGTCACATAATTGCTAGTTGAAAGCCTAGATTCGTTTGTGGTGGTGGGTTTGTCGGATGTTGACAAAGTACCTTGATGCATTTCCTGCAAACGCAATGGGGTTGTTTGTATCAAATCATCACATTTATTGCCAATGCTTTTATAAGAATCTGGGTAGTACCTCAATATTCTCATTATGATTTTTTTCTAAACCTTCCTAGAAATCTGATATCAAGCGGCGAGGTTTTTTAACGGCTTAATTATGTAATAACAGATTCCTATAACAATATTTGATTCGCATTTTAGACGGCTCCGTGATATCAAGACCAGTATCTACATAGACTTTCTGTAAGTGCTTTTTAGCTAGAAGAATTGAAGGCGTTGCTAGTTATCTAGTGGGAACTTGTTCATTGCGACCGCATTTCCCAATCATTTTAGACTAACGTCGTATAACTACGTTTATCCCGTTGTCTGTTTGCACGTAAAAGTGTAACAGTCATGATGAACTGAACTGACACGACGGATTGAAATTGCGCTCACCCAAAACTACACCAACGGAAGTAGTAAGAATACCAAGGCTGCGGAATGACACGTTAGTTTTATCGCAGAACTGGTTTGAATCAATATGTCAAATGGTAGGATATAATTAGTAGACTCAAGGATCACCTATCATGGAAAGCTTCCGTTAGACTTGTTCAAGACGATCTTGATTGATTGAGGCTCATCCGCGTGCGTGCCTGCTGTACCCGGCCGTATAACTTGTGACAGCTGTTGAATCTCAGCAGAAAGGCATCCGGAAATAACAATAGATTTTTTGTAGCTAACGGGGTAAAGGGTCGACTGCTTTAGCAAGATACCCGTGCTATTCGTTCAGTAACTGATTTCCACGACAACCTCATTGCATTGGGTGACTGATTTTGATTCTCAAACGTATAATGAACAATAGGAGTATGAGTAACTCAACGGAGAATCTGTTAACCTCAAAGAAATGCAATGGGTCAGAATGTGTACCGCGCCATGCTTTGTTTGGAGGGACACCAGAGCAGAAAATGAATGTTTGGTGATTGTTTACAAATTAGACGTCTGTATGTGGATTTTCGTAATAATACATACAAACCAAGAATGTTTTTTGCTCCTTTTCCTGCTGTTAGTGACAAACCTTCCATTTTAAATGTGTATACATTCATGCTGAAATTGCATCGGCTAGTTGTACACATGAGTGTTGCATAGTTTTAGTGAAATCGAAAAACCACTACTACAACGTGCCACGGGGCGTTATCCTGAGAAATTTGTGACCATCAGGCACTATCTGTTCATTGAATTCGAGGACACGTTTGATACGAACAGTTAACAATGTGAGATTGTTCATAGGGAGTCTAGCATCAGTGCACCACCATATCTAGGTATATTTTTTTATCCAGATCAGTGCCGTTTTTGGGAAAGTATTATCGGCAATCTGTAGGATACATTGTCGGGAGAACGTTTTACTACACATGATTTATCTGAACCTTCCCTGGCTACTTATATCAAGTTTTCGTTTGGGGAGAAAATCGTCACCAAATTGCTAATCAAACTGATTTCAATTCCATGTGAAATCTTTGCGTGCAGTGGTTAAACAGTCATCATGATATACATCAGACCTTGCCGTTTCTGGTTGTAATCCCAAAGCCACCTTTGTTGTTTTCTATGCCAGTGATAAATGGGCCACAATCAAACACTCTGGATCCAGCATCCTGTTCTTCGTGAGTGTAAATCGAGGTGAGACATTTTTCGATATTGGATGTTTACCACGTCATTGCACGAATTTTAGGCCACGTATTTTAGATATCCCAACCATCAGGTAGGTTCCAGCGGAATGAATACTTTTGTATACATTCATGACTTAGTAACTACAGGAGCAAGAATTTATGGAGCATTACTTCGGTGGAACTTAAAAAGCTGGCATTCAATATTCTTGCCAGATAGGAACTATGAGGCTGGCGAGTTGGCTGCCTTTTCAAATTTCAGAGAGAAGTTTTTGAACCCAGAATCAAGAATATAGATGAAGATATTATGTGAACATGGAGATTGATGGGCATCTTTATCCTGGTATTAGCCTTTACCGTTGAAGTATTGGATATGCGCATTCAAAAAACGTTTGATGAAATACTATCCGATACTTTTCTCTACACCAAAGACAATGAATTTAGGAACAGTCAACAAAATACGTAGAGGTATTCAGAAGTTTGAATAATCCCGCTGGTCCGAGCACCAGTTAGCAGGAACGGGTTAATAAAAATGTAATTTTACTAACGGAAAAGGACATGGTTATGCCTTTTTTAAAACCATCACGGAAGTGCAGTGGCTCAGCGGCAGCACTTGCAATCTCCGAAAACAAACAGACGTCATTTTTTCGTTGCAAGTTGTTTTGCAATTAAAACTTTCCCCCGTTCTTTTCTGTCAGTTACTCAAAATTACACCGAAACTCGGTGTAACTGGAACCCCACTGGCTTTGAATTATTCTGTTTTTTGTTGAAATTGATCTGTTATAGTATTGTCATTTCCAAACTCATCTCGTGTAATCAATGAGGAAATTATTACCGCTGTACGCGGTGTGCTCTTCAAAGGTTGCGGAACAGGGCACGCTTGGGTAGTTGATGTTGTTTCGCTCTCTGTATTTGATCACCGTAGCCCAAACAGTATCTCACGAGTTTGTCACAAATAAGGAATACACCATTTCACCATTCGAATGTGTATCGAACGAACCGAGTGTGCCGCGTAGCTTTCATGTGCTATCATACACCCCACCGGCTCTGTTGTCTAAGGCGTGTGATATGTATGCCCCATCCATACTGACGTCCCATCGTGCTTCACTTCCTGAGCCCGGCTTTGGCTGGAAAAGAAAGCGAGGAGGCCTCTGTAGGTTCCTCACTTTTGCGTGACTGTGGAATGCGAGATCCATCACATGGTAGACACATTATGTTGGAAACCCAAGAGGATATGCCCTTCGATTCCTCGCTTATATAGTTGTTTACTTGTCTTTATACCACAACGCATTTTTGACTATGTACCGGGTTATCGGTGAATGAGAAACCTGAATATTGGCTTCTTTATTGGATGTATATACATTTTCCCTTAAATCGCATGAGAGTGTGAAAGAAGAAAAGTACTCACATGCTTGGATGAACTACATGAAAAAAACCATTACATCTCACTTTAGCTGATACACTGAACATTGCATTCGGCTGAACTTACACGCCCCACCTAATTGAGATGGCTGTGGGCATTTTTGTATTGTGTTAGGAACGTTTGTCAGGTATGAAACTCAAATCGTATTCAAAGATGATGGGAACTGGCTGCTGTCTAATTGAAATGTGCAGTTGAACGATGGGGGAAAAACACGGAATCAGCCATTGAGGTCCATGCGGAATTTGTTTTAGCAAAGTTTCATGTTTTCTCTCAGAGTGTGTGCAAACATGGTAGATTTTTAGTTTGAGAAACATAATCATACGTGGAAGGGGTATGTGTAAGCGCATACGAAGCGGCGGGATATGAACGATACATAGATGATACAAGGTAAAATGAATGCTCGAAGTCCACAAAAGTGTGCATGGCGATATATCGCGTAAAATTGATATTATGGAGATATGATTGTTCAAAGGCGTCAACGAGACACGACAGGCGATAGCCGAGCCACCTTTCGACGTGATTAAGTTATCATTAGGCTGACCATGTTGAATTACGAGAAAGTATTGCTGTATACTTGGGAGAGAAAACTGATGGTCACGAAATAATAGCTGTTCAAGTGGAACCAAACTTTCTTCTCCTACAAATCTCAGTATTCAATCTCAGTAGTTATTTTCAAGACAACAGTTACATCAGCAATCGGACTAGGTGTTTGACCAAGGCAAATCAGAAAAGAGCATATGTTTGAATAATGACTGTTCATTGAGTTCAGTTGAATGAAACGAGGAAAATGTAGTTGATACATAAGCACGTGTTTAGGTGTTGTCCAGAGTTGGGCGAGCATTTAAGAAGGTCGCATAAGTGCTCGGAAAAAGAAAATGACCTCCGACTGACTGATGATTGATTGATAGAGTAATACTCCACTAGCTTACTGTGAAGGTCAAGTTTGTTTATTGCTTTGAATAAGTTGGTATTGTACTTTGATAAAAAATATGGCAAAAAAAGAAGGTACCCTAGAGCTGTTCAATAACACGTTTTGGGTCCTTTGAAGAAGTGAGCTTTCCACATTGATAATATACAGCACAGCCAAATGGCTGGGGATACTGAAAAAGAACAGATTCGAGGACAGTAGAGTGGTCGAGTGGTGTACGACGAACTGATTTCACGGACTCATGCAAGCTCTGAAATGGATTGGTAAACTGAAGTAACTACCTTCAGAGTGTGTTGTTTTTTGTGCGAAATTCGCAGGGTCAATAGGAACGAAAACGACTGGAACACAAAATAAAACCATTGGGTACTGGAATCACTCGAGGTCAGCAAAAATGAATATGATATGCCAATGCCGTTGTGACAGAAAGATAAAAGAACAATATTAGAGAATAGGAACAACTGTTTTGGGTAACCAAGAGACAAAGATATGACCGATGCCAACGGTTTACTAATGACGGAATTCAACATTCCACATATGACAAGTGTGAAAAATCAATTACCAGGACTGGCAGAATAAAGCAATTTTGAGTTTTCAAAAAAAAAACATGAAGTCTTCTGAGGAAATTTGGTCGATTTCTGAGTACACAGGGTGGTTATTGGATAAAAAGGTATCCGAAGACGAATAAATATTCGTGAAGTTTGCACAGTGAGCAGCTACTCTGTTGTTTTTCTATCTGGCTTTTTTCCATCAATGAAGCCGGGGACTACGCGAGGAAGCTTATTGTTTTGGTAACAGGAGAACTGGAGGCAAAATACTGATATGATATATGCAATTCTTGGCTGGTCTAGAAAGATTTCCGCTTCGCAGAAGTTTGGTCGTGCAGATCATGGTATATCCGTTTTGCCTCTTTAGGATTTCTGTTTTGAAGAGAAAAATCCAACCGTTGTTCGTAAACAGTTCACTGAAAAAAATCACGGAACATCATACTCAGTGTCTTTACAATACCGTACAAATACGTACGCAGTAAAACATGAACGTAATCAATGCGCATAACCATTTGTCAGGTAAAAGGCTGATACCCCTCTAAGTCCAAAGTGGAACCATGCACAGGTTACTAATCACAGTATTTCCAGATCGAGAGAAGGTCTGATGACATGAAACAAGCATAAAGCAATATGAGAACAACGTGGGAATGATTAGCTCACCGGGAAACTATGCATGTTGCCACAACACCACCTACGTTTTCTCGCTTCTTTTTCTCTATTGACCAAAACGTTTGGTTTCCAGCTAGTGGTTCCATTTATACTGGTTTTTCTGCCCACTTGAACTGCAACTTGCACGTTTGCGGTCTGTCTGAATAATAACACGCCATACACTTTATTCAAAACCTACCATGTATTCACGTTAGTTTCATTGTGGACTGGCATTCAAGGAATCATTGGCTAGACAAACTTACAAACTTGTATTTTTCGGAATGACGTAGTTGTTCGGTTGAACCGGTTGGCTGGTAACGATTTTGTATTTATCCCCAGCGGTGAATCTGATCTATAAAACTACGAGTAGGAAAACATTCACGGGGAAGACCAAAATATTCATGAGTGCAGGGTGTTCCCTTTATGGTGGATTACCGACAAGGGAAAGAATCAATAAATGTCCCTGTATACAGTGTGTCCCTCATTCAGGATTGCGTTATTAAGAGATTCTGCTGTTGATAGGACTGACATTTATGGTAGTTGGGAGAAAGTCATCGGAGGACAGATGGCAAAGATCTAGGCAGAATTGTCCAAATTGCTCGAAAATTAGAAAGATCAGGGTTATCATCTGACTGGTTTAGAACACTTCCGCACTGAGGAGTAATCTTCAAAAAGGTGAACTTCTTACTTAACAAAGTATCCAGAATTGAATCCTATAAATGACGTTCATTTCGCAATATGTTTTCTATATTTGGCAGCAGATTGATCAAGAGTCCTTTATGAACTAGAAAGCCATGACAGATTTAAAAAATGCCTCGAGTGGAACACGTCAGGTAGCTTTATTGAGGCTTGAGGACCTTCAGAAACGAGAAATAATGAAAAAGATGACGGAAGTCGAAGTCTCCGAAGGCATCAAAGCATATAAAACGAAACCGCGTTCGTAAGAAGAGTTGAACAGAATGCGAACAAATAAAATGCATGACTTGCGGCCAGGGTCCGCAATGAGTAATTTTGTTCGACAGTTAGTTTATATGAAATCCCCCTGACTCGAAAACTTGAGTCAAGCCGGATAAGGTCAAATGAATGCATTCTACCCCAAAAAGATGACTATTTAACTGTCACATAACCACATACTATGTTGCGAATGAGAAACACAAGGACAAAGTTACAGAACCATGGCCTTTACCATATCTTGAACTATTGCAAGAGTATGGGTCCCAGATTAGTTATTAGCATTTGTGCGGGCAAATTTGAGTTTGAAACTTGTCCGAATGGAATAGTTTGAAAAGCATTTGATTAAATATTTGAAGGGCTGGTAGTTTCAATAGATATTCAGGTGATCACAATTTGTCAACAGACACGAGTTTGAGGGTATACCTAAATCAAACTCTGCATACATCACTCGGGTTCCGGGAGACAGTCTGCTGGGATTGCCATCAATGTTCCGTACGAATTATTTGTGGTTGGCTTTGTTATAGTTCGTGGGAGTAATTTCATCAATTGCTTTAACAGAAGTCCCGACAGGTGGGAGGAGCTTTAGGCAAACTACTTTTTGTTATTCGACAAAATAATCTCAGTAAGCATCTTCTCCCGTGGGAGACTCCAGAGTGCGCAATGAGTCCACTATGCAGCTCGAGACATCATTATTTTCCTCAGGAGGTTTTGCGAACGTGTGAGAGAAGTGCTCAAACTCAGTTGGGGGATATGAGGGAGAAATATGGGTGTTGGCAAGAATGACAGATCTGAAGTTTGCTCTGGTGCAGAGATGTAGTCACATTGCAGATAGGATGCACCAGCCTGCGTTGTTGCAAATGATGACAAAACCGCACCGCTTGCCAAATAAGACACAACGATTGAAACGGTAAACCGATGATGCTATCTAATAATTAGTATAACTGCCAATGTACTCGTGGAGCCAAATATGGGGATCGTAAAAATCACTCATAAACGATAAATAAATGGTTTCTATCGTTGGTCCCATCAATTCTCGGATAACTAGAGAGAAATAGTTTTTCTGGCTTCGTGAACAGCACCTGATGAAATGTGAAGTGCACACATCGGAATATACGTTTGAAGAATACTTCCGGGTTCCCTTGGTAGTAGTTGAGTGAAATTCCATTAGAAAATGCACAAATTTGGAGGAATAAATGAGAGATATTAGATAAAAACCAGTAACAATTGGAATCTTGCAATTCGTTGTGTACATCCGAAAAAAAATGGAATATGATTATTGACTGGCACAGTGACGCCGTAAAATGCAACAGGTTTTCCCGTTTCATCATTGCTTGCGTGGCCTGAGATGCGACGAGATTACGACTATATTTTCCACTAGCGTTTTATGACAGAGTTCGTAAGATTTGTTTTTGTACAACACTAGTTTATAAGGTTGCCAAATCACTGGGATCATACAATTTATGTGGTTATTCATACAAGAGTCTCACCTGTCAGAAAGCTGAAGATGTTCTGCAGCTATAATAAGCCTTTATATATTCAATAAACAAATATTGGCTGACATGTATATGATTACGAAAAATTCCCACTAACAAGTGTAACCATACTCAAGTTAGATTTCGAATCGATTAAACGGATGAACGGATGAATGACCTTAGATCATCCAGATTCTCGGCCATGAAAGCACGTTTTCAGACTGTGCCCAAAGGCTGTCGAGATTTTTACAAAGAGCTTCTTTCATAAGAGAATAAGAATGAACAATTACATCAATACGATAATTAACTCCCATCCGGGTAATGTTTATATACTTGGATAGGAAACTGATATTGATCGAGAAGTACTGAAGCATTTGGTGGAAGTAAACAATGAACTTCCCAAATGCCATCCTTGCGAGTAGCAGTATGTATTACATAGAAAAGTTTTCGGAGGTCCTAACGAAATGTTATTGATAACAAACCATTATCGCAGAGAATGTGAAATCCACCGGGAAAAGGTCTGAGATTATGTGCTTCACACACACACACACAAACTAGGTAAAAGATTCACCTTTATTTGTCTTCATAGTAAACACGTGAACATAATCTTGTAGAACATGTTTGAAATCACACTTAGTTTTGATTACCGAGAACGAAGGGGGTTCAAAATCACACTGTGTTGATCCAACTCATTCGAAATAAAGCAGCATATATTCATGGAACTACCACCAATGATGTCGCTGGGGAGAGTCAGTAGGAGTATTTAATCGCACATTTTGGGCAACGATTCGTCAATAACTATCAGCCACCTGAGCTTTCAGTAGCGAATGTAGAAATAAAAGAATTCTACGGGTAAGAAGGTTATCCTTGATCGTGCCATAGATATGGTAATTATATACACCGTTCAGTTGAGAACACCCTCACAGGTGATGCTGTTTTCATGGTTCTGCATAACTGAAACGGTGAAAATGAAGTCTTCCATAACAGGAAAATATAGCGTGTTTGTATTGCTAATACAGTTACATCAACATGAATAAATCTTGCTTCATTCCCCTAAAAGTTTCATTTTGCGTTTCAATTATGACCGGCTAGTATTTGCAAAGTGGGATTTTTCTGAATTCGGGACGCGTTCGTTCACTACCTGAAGTCAGTCCACAAGGGTTACTGTCTATGAAATTCCTTACGTTTTGCAATTTAGAATGTGTGTAATTCCGCATCATTTTATTCTTGGACGTGAACCTGTAGTGTTCATTAGATGCCAGTATGGGTACGTTTGGACGATACCGGTGTTACTAAGAAATGGTTATCCAATTCTAGTTTGTCCACAACTATAATTGCTACATGTTCTCGTTATTTTCAGGAGTCTTGCGTTAGTTTGGAATTTTGACCGACAGCCTTATTCCGAATTTGAAACATCGACTGAGCTGTATTACTTTTCAAGTACTGTAGATGTAGCGCTGGCAGTTTTTTGACAGAATAATACTTCTGAGTTATCCTGAACTGGTGCATGGGACATAACTACCACTGAACTATATCAGTGTGCTAAACAGTTGGGTTTGTGAACAAACGAATGTTTCTTGGAAGATTTATGAACTATCGGAAATGATACTAGTAATACCAAATTTATATTAGGAACTAACATAAGAGCTAAACTCATCACCTAAGCATTCCGTGAAAATAATGGTCACAAATAAGCCACTCACATGGTAGTGCCAGGATCAATTCAGCGACCAAGCTGGATAAATGAACTACTAGTTATCTGTGTGAATGTATGGATGGGACAGATAAAACACCCATACATGATACGGTGAGTTTTGGACTTAGTGAACAAAGAATATCAGCTGGTCTGACTTATATAATAATGTTTTGAGGAATTGAATAAAATATGCCAAGAAACCAAGTCCAGGATATGAGTTGATGCCGTAACTATTTGAACTTGAAAAATAAAACCAAAATCATTTGCTCGGGTTTTGTGATTTTGCAGATATTTTGGTGATGAGTTAGGATATTTTTCTTAGTTCAATCAGAAGCCTCAATCGTGGCAGATTTCGGCAAATTCCTTTTCGGAGAAGTCTAGGAATAACTACGCTATGTGGGATCCGTTGGTGATTGCGCCAAATTTGTGGTTCAGGTTAGGACGAAGGTGGATAGGAACTCACAAGCTACTCACCGACGCAGAAAGCTCCGATTGTTACTTGTTCTGAATCATATTTTGGCCGGAGAAATACATACAGGGATTGAAATTTTCTAACAAAATAACCCGCACATATGCGGTTGCAGATAGAGAATTGAACATGTGACAAAATCTGCAGTCGGTGACGGTCTATCATACAGGCGTCGTGTGAAACCCTTTAGTTGTCTGTGTTGATAACATCCATCCTGATCGTGCTGAGAGTACTTCCCGCGTTCTCACTACATAGCATGTGAACTGCTATAAAATTAAACATCTCCCATGCCTAGATAATCCAACGTGAGTACACGAAAACCAAACGACTACGTAAGTATAGAAGTTTCGCTGAGCTAAAATAGCGACATCCATAGTGGGGAGGCTTAGATTCCATTTTTTAGTAGTGCAACAGAGTACATTCTGGTTATGCCAAAATTAGGTGACTTACTCGAAAATAATGTTTCGATACATGTTTTCAACTAGTTGAATCAACGGAAGTATGTAGAGTTGAATAATATAATGGGAGATTCACATGCATTTTCAATACCCTAAAGTCCAGTGCCACAAGCTCGAGTGAATCAGGTGAAATTCAGCTTACCGGAATGATGCTCCACTAAATCAATTTCAAGTTTTCGACACCCGATCACGATGCTGGGTTTTGAAAGCGAAAAATGCAGATGGATTTCACATTATATAGGACTCACCGTCCTTGTTCCATAGATACATTCCAGTAAAAACATCGATTGGAAGAAACGTTCAACTTCTCTTTTATTGTAAATATCAATGGAATGGATCAGTGTTATTTAGGAATACATTTTCCCACCGAAATATATACCTTTGCAAATTCGCGTTACCGAAGCAAGCATTCCGTCGATACAAAATAAGTGGCATTGCCATTTTTACTACACGCTTGAGCTTGAGTGCAGTGGTAGCGCTATAAGCTTCTGCTAAATAGATCCACTGCCCTTTTGGAGAGAACCGGCAACCAGACCGAAACACTTTGGGAAAACATATACGGTTCAGGGGGTTCATGTGTGGTGATGATTGAAAAAAGTAGAAAACGTTCAACCAATAAAGTAATCAGGACTAGCCGGGATCCGAACCCATAAACTCCGAGGTGGTAACATAACTTTCTGAAACCACGCAACCACCATCGGTTTGGTACGTTGCTGCAATGAATGCTTTTCATTAGCACAGGCTGAATCGTCAATCTCATATTGATTTACCCCTTTTCGGTCAAGCTATTCTTATAAGTCGTAAATTGATCATGGAATCGGGTTTATTGTTGAAGCCATTTCCAATGAATCGATCGGTGTTGATTAGATCGATATTTTACACTGACAGTCGAATGTGAAACCAATGTAGTTAGGATTTCGTGAAAGTGGTTGTTCAAAAGGACAACTGAAGATAACGAAAAGAGTTAAAACAAAAGCTCGTTCCGTGCACTGAATACCATTACACGTTGCCATCAAAATGTGCGAAGAACTTTTACAAAACCCATTCCCTGCAGCTCATCACGTTAACTATCCTCAGCAAATGATTCGAAAATCAACCAATCCAAGTACTTCGAGCAAAATGTTCGACAATTTTTATCTCATATTCACTCAACTTGTATTTATTCACAGTTTCCAACGGTGCTGACTGGAACCAAGTTAAAGAGCGTAACACATATTTAGAAACGATTGAAATACAATTCAATAAGTAGGTGGTAACTTCAGTGACAAACAGGTTGTGCCGATTAGATAAGTGATGATAAGGTAGGAAATAAACGAACTGTGTTGCCTACACAGATTAGTGGTCAGGTACACAAGCGGACGTGACTAACTGATAAGTAAACTGGCGGAACATGCGGAATCAGCTAAATATACAGCTCAGCTTAGTCAACATTCAGTTGATGGATGTTGGCTAAGAAAAGGCTCTATTTATGTGATTTTCGTCCGTTACCCACTACAAGCCTCACTTTCGGCAGAAATTATTGGTTGTTTCTATGCGGAAAGTGGGCATCAGAAAATGTCCAAATGTGACAAATGATATTTTATTGTAGAATTCACTGGATGTAAAGTCTGCCTGCATTTCTATAGTGATCTGAATACGGCACATATTTTGAGCAGCAAAGAATGAAATGTTTCATGTGAAAACACTGTTTGTGGTAATTCCTAAAGTTTCAAGTGAATTATTGACGTATTGTTCTTTTTATTGGTTTTACTGTTAGGAAATATTTTCTATTTTGCCTGGTCATTTGATTTCAATTTATTTTCACTAATGTTTTTCATCTGCCTATTCGAACCAGCGGTGAGTAACACGCAGTCAATGCGATGCCCCATAAGACTCATGACAACATGACTGCATAAAGGCGATATGCTTGAGTGTGTTCATTTGTGGAGGTTGATACTAGCAACGAAACATTCTAGCAGATACCAGACACATTCAGTTACTTCCCCCAAACATGCAACCATTGCCGTTGGCTCAAACACCGGTACGCCTTCAAAGCCAAAACGAATGCTGGACGGGACAAATTGATGGCAATCATTATCACACTTGATACGAGCGTTTTCGATATTAGTTCTTCGACTTCATGATTCACATGATTTTTCCAATTTGGCGTCTTCTACCTTTTGGTGTTTCTTGAGTTTACCTTCCGTGAAATATCCCGATATATGAAGTTCAGTGTACCACGACTTTGTTCGTGCTGTTTTCGCTAATCATCTCTGGTCGGAGGCAGGGAATTTTATACCAGGATAAACCGAATTGAAACTTACAAGTAAGATTTCCAAGGATTCCCTTGAAAAAGAAATTATGTATTGCACGCGGTAAATGAATATCTTTGGTTTTGATGAGCGGATCATTCGCAGTTTCTTGGGTGATCTCTTTTTAGTGAATGGTTCAACATATGCATCGGCAGAGTAAAATTATATGAAGTAGTGGGAAAATATTCAAAGGAAATTTCATCTTTCTATGACTCATTATTAAACCCAGTGTAAGTAACAATCATACTGTTTTGAATCAAATTTCTTTCGAAATAAGGTGTCAAGACGCCCATGGCAAAAACCGGCATACCTCACTTGGACTTTCATGCTATCTGCATTTTGACTGTGGGGGACAACACATGATTACGCGTACAGCAGAACACAAAATAGATTTCTCTGGAAATTTCTGTGACGATTGAGAAACGTGTGCAAAATATGTGGTGTCATTTCCCAAAGTTCCGAAAGCTGTTGGTCAAGTGATGCAGTGGTAAATACCAATAATTTCATCGCAGATCAGTCCAGTTATCTATTTGATTTGAATCTCCCATTTCACATCCAGAGAAAACATGAAACACGAAAATTTCGCACATCTCAATACACCGAATTTTTTGAGCTCTTACCAATAAAGATTTGTAGTGTAAATCATGTTCTTTTTTCAAACAAAATCAGTTGTTATGCCCTAGTGTTGAGCTTAATAACACTTTTTCAAGGGCAGAGTTCATCCTTTTTCTGAAGGTTTATTACACAGTGAAGCACGAATTCACTGTCTAAATAACTTTTGTGACTATAAAGCTTTGCACGCAATATGTGAAACTTTATATAATAAATACTGATAGTTTTGCAGATCGGATCCATAGAATGGCCATTGTGTTACCATTTGTTACATGAAATATTTTGCTGACTTGAGTTGATTTCATACAACAGACTTTGTCCTCTGATTGGGATTCATTTTGCTCTATGGGCACAGCGGCAGATGAGAACAAAATGATACTTCCATGAACTTGAGGATAACAAAATTATCCTCTTAAACTGGAACGTGATGTGTATGCATTTTGCGGCGCTGTTCCAAAATGCAGAGTACTCTTGCTTTCGGGTAATTTCTTCTATCAACCAGTTGGTGTGAACTTCACGAGAAATATATATCAGCTCAGTAGTTCCCTACAACTTTCATCCTCAGAGTACACTTCAACAAGCATCAAATCCTCTGTTTCGCACCAGTGTTCTGGGCGAGACATGGCAAAATTCGTCTCTGGATATTTATCAGCGGCAAATTATTTTCAAACTCTCACTAACTGAAACTGAATTATTTTCAGAGTACAAAATCCACACTGATTCTGCCTTCCTGTCAATTCATCCTGATGCTTCACAGGTGGGAGCCAACTAACACAAGCATTTTTGGTAACCATGGGCTGATTTTCGAGTAGACAATTACAATTCAGGTTTTGCGAAAATCTCCTACGTATGCGGTCATTCTAACGAGACCCGTTTACCAATTGTTTCGAAGTTTCAAATAACGTTTGATTTGGCTGATGAACGAGACATTCATTCCTATGCATTTGTTATCCTTATTCAAATAGGCTCGCTTTCTTAGGATGAGTAAACGATTTGACTGACGTTGTTCATTTCTCTGTAAAATGAATACATAAAAATGAACGGAAGGCACGATGAACAGTGAAAACGGCCTTGGTGCGTGGGGGATTGAAACACTAGACACGAACAATAATTGCAGTTGATAACGAAATCACAAAGGAGAATTACAAAATACCAACAGATTTTCACGGATGAATCAAATGGAAAATGTCATAAATAAGATTCTTGATATGAGAGAACCCAAATGTATACGTTACAAATAACGAGCAGAACAGGGTCATTTGGTCATCTGGAGGATATGGCATCTGACTTGGTTGACCAGTGATCTTTCATGCCGCAGCAAAGCCCAACTTGCAGCTGGAAATCTCGGAAGCACTGTAAAGCTCTGTCCTGTGGCTTAATAAAAAATACTCACAGTGCTCATTTCTCTCACAGGGATCGGGGCCGATGTATGAACGAATTTGAGCGGAACCGCTGACTAACACGAGACTCGGGCTGGCTCTCAGCGGTGAAAGGGTCATTTTTACTAATTGTTAAAGTAGTGTTAACCTGTTGGTCGCACAGGGATCGCCTCCTATCCAGGTGACAACCTTGTGAGAAACAAATGCACACAAATCGTATAGGTTAGGGCATCCCATGATGATCGATAACGTGATCAGCGGGGCTATTGGGAACTGTGAATCGATCATCCAGAGACTTTCCATATAAAAAAATAATCTACACTCACCAAACGTTAGAGAAAATGGTGTCTTGATTACATATTCCGTTCAGGTTCAGGTTTTATTTGAGGGCAACCCCTACCTTCAATGCATATCAAAGTTTCGCTAATTGCCGGCATACTGACGGTTTCAGCCGTTTTTTCAGCCTAGGCTTTTAATTCTCCCAAACGTTTCAAACTTCCATTTCAAACTGCTCGCGGATCCTTTTGTTAACTGCAGCTGGCTGTCCGAATAATGTTAAACGGGCGGTATTTTCATGAAAACAACATGAATTACCTTGGTAATGCTCAGCCGAATGCGAAAGCTGGGTTATCCAAAAAATGAACCCCGTGAATTATGTTTCTTACAAGATTTTTACGATCGCCACACATTTCCGAAACTGTGATCGATTTGTTTTAGTCCGTTGTGGTTTGCCCCTTAGGGAACAGTGAAAAACGTTTGATCGACCAAAATATACTGCATCCTTGAAAATGCATATTTCTATACAGTCTTCTAATTGTCACTGACCGACTCAGGTCGCCAAGAATATTCATTATCATTTTTTCATCGTCACATGATAAATTCAAAGTTGACCGACCTGGTGGAAGTCTGTTAGGAAAGTAGTTTTGAAATCAAATAAGTTACACCTTGGACAAGAGCGATCTTGAAATCAGCATGTAGAGATTGAGAAGATGGGAGCGGAACGAAGGGGAAAAAGACGCTCGCGGTTGCCGATGATTACGGACACCCACTGAGCGAATCTATAATGAGAACCAAGAACGTTCTGTTCTCAACAAGAAAACGGGCGCGAACTCACTTAATTTATTTTCGCATAAATGGTAATCCATTTATCTATCATCCAACATTCATTTAATCTTTCATTCATTCCTGGGCATGCACAAGATAAGCGATGGCTACGGACGAGCACTTCATATTACATTCTGATTTCTGACCAACAACTTCAAACTGAAGTCTGTTGAACACAAGCCAATCAAATCAGCTGTTGTTTCAAGTAACTAGCATAGGCTATCATAGAATCCAATGAACCACGCGGACCGAATGAAATATTTTCACTTGCTGATATTGGAACTTTCAACGAGAGACTATTGCAACTTTGTTTAGGCACACTTATAGGCGTATTTTATTGAAAGCTGAAACAGTGTTGTCCACAAGCACGTTAGGAAGCAATATTCTTAAAAGTCAGTGTGGCTGTAGAAAGATGAACGATCATATGGATCAAAATTAGAAATCACAAACTGTTATTTTGCTTCCAACCACACCTGACTGATGCGAATCTCATGCAAACCAACAACAATGTACACCGAAAATGATAACGCCATTCTCATGTACTTTTCTCAGTACTCCGACACACTTTTCCTCCTGATGAAGGACGTCAAAATATTATGGAATCATCAGCCACTCAAACACAGAAACACTTAGCTCTGTAAAGTTTCTTTCTCATATCCAGCATGAACTCTTATTTACACAATGTTCTAATAAGCTTTAACTATTTTCTGTAACTCCGGTACTCTAACAAACCTAATCTTGCATTGAAATTACATTGAGAAAAAGAAACTGCAGTTTATCAAGTGTATTTCACTTGTTCTGATGTAGGTGTGATTCATCTTGTCCATTTTTATCAACAGCGACATGTAGAAACAACATTTATCAAGCTCCTGTTTATCTGTACCTTGGGTGCACTGGATTGGGCACGACATTTTTTCAAGTTAATTTTCACGATGAGCATAATGATACTTTCCGGTCAGGGCTGACCAATTTTGTGTTCGGGTTCACACGATTTGCAGAAAGAAAATCCGGATCCGAAACCTGAATGCAACTGGGATTGAGTCATGGAATTCTGGCGGGTAACACTTGCGCTCTCATGGTTTGGATGCAATGAACATTAACATTGCGTAATGCATCTTCCGGCAATCAATATGTAGAACATAACTGTATAAGCGGTCGAGTGCGAGACCACAATAAATGCCCATAACAAATCTGTTTTTCACATTGACTTACTCTCATACACTGAGCCTAATTCAGCTTCTGTATTTTCTAGCGGAATCATTTAGTAGTCAACACAATCAAATACCCATTGTAGTACAGAATATAAAGTTTCATAACAAAAGTAAGAATATTCAAAAAAGAATTGTGAAACCATAGGACCCACCTCAATTGAGCTTCAGTAGTATTTAAGTGAAATCCTGTGTCACCACTATTCTGCCTAATATCCTCCTTATTTTGCTCAGCATAATGGTTTCAAAACCCAATCGTCCTTCACTCATTATTCACCTATCCTCGTCGTCGTTTTTGTCGACTGAAAGTTCATTGTGCGATTCTGATATGTTACAAGTAACAGCCCCGAGCATTCGATTCATCACAGGACGTATTTTGCATCTATAAGGTAGAAATGTGCGCACTTATTTTTTCATACTACGTATTTTTCGCTCCATGATATGGGTGACTTCAAATTACTGATATGATAACAATGTACCTTTGCATGGAAACGTTCTCAGACTGTATCCCGCTTACCATTACAAAGGAAAATGCTCACACCCTTCCACTTAAATAATCCACCACCAGCAAACAGTTGTGAGATTTATATGAATGATATTCGTCCAGCTTTGTCCGAATACGCTTTGCATGGTGTGACACGGATCACTCTGGTTGAGTTTCGTACATTGCCGAGCAATATTGAGTAATCTATTTGGTATATGATACATGTTAAGCACGTTTATCTGATAAGAGGCACGGGAAAAAGGCATAATAATTGATATGGAACTCCAGTTATCAACGGAAACTTGAATAACTTCGGTTCTCAAGCACGGGAAAAGCTTCGTTGCCAAGCACTGATATGCGCTCATATGGTCGCATAAACCGATGAAATCCCAGACGTCGTGTGAACAAAGTAGTCATTCGTCAGGAACTCCGTTTACCTAAAATATTGCATCATTCGAAATTCAGCCTGCAACAGAGTTCGCGTACTACGCATTGAATAACGGAATAGTTGATTGTGTAAAACACAAGTATGGTCGGTGAAGGAACAATGGTTGGTTTATTACGTCATGCAGACAAAAGGTACCACATGACTGCATCCTCCGGTCGGATGATGAATACCTTTAAGTGAACGGGGCCGTTGGGATAAAAATAAACATCGTTATTTAAGGTGATTGATTTTACCGACTTTCAAACAAGTAGTTTCCCATACACCGCCTACTAACCGGGCACACATGCACCTTAACCAGCCGATACCGGGCGGACTACTGAGATGGTCAAATGTCCAACTAGACTGACGCGTGACTCAGATCAGCCACACGACAACACTCCCTTGTGTAAAATAAAAACCGTTCCAAGGTACTGTACTACGGTTTTTTGATAAAAGTGGTCTCCTTCTAAATGGAAAACTGATTAGGGGCCACCATCTGACCTACAGCGGAAACCACTGGTAAACACGCTCATATTTCCCACAGATTCACTAATCATGGAGTCACTGCAGTATTTTTCATGGCTACACTTCCGATGCAGAGATATTAGTCGATGGGGAAATATATGAATAAACAAAGCAAGTATTGTCCTAACTGATGCACACGACTGCCTGATAACCAAATAACTCCTTTTGTACCATAAGAATCAGAGGTTTGCGAAGGTGTGGGACAATAAACTTGTCGTCGTCTTGTGTGCAACGGAAAGCTGCGCTAAAAATACGCCAACACCATCGTTTTTCTGCAACTATTGGGCCACAATTTTGACGGAATGAAAGCCTCCGAATGGAAATTTTACACTGTTTCCTAAAGTTGAATATACCCAAGCAATATCCAGAACAAAAATTTAAACACTGTACCGAACAATTGATTTATCTTCACTTATAACGATTTTTCCCAGTCTCATTCGCATTTAGTCAATCATGTTGATGATGACAAACTTCTTTATTTGTCCACCATCAGAGGTTCCACTTACGACTTCCATGGTCTTTGTGTAGCTAACAGTTTGACTAGCCTCCCCGAAACAATGACGTTCTACGATTTCGTTTGAATCACACGTGGGCAGTGATTTAGGTCGTATTCTCAGTTTAAATATTTATTCTAGGTTTTCGCAAGTAATCATCATCTATTAGTATGCTTGAGTATCGGTTTGTGGTCCTTTATGTAGTTAGGAACCTGACATGCTCCTAGAACTCAACCCATAGTATCTTGATGCCATTTCTTTGTCCCGAATAAGGCTTGACCGACTAGCCGGTAGTGACTGTGCGAGCAAACTTTAGAGAGAGACAGCCTCATTTGACTGAATGTAACGAGATTCCTCACGTGATATCGCTTGGTGTAGTGAGAAAAATCCATTTGTGTTTCTTTTTTATTTCTGAATAATTATTCTGACTAAAGCCAGAAAGGCTCGGGAACTATTCCCATCTGACAAATTAGGAGCTGGTTTCGTATATTTCCAGTACATTTTTATATAACTTATTCATGCGGTTATTGCGTCCAGATGTGCCATGTGATACTTGCAAAGTTCACGTGTCCTCAGTGGTACTCAGCAGGCGAAGTCATTGAGTAAAAATGTCGGTTGCTCGATTGAAAGCTCGGAGTGTGATTCAGAAATACTTCCCAGTATTGATGTTCGCTGATACAGCGTATAATCATATGATCATTTCTAATTCTTTTATGATGAATATTGGTTTATTCAGAAAGGTTCCAAAATCAGGTAACACAACCTTTCAACGACAAATGTATACACTGAGTGACAATCATTTCCATTATAAATAAGTCAATATACTGTCTATCTACCGAGACTGTGCGCAAGTCAAACAACTCGAATCTATCCGAAAGGTCATGTTGCCACTGGGCTCATTCATCATCGGCCAGAATAATATGATATTTTTTGACCACGTACAATTCAACTCGGCAAACAGAAATCAACCCGACTATCACAGTGATTTTCAATGTTATCTCTAGAATTCACCGTGAAACCCTATTTGAAATACCAAAGGTATATTCAGGCGTGATGAGGAACATAGTGAAACCGAATTGCTGTTTGATTCCAGTATGAAGTGCCGTGGTGGATATGAAAATGCGAACATCTTGTTTCTCACACCTTGGCACTTCCCGGTCACGACTAACCTATTTTTGTTTCATACGTTCCCAGTCATAATTTCTGCGATATTTCTGACCCATATTACTAAATTTGGAATCGCACACCTGGGGCAAAACAGCTTATTGCGGTTTAGTCTCCGAGTAGGGGGTATCATACAGTAACGTCAACAACCGAAGAGGTGATAATTTCAAATTCTGGTAATGTACGAAATCAAGCACCCATGGCAGAGACATGAGGAGCCGAATTACTGAAGAAAATGGAAGTTTGTAGCTAAACTCTTTCAAGACCCCATTGCAATTACGCACTTTGGATTTACTCACGAAAGCTCTGTTATATTCGGACTCACGATTCCCTTTTGGAAAACAATATTTGAAATGACAGTGCTACCATGCCAAATTGTCCCGATCGACAAGAACACTAATAGTTATTGGACAAAGCTTTGTGCCATTGAATCGGTTGCTCATGTTTATTGTTTTTTTTTATTTCGTGGCAAAAACGATATACATTCCTGAGCTTTGAGCAACATGACCAACGAAGAACGCAAAAATAGCCCTGTTGACACCTAATATCTAATCACATAAAGCTCACCATATACAACAAAATATTTAGTACATTACCGTTTACCTACCGTACCCAGTGTTAGATGACCAATCATTTGGATACTCCCCAAAACGATGTTTAGTGGATGAAGTTGAACCGTTGTGTTTTCAGCCATCAAGGAGCAAGAGTCAACTAGAGCCCGATAATAATGGAGTTGTTTTGCATAAAAAATCCAGCGACATTTCGCTTCCGCTATGCAATTTACAAAGTACCAATATTTGTTTGTGGATCGCAACATTCCTGGAGCGAAACACGAATGTGCTATCGCTGCGGCTCTGTTGTGGTGTGGTAGCAATTATTTGGGTTAATCGTGAATGTTTACTCTCTTCCTCAGTGGTGTGTTCATATTGTTTGCTTTTTATTCAGATTCTATCGAAATAACCCCCATAGTATTTGAGCTTTTTTCACCCTTATTGTGTCCGGAACTCATTTTAACTCAGCTCTCCTGAAGTCGTGGCTTTATTCAGTGGATTCACAAATCACACGGAAATATGTTCGAATTCGTTCTATCATACGCTGGTAACCCAACTGATAGCTCACTTCCATAACGAGTAGGAATAAAATGAATGGAACATGTTGTTCTTGACATACGCTATAGATTAATGAACTCATTCCAAGAAAATTGGAAAATTTTAAATTCATGATAATCTGGGACTTCATATCAGAATAATTTCAAAGATCATTTTTATTTTCCTTTCCCATCAGATTTTGTACGTCTGGCTCTTCCGGTGTTGAGTATATAAATATCGTATTTACAGTTATGTGGCCAGAATATAGCTTGGGCAACTATTTGCTGAAAATTATGAAAAAAAAATGGATTCAGAAGAGAAATGTTTTCAAAGAGGAATTGTAAATGGGACTTTGTAAAATAAACATGATACCTGTTCTGATGTGGGTAATCAAATGTGGAATGACGTTGTATCAGTGAATCAATATTTCGACTGAAAATTCCGTTAAAAGGTGGAATCATCATGATACCACAAAACGGTCTTTCAAATACTATAGAGATTTGTCTCAATTATTTAAAAATTCTGTATCCACTAAATAAGTACATGTTTTTGACTAAACAAGCGATAAGAAGCAGAAACTCTTAAATTCAGCAGTGGTAAATAATTTTCGATTGAACATTCATGCGATCGCAAAGATGAATTTCACTTAGCTGAACGAATAATATATTTTATTGATCAATTTCACGGTAAGCCAATCAACCGAGACGGGTGTCCTAGAGCGACAATTACGTAACCAAATGAATGAACGCATTTCGAAATGTGTTCAGTGTTCAACGACGCAATCATGATTAGTTAAAATACATGGAGGCAACACTCAGAACCATAAGTTCTCGTCTCGACGTTTGCTCGTCTTTTCTGATGGCACAACGGTCAGTTGACTGGAAGACCGCGTTTCAGGTTGAAGACTTGGCAAAGAATGCCAGATTGGTGTGGTTTTCCGAAGCCATGGAGTTGAAGCGATAGGAGCTCATATTGTGTTGACAGAAAGAGCTGCTTTTTAACTTGCTTTATCCGTGATGATGTAAAATGTTCCTTGTATTTGTTTCGAATAATTTTTGACTGTCCTAACTTATCACGAACCTACACAAAAACCCACTGTTCTATTGGTGTGATATTCATATAAAAATTTCATCATTTGTAATTTGGCCCATTGATGTTACCGTCGGTTCGGAAGCCATGAGTCGGAAACTATTTGTTTCTATGAGCACTTGAATGATGTAATATGATTGTATTGTTTGAACCAAATCTCATTCATCGGATTCAGCCGAAAAATGGACTTCAATTCAGTTCGAGTGGAATGAAATTGATCAAAAAGAAACCAGTCAATCATGGACCATATTTAGCAGAGAATGGTTCAGGTTTTGTCAGTTTGGGATCTGACGAGTACTTACTAAACATTGCACCGTAGCCTCAAGAAACAAAGCTCAGAAACGTGAGTTCATTCTGGACCGAAGGGATTTCGAGACTGAGAAACAGGATGACATCGTGAAAAATATTCGCAAACCAAGTCGATTTCGTTGACTCTCAGTGAGGCTAAAATGATAAACACGACACTATCTTCATAAGTAGTTCGAATCCGTTTCAGAGGTTATCATAGAAAAGTGACATGTAGGGTTACCTCAGGTGGGAAAACCAAAAGGTTGATGAAAGAGAGTTTATTCGTTCGCGATAATCTGTAAAGATCAAGATGGTGATTTTTCAAGCTGTTATTCAACGCATAACAACGGTAGCCAAAATGATAAATGTCATCAACGTGGGTTTAGTCGATTAGAATTTTTTGATTATATTAGGAGCGGATCGTCCAGAGGCGCTTCAGACATGTTGGGGAACCTCACTGTGACGAGTAAGAAACCACATTCACATTTCTTTCGGCTGTACGACTCACAACTATTCGTGCTCATCAATGAATATATTGTGGTTTAGCAGACTGTCATTGCCATTCACGTCACTGTCCGTTGTGTGCCGGTTTGGCAGATTATTTCCAGTCACGCCTAATTCAAGTTCAGTACATACTATGCTACTCTCGAAGAATACAATAAATTCACACTTGGTTCAACAATCATGGGATTTCAATTAAATTTATAACTACAATTAAATAAGGTAGCTCTCCATTGAAGCTCCTTTTTTGCCACTTTTGATGGTTGTTTCGTCTTTTCTCCCTTGATAGATAGAAAATAGAAAATGCCGATTTGAATTCATCTGGATGAACAAGATTACTTTTGTTAAATGAGGTCATCACGGTTACTACCCTTGATAATATCATGGATGTATTTTAATTATTCTTCAACAAGGTAGGTCGCTTTTCTTCGATAAGTGAAGACCAATTTGACTTTTTCGTGATATTCAGGTTAAATGGAAATGAGAGTGTGAGGCCCTTCATTTGGTGTCATTAGTACATGGGTCATGTCTAATTGTACAGGTTCCATGTTAGTGCTCCCTAGTGTGAAGAGGGTACGGCCAAGATTGTGCTCTCCAGGCTTCGTATGTATAAAGACAGCCAACAAACAAATGTTACGATCAGAGAAGAGGGCAGTCCTTTGGCTTTCGTTGTACCCATGAATTGCTTTCAAATTAGTTGTACTACAAAGCTCAGTGTTGTGGTAATGTTTGAAGCATGTCCAGTTTCAAGCCAATAATTTTTGAACAAAATTTCACTGAGAAAGAAATATTTTTCTCTTCATGTTCTATTTGCAGACTGATACGGATTTCACTCACTGATGATATAATCAAGTATGCTGGTTGGTAACCGAACAGTTGTTCACGAGGGATATTCTGAACGAATATCTGTAAAATCAAAGACAGATGAATTCGAAAGCACTGATGATGCCGAAATAAGTTGGTTTAGTTGGACGGTATTCAGGTTTTCGTTCGGGAAGTTATAATGATAATCCAATTATGCGGATGACTACAACACAGTGAGGCAACTTGCAAAGCTCTCGAGCCGTAGATTCGGTTCATGCATTATTAGATGTCCGCGTGATTACCCAGGCTATTTCTCACGGTTAGGAATAAAGTTTTCTGAAACCAAATAGTAGATAGTCGAATGGAATGGCGAACTAATGAGAATGTATGGTACAACTTTATGCCTAAATCTTTGTTTGATATTTCCGGATAATGCACACTTTTTCATAATGGTTCGTCAAAAGGTCCCCACGTTCAGTGTAGCGTGAAATCAAATTATCAGGTAAACAAAAAACCACAAAAGCAAAACGATCAGCCCTCATGAGAGCATTTGCATCATATGTGGGGCACGGATCTTGGAGTAAGCAGAATCAGTTATTACACAATTGAAACAAGCCCATTGAGGTCACCTTTTCATCTTTCTACTGGAGGCTTTTGAACAGTTTTCTAACGAAACGTAGAAACAGTGAGTTTCGTGATTTTTGGTGGAGATTTATATTTTTTGATTACATGACGTATTGCATATCTTGAATCGAATGTGGCAAGAAGAGGAGGTTTTCCTGTATCACAGATGAACAAGATTAATTGTTGTATCTCAGGCAAAGATGGTCGTTCAACTGAGGCATGGCTTATTTGTAAAGAGAAAGGAGAGTGCTGATAACCTCGTTGTAAAAACAAGGTATTGAGCCAAATGGACATCTCAATTCTTTGATGAGCTCCTCCTTGGCACATCAGATATCAGTGTTAACCCCGTGGCTGCGTTTTCGTGGTTTATTCACTTGTACAGGTAATGCGTGCAGTTGGTTGGGATCATCAAATGGACACCTTGCATACATTAGTAATGCTTGTGAATGTCCAATTGTGGGTGTTAGACCATTAGCCGTGGATCTCAATTCCATAGTGCGCGAGTTACCTAAGAGAATGGCGTTTCTCAAGTGTGGTGATCGGAAGCGAGCAGCCACACTTGGAATTCACAGGTGAGGTACAGGCGAAAGGCACTGACTAAATGGAACCGCAAAACAGGTGTTATACCGGATTATGTAACGAAATTCAGTTCACATGTCGCACAAGTGCTTATCAGACGTGGAGCCTTCGGGATGGACTAGCTTTTATCAAAAGCTGACTGACTGAGATACCACGTCTGTGTGTGCATAAATTATGGCACACACCATGAACCGGGGCACCGTTGTGAGGGGTTGATCCTCGATCGGCATGGAACCAAAAGTCCCATGAACATATATTGGGTCCAGCACTTCAGACTTAGTTTTATGTTTGCATGTGCCTCTTATCATAGTAAACGACTAGGGATGTAGTTTTGAATATGGTCAATCAAACATATATGGAAATTTCGAAGGTTTTATGGTGATTCCAAATGGACTGTGAACAGCATTGTTTATTCGTCTTTGAGACTCTTTGTACTACTACTTTTCCCGCTAAACCCATTCAATTATCCCTTTGAAAGATCGGCGTATGTGAAGCGATCACCACGTAGAATCCTGTACACGGAAACCCTTATTCGAGTCCTACCAACTTAGGTAATTTCGCTATTCGGCAAACCTGAAGTGGTCTAGACGAGCCGCCCAATTTAGATTCGAAGAATTTAAGTTATTTCGACTGTGCATCACAAGAGCACTAGCAACATTAGTGAAATATTGTTATCGGATAATCTTTTAGTTCAAAAGAATAAGTTCAAGCCACGTGGAGTGGCAGCCTATTGAGTGTGTAAATTACCGAGTTGTTTCATAAAGTAAGCCTTAGGTGAATATATGTTAAAGTACAAAAGGCTTTAATTACGCTTGGCTTATTGATCACTCTGGTCAAAGCTGAAGGCAGTAAACTATAATTTTCGAAAACAATAACTCCATGTAGTTTGTATGTTTATCTGCCAACTAAGCTGAGCGGCGGTAATTGGGACAGGTACACATAGTCACACAAATATCCCGAGTACGTCTTACCAGAACAAGGATTCCGAATATAATTAAAAATGGTTTGCCTTAAGAAGACTGATTGTCAGGCAGCGCAGCTGGTATTCTAGCAAACATATTCTTGAGCTCTCATTCTATTCGGCCGTACCATCCAAGTACATTACTTCTAGTGTTTGATTTATTTCGTTGAGAAAGACCGAACATTTTCTCCCCGAAAACTCTCATCATCCATTTGAAGGCTCTTGGAGTGACCAGTCAAGCTGGGTTCACGCTCTATACGATTCCCTCTTTGGTCTTACGGATTGGCATAAAACGATGCCATGAGGCTGATCTGTATTACCAGTGAATAACATCGAATGGAGACCGTAGATACTTGAACATTCTGCGAAGATACGGATTTGTAGTGTCCACCTTCAGGTCACCTAATGAAACCATGAAACTAGGACAAAGTCTGCGGTCCTAATTCAAACTGCTGAAATGTTTTCATTGGTAAATACCACGGGTTAAGTGTAAAGGATTTGAACGGTAACCTCCTGCGAAAGATCAGCAACACGGTTGCTTCATTATTACGGCTGTAAACGTATGTGATCATAACTCCTTAAATTGCCATGTTGATTTAGGGAGCTATTTAGTTATTGTGCTACATTCATTCATTTGGCTTCGACCTGCGTAGAACGTGAGAGAAGTACGGCGCATTAGGATTTGAACTCTATTTCTCTCCGCATCTGGACCGCATATCGCATGCCCATTCATTCACCTTTACTTCATATATCGGTTCTATATTTCCGTCATCTTTTATAAGTGTATACATGTGGAATCCACTTTTGCCTTAAAAGTGACCAATATGGAAATTAGGGGACTTTCTTTTTACATTTTGTATTTTCGCAACGAAATGAGGACGATTTTACAAGCGCATGGTTGGTCATAGGATAATCGAGAAACGTCCGAGATCCTTATATGATACAATAGAGGAACTGCGTGACAGAACAACCCAGTTTTGTGATAGTGAGTTTCCGTTAGATAATCAGTGACCGAATCTCGATAATCTCCGTGTGTCTTTCGGTCACAGCGATTGCTTTTTCCTTTCGTGGTTGGTATTTCCGTTTTAATGTCACTGCATCTGATCAAAATCCAGTTCGATTATTTGATCTGACGCAATAACCACTTCAAAATTTCATAATGGTATCAATGGTCATCCAAGGACTTATTCATGAGTGTTTCAGCGATTTGCTTTAAGAATGGAATGCATGCACGGCTGCAAAAATCCAAAAATACACAAGATTCCACTCATCCATCATAGTTGTAAGCATGAAAGTTCTACGTGTATACAAATGTTTGATGACGATTGGAAGTACCGTAAACGTGCCCCAAAAGGCTTCATCTACTTACACATTCTTCTTGTTTTAGAAAAGTCGATCATTTATCCTTAAAAATAGTTGAACCTGACTAAATTTGTCTACTCTCCTAATTAGGAAAAAAAACACATAGATGTGAAGTACAGTAACAAAAATAGCGGAAGAAATGAGTAATGTGAAAGGTTTTACTCCAAAGTGGTCACACTACATTGTAACTGACAGGGAAACCAACCGAAATACTGGGCTACCACCGCAAATTCACCATTGCAGCACTAAATACTGTGCAATAATCCGTCATATGGAAGCAATGTATCCTAGCACAATCGGCCCCAATATAAATGAGTATTTATCAAACTGTACGCCGAGGTTAGTTGAACCGTGGCGAACCACGTAATCTAGCCCGCGGTTTCCTCAACGTGGACACCACGCGTCGAATTCTAAATAATAAATGGGAGCAAACTCCAATCAAAATGTTGGTTGTACAACTGCACTGAAACAATCACTCGAATAATGTTGAGTAATTGGATCGTAAAATGTATTCACGAAAGACACCTTCATCTGAATATTCATCACACATAACGGCAATTCTTGGGGTTTCTGTGGTTCTAGCCTGGGAAGGCAGAACACTTATAATCACAAAGCTGAGATAAACCTTCGCAGTCCCGCATGAGGTGATCAATAATGATTCTCACAAATGAAGTTTTGTAAGAGCTCATATGTTTGCATGAAACATTCAGCTGAACACGAAGTCGTTCAATGGTTGATCTGTGTTATCCATTCAGTTCAAAAACATCTTATTTTTCATTGCATGTGATGCCTGCTTGGCAACTGGAAGCCCTGTGTGGCTCATGCTTGGTTAGTGTTTTGGGAATGACGGAAAACAAGCTCTTTGATGGAATTACTCAATCACATTTCTAAGACATGCTGCAGTGTCGACATTTTACGATTTTTAAATGGCGATAGATATTTTCATTTCCGTGATATGTTCACTGTACTCATTCCCATTTATTCGTTTCGCATAAAAAAGGAATCGAATATGAATTTCTCCAATATTTGTACGGATGATAAAAAGCGAAGTGGTTTTATCAACAGGACCTTATTGACATGTGGCTCATCGGAGAAATTTCCCAAAAATAACAGTAAACCACGACGCAAATGCGCTGGTAGAGCAAGAGGAAACGATTTACTGATTAAGTAACAGTATTCGCTTCATATCAGCGACAACTTCGTCACGATCCATTTCCAAAGATGGTTAAACATGTTGTGGCACGTCCTTCGCATTGAACTCGGAATTGGAAATAGCACACGTAACAGAACACGGGAATGCTTTTTGCATCGTTGCTCGGTTTTTAACCCTCAAGGGGGAGCCGGCATATTTCGCTGAAGGTGGAACCTATTCCACTTATTGACTAAATTATATTCTGCCCACTGAACGTTCTGGCAGGGAAATTACCCGCCAACAATTTTCTGGATGCATTTGAAACAGAAATTTTTTTCACTAATAAGCAGATTACGTCAGAAGTTTCTCTTCCTTGAAAACTGTGATTTTATCTGGATTTTGACAATGTTTGAATCGTTATGTTTTCAGATTATGGTGAACAGAATACACTTGAATGATGATTTGAGATACAATAATAGATGTATGCAAGAGTACTGGAGTAGAATAGCCCTTTGTGCATTCGTTTATTTCACCAAACTCTCCCACGGAATCTCCTTAACTGAAACAGGATGCTGTTCTCTCTGCTTAAGAAGGTAATTGTAAACCGAATTAAATTCTCTTTTTTCAGTCAGCCGGACTATTAATATGTTCAACCGGATAGTAAAATATAGAAGAAATTACATTCTGCTCAAATCCTTTTCGATCTGTTGATTCGATTGGACTTTTGAAGCTTTGATTATCAGTTTTCCCAGTCTAGGGGACTGAATGCATTTGTGTTATTTAAGTAAGAAATTGTAATACTGAGGCTTGTTGGAATCCATCTTATTTTGGACACATACTCTGAACGTTTGAGCCCTGGAAAATTCTGGACCTCAGTTGTATATTTGATATAGTGCTAAACAGTAAAGACGGAACTACTTCGTGTCAACTTCTTCAGTGGAAATCTGATTTGACTTACGTAAACCAAATAAGCTCAGTTGTGAATAAGGGCAGCTTCATCACCGTGCTGGCAACTCAAAAGACCAAAATGTACTGTTGGTTTAGTCCACTATTTCAGAACACTACATATTTCAGTTTTATAGTGGCATTCCTAAACACTCAAAAAATGGACCAGTGCCGCACATCACCCACTTGCTTTGACCCACTTGACGACTGTTCCTCGTGGAAGAATTGCCCACGCGTATGCTATTCCATATTATAATGTTTAATACTGAACAAAGTTGACATGGAAGGAAATTTCATGGCATATGTTTTTCATGAAGATTACGTGCAACTGGTTCTGCTAGTCCCAATCCGTCTTGCGGATGTGACGGTTATTTTTTTAACCTTAGAAAAAAACAAAGTAACACGAATATAATCGTTTCTATGACACATCGAGGTGAAAGCCGGTGGCTTAATTATCAATTTTCGCTGTTTATTATAGCGGAATGGAAACCTGATTTCGGACTATCTTGGAACGGATATCTGTGCACCTATAACGAACACGACGTCGAAATTTGAAGGAAGCCAGGATTTCTGTAATACAAAACAAACCTGGAAAGGAGAATACATATGACTTGCTAAAAATTACAGGTACTTCTCCATAATCCGGAATGGAATTAGCGACGACTTTACCTTTTCAATATTGACGGTTCATTTCTTATTGATTAAATCTGCGGTGGCTTGTAGCTCAAAAACTGTCTGCAATCCTAGAAAAGCGTGTTTAATAAAACTCAAGTTATATGGTGGTAAATATAGTGACATGATTTTGTCCATATCAGTCTACGGAAAAGATTTGAAGACCTTTCCCAATTCCACTATCCCATGGGCTTTAATTTGTTTTGTCCAAATGTGGTCACATGTGAGAGGATCTGCGGTAACAAATCGAGGTGATTGATTCTGCTTTAATGCAGTTCTTGTGCTAAGTGTTGACCTTCAAATGCAAAACAGTGTTTTTAGACTCGTGTACTAATTCAATGAAGAACATTTCATCCATATGCGCTTATATCTGGCATAAATTCAATTGCTTGTCACAGTTGAAAAATGAATGATAACCTCACAATGCAGCTTTACGGAAGATTTGCTTTGATGACGGTTTTTTCTCTTTCCCAGATGCGTTTCTCTTCAACCACTGAATGATGAATTGGTCGTTCATTTTTGCTTCTGATTGAAAACTGCCAGACTCAGATAAAATAACTGGTAGAAACCCTCTGTAATCTGTTGGCGTTGGCTTTGGTCGGAATAGTGAATTCGTAGCAGTGTTTTGTGTTTCCATCCCCCTCAATTGATGCACGGATGTGAGACTCTGGACGTTGGCTATAACAGAATGCTCCGTTTCGAGGGCGACAAAGCGAATGGTCAAAGCTACTTAGATTTTCCCATTCAAGATAGAACTCCCAAGCTTTTATATATCCATATTCCTAAACATCATTCTATTGTTTTTTGCCATGCAACCTAAAGGTTTATTAGATGAACAGCAGCACTCAACTAGATCTTTCCAATAGCCACCATTGTTATTTTGATGAAGATTGGCTCCCAGGTCAATAATCATGTTCAACGTTATATTCTACTTGTTGTCGAACCTCTCTGAAAAGGTTGACTCATCGAATTTGACGAAGGAAAACGATCGCTTTCTCTCGTGAAGTTGTGACAAAGATGTCTTCAAAAATAGCAGCACACTATATTCCAAATTCAAACCAGGGCCGGCTATAGAAAATTCAAAACAACTGAGTCACACGAATTTCCATTTGCTTCACAACTGTAAAACCGAGCGTGACCATATTTCACGCGATTTCAAGTGAGGCATGACTTGGCGCATTATTTCACAACAAGACTGTTTTTAAGAATATTTCTGATTAAAGAAACACTGCTTGAGTTTTAACCGCGACGAATTCGATGTCCTTCAATTTATCGATAATAGTACTTCATTAGACGAGTTATTTGTGAGCTCCTTGAGTATCACCTCGTATCTCGCAAAGTGAACCGATGGTGAAACTGTTCCAGAAGCGATTTGAATGCGTTCACCGAATCAAAAAGAGCCACTCGGGGGTTTTCTTATTCCTGATTTCTGATCGGCCGGGGATTACCAAAACTCAATTGAAGCGTATTATTTTCAGTCTCCAATGATAATTCGTCAAACAAATATATTTGACGTAAACCAGTACTTATTTAACACTGTCAAAATCTACCTCTTTGTGAATTCCAAATGAACTCGTTTACTTTTGGACCTTATTCCATAGTTGTTTCTTCCTGCACTTCCAAACTTCAAGCCGATGAAAATGGTAAAAATGTATACAGTTGCTTAAGCATTGAGATCGCCGAAGAACGAATATTTTTCCTATGAAATTCCACAGATGTTATTATTTAAACTTTGAGATGCGCTACAGATAGATGGAGGAAACAAATTGATAACGGAAATATTTCTCTCCAGGCGAATTTCCAAACCAAAACAACCGATACTCTGCTATATGTGATTGATGACCTTTATTTATCACGGGACTGACCATGGGTAGTTACGTGGAACTGTGTTCCAATTGAATGGCAAAGAGGATCACTCAATATGAATGCTTCCATTATATTCCTAGCCCAATGATGATTGTTACCAACATCTGAAATTCATAGACTATCTCGAAAGGTTTGGGATTGACTTTCATTCATTTATCGCACGTGGTAATATTAGGCAGTTGCTGTTAGTACAAGCTTAGATTTATCATCATATTGATCAATATATATGATATTGTGTTCAACGCCCACGTCAGTGTGATAATGAGAATGATCTTTTACCTGGAATCAATGAATGATCGTCGAATAATGAATTTATCCACAGAAAACTGTTTTCTAGTTCGCATCAGCGGTCTCAATTTAAAAAAAAATATTTTTTGGTAATGTGGATTGTACAATAATTTGCTTGATAGAAACAGTCATATTTCACTTCAGTATGGCCATAACTGCACTTCTGTCATACGACAACAATCTATATTTGTTGACGATCTGACGAGGCAAAACCTTCGAAACGCTATTTGGCAAGTCTGATATTGTAGACTTATCAACATGATTATTTTATCCCTCACGTATCTGTGGTCAATCCAACCCGACGTGATTAACCTTGTCCGTTGTGTTGTGGGAACAAGTTCACTTAACATCCGGGTGAGAAAGTCAAAACACAAGAAGCCGACACTAAGTTGACAGAGACCTTGAAGCAGCTAAAGTGACAAAAGTTATTACCAAAACGCTGTCCGACAAGCTTGTGCCATGCGGCTCCTAACAACCTAGACTCTATGGACTACCAAAAGAACACAAACCAAGTATATTCCTAGGACCAGTGATTGATATGAGCACCTCAGCCTATCAAGCCACAGCTCAGTTGATTGCAGAAATTCTTGAACCTGTGCACAAGTCACTAGCGAAGTGTAGTGTTAAAGATTCGTTCTGTACCATGGAGGTGACAAACCATCAGAAGCTATCTGGATGGACTACGCCTTGCCTGGATTTGGCCAAACCAAAATGACGATTGCTTAGAAACGCATGCAATTTCTGTACAATAGAAAATACTTCAAGCCAAAGGGACGGAGTACCAATGTGATCACCGCTTAGACCCTTTCTGGCGGTTATATTCTTAGCCAAACTAAACCAGCCACTAAAAGCACCATCGAAAATCTTGATATGTATACCAGATATATGGATGACACTTTCATATTATTTGACCCAGCAAAAGACATTATTGAACTACTGAGGACATTCAACAATGCCCACGCAATGACCACATTTACATTGGAGATAGAGACAGACAACTTCCTCGCTTTTCTCGATATAGGATAACATAGAATTTTGGAGCAGTGCACACATTTCCCAAGTTTTATCCCCCTACGATACAAAAGATACCTAATAAGCTGACCTACGGAGCATAAAACACACAGGTGGAGCTTTATAAAAAACGGCTTTCGAGAACGGTTTAATCGTCAAACTATGTCAAAGCGGAGACACGAAATAAATGTGCAAACGCCGAAGAAAAGGATATCTTTCTAACTGTCACCTTCAAGAGTGAAAAAAACTTAGAAATAATTAAACTACGCAGGAATATGGTCCTCAGGAAGTCCTTCCTCGCTGCACCTATCAGAATCCAAACAACCACCATGTACTTCATAGTTCAACAATCCAAGGACAGATTACCTCTTCCATCTCAATCGTTTGTTCTATGAACATTTATGTGCTCTTACATTGCATAATATATTGGACACAGGACGAGACGCCTGGCAAAGAGGGTATCAGAACACGTCAAGGCGTCTTTACGCAAAGGAAGAGTTTGAGCTAATAATAGCACAATCCCACAACATTTGGTGGATAGCGGACATCAGATCGACGCAGTTACAGCTTTCTGACCAGTCCTGACAGAGCCCGAAGTTCATGTAAAAGGATTACGCAGGCGGGTGCCAATGACGTCGAGAACCATAGCAATTCGACCACTGAAGCCGGAATTGTGTAAGCATCGTAACCACGCGCAACAGTTCTTGTTACCGAGGCCGTAACAAGTGATTCTCCCATGGTTCCTGTTAAGTTCCGTCCCAGTACCTCTAGTGAGATCTCGGTTCTGCCTCAGAATCAATTTCATTTTATTCACGCAGAATACATTGACTATATAGAATATGCGCTCGTCATAACTAAAACCGTGCGAAATAGCTACGGGCCTACTGATAGACTTGAACGGGCCGTCTGTATAGTTCATTTAGTTCTGCCCGGAATGGTTGATTTGGCTCTGGTCGAATATTAACCGCTGACTGATCCATTGATCGATCATAGGGTTCTGATCTTGTCGGTGAATCTGGTCAGCCGATCATGAGCTGACTGCTTTCATAGTTCCCATGTACTAATTCTTCCCAGCGTAACACCTCTTTTTTCACACCGTAGTTCACACGTGTCTTTTCACGCCCTTTGGTTGCTCATTCCACACTGAATATCGTACATTAAACGGAGAAGCTCTATCAAACTGAAGCGTGTTGTCTTGTTGCCGGAGTGGTTGCACACTCACCCACTAACTTCTGTCTATAGCTGAACATATACTCTCCTCTACCCAGTACTATGTACGTAAATTCCTCTGATGATCTATCGAACATAGTCTTTGCCTACCCCCTTTGATTGTGACCTAATTAGACAGAAGACAAAACTGCAATTTGAGATTTGTTAGAAGAACGGTTTCATACTCACTGGTTATAAACTAGGCGATCAGTTACCTTTTTCGTTTCTTTAGCTTTAGAGTACCTGCAAAGCCTAAACCTTAACTGTTCCACGATACGTGATCTAACAAAGTATGCTCATATTTCCTTCTCAAGGTAAACTAGTTTTTAGGGCCAAAACTATCTCACCACGTCTCATTCCGAATTCGTAAGCTTTTTTCCAGCTCAACAACGAATTCAATCTCTTTCGGATACTTTCGAAAATCGTGTGAAAAATCTGTCTGAGACGACAGTGTACTCAAATGAACGTCGTGCACGTTGAGGAGCCATTTTTAGATGCAGACTTTGTCGAAAATATGTTTAAGTTTTTGTTCTGTTATGAGAAAAGATGATGAAGTGTGAAAAACCATCGTGTGAAACAGAACAACAAAAGTCATTAGGATCCCCTTGGAAGAAAGTCGATCGGTTAATTGTATTATTGATGATATATTCCACATTGATGCATGCAGTATAAATAAACTGTGGAAAAGCCAGTCAAAGTCCCGGTCGATAGAAAAATACAAAATATTCTATCTCAAGGAAGGCCCACATATGGTAATTACACAATTGATGATATACGAATGTCTACGGAATGCGGAGGAAACGCTGATGGAATTAGGTGTGCAAAGTATAAATGCATTCATGTTTGAATTCCTTCTGCTACAGTTATTTCCTTCTTGAAGTCTCTCCCACCCAGTATCAGCACTTTGCTCCAGTGTAACCAGAACTGACAAATATGGATGAAAATTTATGTAAGTCGTTCGTTTTAATAGTATGCACGGGCAGTTTCGGTACAAAAACAAACATGTGAGATAAAAACTATTTTTGATCACTCTGGCTCTCGCTGTTTCATTCACGGACCTTGGGTTCAGACGTCTTCCGAAATCGTATATGGACAAGCATGCCAAGTTCCGAAGTCACATTCTGTAAAATGCGGGCAGGTTGTGGTCGAGCTAGTCAATCGTCTAATTTGAACCATCTGGCCAAGTAAGACCGTTGCTCGGCACAGCGTTTGATGCCTGCCGTTGGTTTGTGCTTCTGCATTATATATGGATGTACCACAAGGCTATGGTGAATAACATGATATACCGGAAGACCTATTTGTGAGAATGCATGGCTTATCATTTTTCCACAGTAAGACCAAACTACCATGAAAACACTTTGCGTTGACATTGTTTTTGAACCTATTTCGAGGTAAAATATAATTTTTCAGAAAATATTTCCCGCTTGTTACCATGACGTTGAACAGCGGCAACATTGACCTGACTTAAGGTTTTTTTTTCTCCGCCTACTCGCATGTTTGATTAAGGTAGTGAAAACAGCAAAACAATAGCATGCAGTTGCTTTGATGATTTGTCTGATAACTGGCTTTACAGATACACGTTCATTGTGCGTTCTATTCATAACACGCATTCACTTGAACAACTACCACCTAAATCGAGTCCTTTCGATGAGATACTTCTCTCTTACACATAATTTCTATCAGTTAAATGCTCATGGTAACAAAATCAAGTCTGTCTACAGAACTGTAGTTGACTATGTAGATATAAGGTGAAAATTTATCACATATATATATATATGTATATGTATATACATATATACTTTATATATGTATATATATATATATATATATATACATTGACAGCAAGTAGTATGTGAACGTTTGGACAAAATTTCCCCGGAAGCACACTACCGGCTTAGCGGTTGTTGCCGCTCGTCAAGTATGCGTACCCGATACTCCTTTGCCCACTCGTCCGCATGCTTGTATACTCTGATATTATATGTTCACCATCTGTTAGTAGAATGGTGGTGGCACACGATTTCACGCGGTGAAATCTACACTTTCCTCATTCCCTTTTTCGAATATTCTGATTGAACTAGCTCATAGAAATTATTTTACTGTGAAATGTTATATGCTGCAATGAAATCGGTATTGAGTCCTATTTAACTAAAAAGGTGTCTTTGGAGAATACAGAATTGGATTTATGCACCGCGTATAGCAGGAAGTCAATGGAGAAAGCAGACCTAATGTCAAGATTAGAATTAGAAATTTGTTGCGGTCTCACAGTCGAAGGTTCAAGAGGTGGAGCGTTGGAAGATGCATCACACACCGACAATGTTCAACTCATCGAACACTGAATTCTTTTCAGCCTTTTACACCTAAATTCCAGTTGCATTCAGCTTTCTTATCCGGAATTCCTTCAAATCTCATGAACACAAAGGCAGAAGTCCTTAGCTCTTACCTGAGGTCTCATTCCGACCATCGGAATCATCTGCTGGCAACAGTGACTTCTTTCCTATTTTAATGCGCTGACGATTCAGAGAGAAGCAAAGAGCTCCACAAATTTTGTTGGCAAAACACCGTGATTGATAAACGTGTGCAGTTGGGAAATTGAAAGGCTGAATGAAATCAAACATCGGAACACGGGAAAGGCAGTTTTTAGGCTGGAAGTGATTTCCTTAGTTAGGATATTTATGATACACGAGTATGTTTCTGGGAAAATTACATGAATATCAAAAGATGTATCTTTTTAAATAAACATCATATAACCAAGTGAATTAGCTTATGAAATACTGGCTAATCCATGTTTCATTTACAATATGTGATGAAAATGCCCTACTGAACCAGCGTATATTGCAAAAGCGAGAGTACTTACCAGTGTGCACTAGTGTGCGCCTTCATGGGATTCACGCCCATAGAGCCTCATGGTGATCATGACGAGGAATGTAACTTCGGAACCTGCACATTTAGACCGGTAACCTGTTTGATACCACACTGACGTTTCCTCAAAATCTTCCTCGACATGCTCGTGGACAAGAACGTTTCGTTTTTAGGAAAAACTTACAATCAATAAGCCTCAAACGGTGGTGCAAATGTCTCGCTGGAAAAACCTATATCAGCGATCAAAATAATTTGCCTTCAATCGGCTCGGTGCAAAACAACATGTGATTGAATTCTGTTGGTTACGTGGAATAATAGCTGATCTGAATGGTTTGAATCCGATAGAATGCAGCCATGAAATTGGATTCATCAGTCAGGAAATAGAAAGGATTTCAATGAATTAATAGTGACGTGTCCTCACCTTTATCACCTCCAGCGGAAACGGTCTGCTCAGTTTAAAGCTGCCATTCAGAATTCAGTAGCTGATATGAGAACCCGTCCGTAGCTGTCCCATACCTTGGGCATGTTCTTACGCTCGCATTGGGTGAAGCGCAATTCAAAGCCTATACCGTCTGGTATGCTAGTGGAGAACAACAAAATCGAATGCCACTTGGGAGCGAACGCGCATGTTTTGCGTTTACCAACTTCCTTTGGAGTGATCTGTGAGTGTTTTTTTCATGATTGACGTGGATAGCATTCAACACTAATGGACAATAATGCAGAGTTTACAACAACCCATACTAGTTTTTGGAGTCTAGATCTATCATTTTTAGGATGAAACGCACTAGGAAGCCAATCATCCTTCCCAATTACACGACTGGCTCACCACAGCTTATGTTTTGGAACAAAAACTGATTAATCGTCTTGTCACTTGAAATTTAACCTTACATCAACACCACAAGAAAAGGAGTATTGAGCACAACCAGGAGTCGAACTACAGAGTCCGCGAACGGATATATTTTAGTGAAAATCCAAGCATCGCCGAGGTAAAGTAGGAACGCTAATGTGGTTTTAGTAGAAAAACTATTCGGGAGTGCGACAGCTTGCTCGCGGGGATAAAGTGTGGCCTCTCTTCAGGAGTACTCTCCATTTATAGAGGAAACGTTGCGTGCGGAACATAGATGACATGACCAGGAACCACGAGATCGACCTACATTAGTGAAGAAAATGGTAGTTTTTGTGTAGTAAATGTAATTAGGTACGGATGTGAGGAAATCAGTAAGAAATGCACTTAGTAGAGAGAAGCCAATGCAAATCACCTTTGAAATGCATGCAGCGCCCGAGTGAGCATTGGTCTAGACAAGCAATAGTGAATAGCATACCAAGTTGACAGGTCTAATTGATGTCTAGTGAGAGCTTGGTATATTGTGCCTAAAATAAACTACGGTTCAGTGTAACATAACACGAACGCGACGAATAAGTTGATAGTAGTCAGAGAAAGTGAACCAAAGAGGGTTTGATAGACATATTTAGATAAGTGTTCAACACGTTTTGCAGACCAAACTGATCCCTCCAACATGGAATCTGCTCGCAGCAACCATCGCGTGACAACCTGTTTACTCATAACAACAATGCATTGATCTGATTCTCGGTGGTCCTCTGGTCTCCCTTTTGTTAATGACTATCGTGCTGCAGTTGTGGTTGTTGTTGGACGAGACTACCGGACTGAAGAAAAATAATTGGAAGACCTTCGTGAAAACCGTATCTTCCACAAAGAACTTGTTGTTTTAGTAGGGATACCAAAGAAATCATTCTGATCAAGAAAGCCCGCACACTGATTCCAATAATACACACGGTTAAGTTCAAATATTTTGTAGAGTTATGAACAGAGAATCAACCGCAGTGGGCAAAAGTATGAATAGTTATCCAACTACGAGCAGATCTGTTTGCAGAAGTATTGGCTAAACTTAGTTTTAATATGAACAAGGTCCAATAGATGCATATATCAGAGTATTTTGCTTGAAATTCCGTTCAGAAATTTAACCTCTAATACTATGCGATATCTCGGATTTCATGGGAACAAACCGTGTTAGAACAAGAAGAAGTGGCATGGGTGTGTCTTGTATGAAGACGAAGAATTGACCAAGGAGCTGCAAGTATCTCAACTTGTAGTTATCGTCCGCAAATTCGCCAACAAGAGGAAGAATAAGGAACAAATAGTTCCTTGAGTTCTAGGCTGATAAGAAGCTACGACTAACTGACCAATAAAATTGGTCGCTTGTTGAAATTGCGACTAAATTCAAGTTTTATTCTCATTTGTTTTCACTTTGAATTCCCCATCCTTGCTTTTGAGCGAGCCTTCGTGATTCACAAAAAGGTATTCATGTTTCGCAAGTGAAAAATCTAACGTCATCAGTGCAATTTATTTCCTTGGTTAATACTAGGTATGGGAAATTCTATTCGTGCAATCAATGATGGTATCACCTAGAAAGCTGGGCAACAGTAATTGAATGAGCCGAAGCAGAACATCTCACAAATCCCTCACACTAGATAGTCGTCTTATGCTGTCAGCTAATGCTTCAGTATATGCTTTATTAACTTTCAATCACCCATTTCTTTTCTGCACGATTTCGGAATGTCAAAACTACGATTCTGTCATATAGTAGCTAAATAAAAGCCTAGATTCGTTGGTGGTTTTTGGTTTTTTCGAATGTTGACAAAGTACTTTGATGCATTTCCTGCAAACGTCATCATCAAATTTATTGTCAAGGCTTTCATAAGAATCTTGGTAGTACCCTAATTTTCTCATTACGATTTTTTCTAAACCTTCCTTGAAATCTGATATCAAGCGGCCAGGTTTTATAACGGCATAATTTTGTAATAACAGATTCCCGTAACACTATCTGATTCGCATTTGAAACGGCTCCGTGAAAATTCGCTTTGATCATGGGTGTGATATCAGGACCAATATATACAGACAAGATTTTTAAGGGCATATCACCTAGAAGAAGTGAAGGCGTTGCTAGTTATCTAATGAAATCTTGTTCATTGCGACCGCATTTCCCAATCATTTTAGCCTAACGTCATACCACTTTGGTTATCTCGTTGTCTGCATGTGGAAGTGTAATCATCATAATGAACACGACGGATTGAAATTTCCCCCCCACTCAAAACTACGCCGATGGAAGTAGCGAGAAGATCAAGGCTGCGGAAAGGCACGTTAGTTGTTTTGCAGAAATGGTTAGTATAAATATGCCAAATCATGGGAGATCATTGGTAGAATCGAAAATGGCCAATCACGAGGAGGTTATTTTCTGACTTGTCCATGGCGATCCATATTGGTTAGGGCTCATCCGCGTGCGTGGCTATGAAACTGTACCTAGCCGTATCACGTGTACCAGCTGCTAAATCACCGCAGAAAGGCATCCGGAAATAACAATAGATTCCTTGTAGCTAACGAGGTAAAGGGTCGACTGCTTTAGCACGATACCCGTGCTATTCGTTCAGTCGCTGATTTCCACGACAACCTCATTGCATTGGGTGACTGACTTTGATTCTATAACGTATAATGAACAATAGGAGTATGAGTAACTCAACGGAGAATCTTTTTATTTCAAAGCAATAAAATGGGCCAGAATGTGTACCCCGCCATGCTTTGTTTGGAGGGACACCAGAGCAGAAAATGAATGTTTGGTGATCGTTTACAAATTGGACGCTTAAATGTGGAGTTTTGTAAATATACGTACAAACCAAGAATATTTTGGCTCCTATTCCCGCGTTAGTGAAAAACCTTCCATTTTAAATGTGTATACATTCATGCTGAAATTGCATCGGCAAGTTGTACATATGAGTGTTGGATAGTTTTGGAGATATTCAAAAACCAATTCTACAGCTTTTCACGGGGTGTTATCCTGAGAAATGTGTGACCATCAGGCATTATCTGTTCATAGAATTCGAGGACACGTTTGATACGAACAGTTAAAAATGTGAGATTGTTCAAAGGGAGTCTAGTTTCAGTGCACCACCAAATCTAGGTATAATTTTCTAACCAGATTAGTGCCGTTGTTGGGTAAGAATTATTGGCAATCTGTAGGATACATTGTCGGGAGAACGTTTTAATACACATGATTAATCTGAACCTTTCACGGCTCCTTATATCAAGTTTTCGTTTGGGGAGAAAATCGTCACCAAATTGCTAGGTGAACTGATTTCAATTCCATGTGAAATCTTTGCGTGCAGCGGTTAAACAGTCATCATGATATACATCAGACCTTGCCGTTTCTGGTTGTAATCCCAAAGCCACCTTTGTTGTTTTCTATGCCAGTGATAAATCGGCCACAATCAAACACTCTGGATCCAGCATCCTGTTCTTCGTGAGTGTAAATCCGGGTGAGACATTTTTCGATATTGGATGTTAACCACGTCATTGCACGAATTTTAGGCCACGTATTTTTGATTTCCCACCCACCAGGCAAATTCCAACGGAATGAATACTTATGTATGCATTCATGACTTAAAAACTACAGGAGCAAGAATTTATGAAGCATTACTTCGGTGGAACTTAAAAAGCTGGCATTCAATATTCTTGCCAGATAGGAACTATGAGGCTAGCGAGGTGGCTGCATGTTCACATTTCAAACAGCATTTGTTGAAATAAAAAGGAAGAATTTATCTGGAAACATGACGCGAGGCGGAAGAATGATGGGCATTTTAAGCCTGTTATTAGCCTAGGTAGTGTAAATGCCGTTATAGTTTTGGATATGCGCATTCAAAAAACTAATAATGAAATCCTGTCCCATATGTTTCTCTATACTGAAGACAACGGATTTACAAACAGTCAACAAAATACGTAGAGGTCTTCAAAAGTTTGACTAATCTCGCTGATTTGCAGGAACTGGGTGAATAAAAATGTAGTTTTACTAGCAGAAAAAGACATGGTTATGCTCTTTTTAAAACCATCATGAAATTTCAGCAGCAACAACACTTGCATTCTTTAAAAACAACAAACCCCATCTATTCTTCACAGGTTGTTTTCGGTCAGTTATGCAGCGTTCAACCGAAACTCGGTTCGTATTCAATTACATAGAAAACCCCTCAAGCAGACACTGCGTTATCACCTACTAGAACCTCATTGGCGTTGAATTATTTCGGTTTCTGTTGGCTTTGATCTGTGTTAGTAATGCCGTTTCCAAACTCTTCAGGTGTAATCACTGCGGCAATTATTACTGCTGTGAGCGGTGTGCTGTTAAAGGACCACTGTGGGTTGATGTTGTTTGGCTGTCTGTATTTGATCACCGTAGCCTAAACAGCATCTCACGAGTTTGTCGCAAATAAAGAATACACCATTTCACCATTCGAACGTGCATCGAACGAACGGAGTGTGCCGCATAGCTATCACGTGCTATCATACACCCCACCGGCTTTGTCGGCTAGGACGTGTGATATGTATGCCCCATCCATATTGACTTCTCGTTGTGCTTCACTTCCTGAGCACAGAGTGGCTGGAAAGACAGCAAGGAGGAAAGAAGTGACGTGACATCAGCCTATCAAACAGTTTACGTCAAGACATGTCTCTGAAGGTCCCTCACTTTTGCATAGCTGTAGACCTCGAGATTCATCACATGGTAGACAACTTATGTTTGGAACCCCAGAGGATATGCCCTTGGATTCCTCGCTTATATTGTTGTTTACCTGTTTTTATACCACAACGACTCTTTACCATGTACCGGGTTTTCGGTGAATGAGAAAGTTGAATAAATCACAAAGTCTTCTGAGAAAACTGGGTTGAATTCTGAGTACACAGGGTGGTATTGGTTAAAAAAATATCCAATGACGGATGAATATTCGAGAAAATCGTACTGTCAGAATTTGTTTTGGTATTTTTGTCTGGTATATTTACCTCATAGAAGCCGGAGACTACGCGAGCAAAGCTTGCTGCTTTCGTGACAGAAGAACTGGAGAAAAGACACTTATATATTACATGTAGTTCCTGGTTAGTTAAGAAACAGTTCCGCTTCAAAGAAGTTTGGTCGTGTAGTTTATGGTATGTTCGCTTTGCCTTTTTAGACATTTTGCCATGAAGAAGTAATCCTATTGTTGTTTGCAAATAGTTCACATAAAACAACTCACACAGAACATCTCACTCCGTGTTTTCGTATTTAAATCTCGAAGAAAATAGGAGCAACCAAAAAACCATTAACATGTATTGGAAAAGGATTTTTCAACGAAGGCAATTTTGATCAGTGACATGTTGCTGGAAGCTATCGGAATAGTAAACAGCGTGCCAAACAGGTATCTATATTGAGTCTGACGGTAGAGCGGAAATGGTCACCCTTTTAAATAGAAGGTTTTCCATCTTAGCGGCGATGACTAGGACGGTTTGTATTAATCCTGTCCAAATCAGCATTTCTTTAGTTGAAATTGGACAGAGAACACTTTACCCAATACACGTGACAAGCACATAAGCGCACTTTTGCAGCCTAATACAAAAATACGTACGCAGTTAAACATGATCGTAATGAATACGGATAACCATTTGTCAGGTAAAAGGCTGATACCCCTCTAAGTCCAAAGTGGAGCTAAAGAAAGGTTACTAATCACAGTACTTCGAAAACGAGAGAAGGTATGAGGACATGAAACAAACATATAGCAATATGAGGACCACGTGGGAATGATTAGCTCACCAGGAAAAGATGTATTTTGCCACAAAACCACGTACGTTGTCGCGATTCTTTTTTCTGTATGGACGAAAAAATTGTGTTTCCAGTTATTGGTTCCATTTATCTTGTTTTCCTCCCCGCTTGAACTGCAACTTGCACGATTGCGATCTGTCCCAATGATAACAAGCCTTATACTTTATTAAAAAACCTAACATATGTTCATGATAGTTTCATTGTGGACTGGCATGAAGGGAATCACTGGTTAGACAGACTTTCAAATTTGTATTTTTTGGAATGACGTAGTTGTTCGGTCGAACCAGTTGATTCGTATAGCTTTTCATATATTCCCAGAGGTGAATTTGTTCCAGTAACACTATGCGTAAGAAATACTCTCGAAGGAGACCAAAGTATGCATAAGTGCAGGGTGTTCCGTCTATCCGGGATTTGAGAACTGAGGCGGAATTAATGAATGTCCCTGTATACAGGGTGTCGCCCATTCAGGAATATGTTACTGAGAGATTCTACTGCTGATGGGACTGGAAAGGATTGTGGTTGGGAGTAAGTCTTCGGAGAGAGGATGGCAGAGATCAACGTAGAACCGTTCATATATCTCGTAAATCAGAAGTATCAGGGTAACCATCTGACTGGTTAAGAACACTCCAATACTAAGGAGTAATCTTCAAAAGGATGAACTCATTACTGTAACAAAGTATACAGAATTGAATCTGGTGAATGACGTTCATTTCTAAATATGATTTCTATATTTGACAGCACATTGATCAAGAACCCATTATAAACTGGAAATGCTTCGGGTGGAACACGTCACAGCTTTATTGAGGCTTGTGATGGGTCTTCAAACACATGGTATAATGAAAAGGAAGACGGAAATCGAAGCCCTTGACAGGCGTCAAAGCATGTGAAATGAAGCCACGCTGGTGAGAAACACAAGGACAAATTCACGGAACCATGGACCTAACCATGTATGAAATATTGCAAGGTAATGGGTAACATAACAATTATTAGCTTTTGTACGAGCAAATTTGAGTTTGGAACTTGTCCGAATGGAATAGTTTGAAAGGCATTTGATAACATATTTGGGGACTGGTAGTTTCAATAGATATTCAGGTGATAACAATTTGTCAACAGACACGAGCGTGAGAATATACCCAAGTCAAACTGTGCAACCATCTCTCGGGTTCCGCGAGAGAATTTATTTCACATTTTTATCTGTGAAAATAATTTGTGGTTGGCTCTGTTATAGTTTGTGGGAGTTATTTCAGCAAATGCTCTACCAGGAGTCCCGACAGGTGGGGGAAGCTCAAGGCAGAGTACGTTCTATTATTCCAAAAATATCTCATTTTGCATTTTTTTCCAGTGGGAGACTTCAGAGTGTGCAATGAATCTACTATGCAGTTCAATACATCATTACGTTTTCGGGAAATTTCGCGAAATTGTGAGAGAAGTGCTCCAATTCAGTAAGTGGACATAAAAGAGATATACAGGTGTTGGCTTGAATGATAGGTCTGTAGTTAGTTAAAAATTCAAGCTTCCACCTGTGCAAACATGCAGTTACTTTACACATAGATTGCACCAGCCTGCATTGTTGCATATGATGACAAAACCGCCTCGTTTGACATAAGAGACAAAACCGGTGAAGCCTTCAATTTTATTAATAAAGCTGCCAATATATTCGTGTAGCCAGGTTTCTCGGGAAAGGAGGGGCGAAGCTCCTAGCCGTGCGGTGCACGGGTATGGTATGCTTTTTTGAAGGAAGGCGCATTGCTGCGGACAACGGTTGGAAACATTTACTCCCCGAAGATGCTCGTCAAAGTTTGCAGTTAGCTTGCATTACCATTATTCTTCTGATTAAGCCATTTCAATCTATTGTGTAAAGCCTTTTGAAAAGAGAAATGACTCTTTGTTATTTGTGGAAGAATGGAACGATATGAGGATTTCCATAGTGCATTTCATGAATTTGGATATGGTGACTTCTTTCGACCAACTATTTCTATCACAGCCATACGAGGTTAATTTCCAGTTAAGCAAAGAATGAAAATAATCAGTGAAACGTTGCTCATGTGACTGAATTCCGTTAAACGAAATGAAAAGAGCGGGTAAGTTTGAGGTTCTCGTTGACGTGGAGTTGATGATAGCAAAATTCACTCGTAAACGATAAATAAATGGTTTCTATCGGTGGTCCCATCAGTCCTCGGATAACTAGAGGGAAAATAGTTTGTCTGGCTTCGAGAACAGCACCCAATGAAAGGTGAAGTGCACACATCGGTATGTACGTTTGACGGACACTACCTGGGTCCCTTGGTAGCAGTTGAGTGAAATTCCAGTTCCTTCAAAACAATGATATGTATTGGGAAATGTTCACATTTGGAAGAAGAAATGAGAGATATTAGGTTAGAAACTAGTATTGGATGGGATTTGGCAATTCTTTGTGTACATCCGAAAGAAATCGAATATGATCATTGACTGGCACAGTGACGCCGTAAAATGCAACGGGATTTCCCGTTTCGTCATCGGTTGCATAGCCTGAGATGAAACACGTATACAACTATATTTTCCAATAGCCATTTATGATACAGTTCGTTAAATTTGCTATCGTACTTCACTAAATCATAAGGTGGCCAGCTGACCAGAATCAGGAATTTTAATGAGATTATTCATACAGGAGTTCCACATGTCAGAGAGCTGAAGATGTTCTGCAGCTATATTAGGCCTTTATATATTTAATAAAAAAGGCTGTCTGACATGTATATGATTCTGAAAAATTCCCACTAAAACGAGTAACCTTATTCAAGTTAGATTTCGGATCGATTATACGGATGAACGGATGAATGACCTCAGCTAGTCCAGATTCTCGGGCGTGGAAGCACGTATGCGGATTATGTTCAATAGCTCCGCAAAGTTATAGAAAAGAGCTTTTTTCCCAAGAAAATAAGAATGAGCAATTACATCACTACGATCAATAATTTTCATCCGGGCAGTGTTTATATATTTGGATAGTAAACTGACACTAAGCCCATCAGTGCATAAAAATTGATCAAGAGGTACTGAGGTGTTTGGTGAGAGAAATCAACTAACTTCTGAAAAGTCATCAGTGCGACTAACAGTATGTGTTATCGAGAAAACATTGTCGAAGGTCCTAACGAAATGTCATCGATAACAAACCGTTAACGCATAAAAAGCGAAATTAACCAGAAATGAGTCCAAGTTTATTTACTCTCTTCATCTGACAAATAGAAAACTAAATTAAACCTACAATTTTATTTGTATTTATGAAACACACGTGAAAATAACTTTGTCGCACATGTCTGAAATCAGGCTTAGTTTCGACTACCGTGAGCGGAGGGGATTTACGACCACACTGTGGTGATCCAACTGGTTCATAGTAAGGCAGAACATATACGTGGACCTAACACCAAAAGTGTCGCAGGGATGAGTCATTAGGGGTATTCAATTGCACTTTTGGAGTAACGATTCGTCAATACGGATTTCGGTAATTGGCGAGGAAAATTCTACGCCGATATGCCACATTTGCACCCTGATAAAGGGTGTTGGGTGAGAAATTTTGTTTCGCTGCTATTCTCCAGCGAGAATTGCCGTTTCCTTGGACCACCGGCGATATTTCCTCTTTCAGCCCGTAGCTATCCAAGGGAATACACGTTCCTCCTACACGATTCCATAACCTTAACCGTGCAGTTTGTGTTCAGCAGTCCTGATTTGTTTAGAGTATTGACGGGTCTGCAGTAAACATTTGGGGTTTTGAGCTAAGCCAATTATAGTTGCAACTCTGAGTCTAGTGCAGAATTCACACCTTATTTTTTTTAGTATCGATAGTCTCGCTATTCAGGAATACCTGAGAATGAACCTAAACTCATGGGCAGAAGCAAAACACGTGTTTATATCAACCGATTACCCACATCCAAATACCAATCTACCAAGATTTCAACACAGCACTTAGATGCCTTTTGACTGCTTAGTTACATGTAGTACTTGATGATCTCGAGTATGACATCACACACTCTCCCGTTTCACCTAGGCAAGTTTTGGTAGCTTACATGGGATAAAACATATTTCTGTACTCTTATTGCAGATCCTCCACATTAGCAAATGAGGTAATATCTCACACCTGTAACTTTCCGTCAAATAATTTCTCCATTTTCAGTGCGTTCATCAAATCCAAATCCTGTTCACTCTTCGACTTGTGGAGCTTGGTATTGGTACCCTGGGTGTGATATCACATCTGTCTTTCCTCATTGTCACTCGGTTTGCGTACATAAAAAGAGTGGTGTCCTCATTACTGAAGTTTCTCTATAGAAAACGGACATTTTATACAAATATTTTGGGCGTCTTAGAGTTCTTCTCTGCCAGCATGGAAATAAGAAATATGTTGAATGTTTCTGTTTGCGTCGTCTGCCGAAAAATCTTTGGAAATATTGAGCATGAAATTCTACGGTATAGAGTAAAGTGTATCTGTAGTAAAAACACACTCAATCTTCCGTTAGTATTGTTGTTTTCCCTAAATTGTCATAAGCCATTATTTCTTACTTCTCGCGAAATTATCATCATCATGCACACATTACTCAACTATATTTGTTGCTGAGGTGATCAAATAAGCGTTCTCTTTAGCAATATTTCCCATGGGACCATCCACTTCCCAGGCTATTTAAAAAGTCATCTGGTAATAGTGAATATTCAGTGAACGTATATTTATTCAGCGTTTGCGGCTTATGGTAAAAAAATGATCACTTGGTCCGATAGGGAGCTCTTGTTATTTTCCAAGGTATATTTGGTTATGTGCATTTGTCCGTAGACGTTAGCGTTTGAGCATTTCATCATACTATAGAAGGAAAACTTTAAGCTGAAAACTCGGCCAGGTTCTTGTATGATTAGACGACAGTTTGCTTTTATAATGCTCAAATGACTACTTCTAAGTCTGGCAAGTTAGAAATGTGGGACATATGAGGAGTCTAATTCAGGTATTCCTTTTGCTAACCGATAAATACTGTTGAAAATGTACAAGCCACATGATAATTTTTTAACATTGTGTATATCAGGGTTTCTACAACGACAAGACAATGTATTACTAGTCAATGGTTGAGCCTTGCCCAGTCCTACTGAATTGAACAGTTCGAGTGGATGTACACTGCGGAAGAATTCTCTCGAAGAAGATAAAGTGAATGCCTGTTCATTTTACAAGTCCGGAGTGAAAACCATGCTACTGATGGGTTGCACAAGTAGCCAACTGTTACAGATGAAAAAAGTCATTCGAAAATAGTAATCATGTCAAGTTGCTCATACTCACCCTGGAAAGTTTCCCATCGAAATGCATTCCACCTATATTCCTCGTACTGATGAGTCGTTCATTACCTACAATTACATGAATTGTCTTTCACGCTGATGTTCTGAACACATGTTCTAGTCTAGTGAAAGCATCAATTTGGTGAGGTTTGTCGACGTGCGAGTGACTGGCGGGTTTGCTTGTGCTGAGCAGTCGAATGGGATCAGCCCCACCAAAAAGTCACTGATGCTTTACCAGTTAACGGATGGGCGCCTTCTCGAAGTGCAACAATACAATTGGCCGAAGTAAATTTGGGAGACGAATTTGAAGTTGTAGGAATACATGTAAAATACAAATCAAAAATAATGATGTCTGACCAAGATTTCACACAAATCAAGTACAAGTGTAGAAATATGAAGTTTTCTGTACAGACCTACTGTTTATGGACGGCACCGAAGAACTTAAAGTCAAAAGATATTTTCGACATCACAAAAATTTCCGCTTATCATCGTATTTTGTTTGTGTTTGAACTGCATTTGAACCATCCATGACTGCGCATTTCGAGGCGATTGGGTAAGAGAGGTTGAACAAACTAGTGGTACTGCATCCTGGGTTCACAAGTTTCGCACACACTATGGAAGATGACATGCTGATCTGCGAACGAGGAGAAAAAGATATGTGCTAGTTATCCGGAAAAAGCGTACTTCAGGCCAAATAAATTTAGATCTCCATTAGAAGAATGAAGATTGCGCATGCAAGTTGTTCTGACTAAACATTGAAAACATTCAATATAAATAAGACGAGGATACAGTTTGTTTGTGTCAAGCAGATGACTAACCACTGTGGTGGTCAAGTGTTGCTAGAACTGCACAGAATTCAATTAACAGCTCAATCTGTTCGTCAAGACGGCCCAAAATTTGTCGCCTCAGACTGAATGCGGTGCACGAAAAGCTCCACGTACTTCATGTTCAGTTCTATTTGAGGTTTTGTTCTTGTATCACTAGTTATTACCCCGGATATGTGAGCTGAAAATAGGATGAGCTTTGTTACGTTATCGTGCAAACTACTCAGGAATTCTTCAATTTCATTGTACCCGCCAGCTTATCGTACGGAGCACTTTTGATTATGTTCCGGGTATCGCACTCTAAATCCTGTAAACATACATTTCATATGGTGCTGCAGTGATAGATCAATTCAGGAAAAAAAACATGTTCAACTGAGAGCTTAAATTGGGAAAGTGACTGACAGCAACTGTGGCAGGGCTCGACCCGATACCGAAAATCCAACTTGATGCCCGTTTGACTACCGCAGTAGACCAGTATTGGAGATATTTTCATTTCAGAATATTCTCTATTTGACGACGTACTGATACTGCGTTTGAAAATAAGACGCCGCTGAACGATGTGCAAGTTTGTCGGGTTGTTTCGTCTGCATCTTCGCACATGCGTAATTATCAAATGGGCCTGTGATAGCATTGGGAAACCAAAGCTAGGAGGAAATCAAACAGGTTTTGTTTGTAAAATGGTGAATGACTGGACGACGTCCTGAAAAGTTACATATACGTGTAATTTTTGCAATGCTTTTGTCTTGACACCATAATTTTTTGTGTACGATTCTGCGCTTGCTGTATCAAATGACTAGTGATTGTATGCGTACGAACACGGCTTCAGAATAGTTTTGACAACACTTTTATATTAGTCCACACGATGACCAATTTTGAATGAATATTGTGGCAATATTATTTTCTTCGGTGAACAGACTGCTGACTACTTTCATCAAACATGAGGAAACCGTTTCACATTGAACAGCTTAAAATCAATTCCTCACAGTCGGGCTCGACATTGCGTCAATGTCAGCGAAAATGTTAAGTGCTGTAGATTGTGAGCAGTGTCTTAAAAGTTACCAATTTGCAGACTTTCCTTCGTAAATGTATACAATTTCTGTCGATGTCTGCCCCAAAAGTTGAATGGTTCAATCTTCCAGGAGTAAATATTTTGACTGACCAGATGCAATATCCGACCTGTTGGTTTGTCAATTATTAGAGTGAGTAAATAAACGCATTGCAATTGAGTAGATGTGAAATAAATGACACACTTTTCACCTGGCAGTAACAACGCTTGTCTTGGTTTTTTGAAATCGTCGATGTACCTGAAAATTGTTTCACTTTTTATATATACGCCGATAAACGGATTCATATAACCAACCGGTGGTATTTTATTCACTCATTCTGATGCGTGGACACTTTTGTTTTGCTTTGAAAGACTAGTTAAGTTTGTGAAAAATGGGATCAGTCATGCCTCGAACACATCGTGTAAGTGAGTTATCAGTTCAGCATATATAACCCGCTGATATGTTTGATCATTTACCGAGGACAGTTTAAGCCCATATAGTTAATCTCGAATCGTAATAGACAACGCTGGTTTTCGGAACTGTGGTACCCCAGAATCGACATGTAGCTTTCCGCATCCATAATGTCTTGTGGTTAGTGAGATGGGGGTTTTCTGGACAAAAGAATAACCCGTTTAGGAAATATGACCGAAGTAACAGATTGATGTCAACAGAACCCTTTTGCCATTTTTCATGTAATTTGTACATGGAGGGTTCTTGTGAACCTTCACCAACTCTGTCATCATCGCAAATGAATTTGCTACATGACATTTCTTTAAAATCGGGATTGATTGGAGCTAATTATTTCTCCACTGCCTCTCCAAGAGTTCACTTTTGTAAATGTATGGTCTATCTTGGTGCATTCCAAACAGCCCTTTTAGTACATTTTCTGAGTTCCTTTAACTGTTGTGGGAAGATCGAAGCATCCCAAAAAGCTAAGTATATAGTACGTTGCAATGGCGAGAGAAAAAACCATCTTTCCCTAAATGGAACACTCCTTTCAAATTGAGTTACATATGCATATAACTGGAAGATGCTTCGTTCGGATAGTTGGTAGGCAATTGATTATCAGCTGTAAATACTGCTTGCATCCTCATTTATAACGCCTAGTCCATGAAAAGTGTCTGATTATTTGGTATCTATTTATCACTCACCTGATACACTCATGCTCTCATCAGACAGTGTGCAATCACCTTATGGGTTTACCAGATTGCCCCAACATTCAACCACTCACGATGCGTCAGACTAATGATTCAGACTGTCTGTAGATCTTGATAATTCATTGTTATTCTAGCTTAGAGTATCTGGTATGCTTGAGTAACACCTGCACATGCTAGCCTACGCTGTTCGGATTGCACGGCACTTCACTTTGTTGACGGTGATTCGTCTGTGCTTCGAAATTTTGTTTTGAATGGGTGGCCGTCAGGGAACTGATAATCAATACTTTTGCATGTACATATATATATATATATATATATATATTTGAAACGCGATACATCACTTTAGGTTTTTTTATTACGCTTCAAATAGAGTCATTGCCCATAAATAACAACAAATAGCACACAATTGTATCTTTTTTACATTCTCGACCTTGGTCACAGTTTACGTAACCTGAAACGAAACGAATGATTCATTATATTTTCAATTGACAGTTTTTGCGTCACTAGTGAAAGTAGTTGATGTACTCTCATATATTCTAAGGATTCCGGCTAAGAAAAAAAAAATAAACTGAATGTGGGCATTTTGTTTAGCAGTATGAACAACCAGAAAACTGATAAAGTTGTTCAGCTTTATCTAACCTTTGGGTACTCAGTAGTGAAACCTCGTCTGACACGTATGTGTTATTGGGAAATTTCCGTTCCTATGAATAACCTTTTTCACAGTAAATTTAGCGTTGAGTATACAGATGAGCCAGGGAATGTTCTCAGTCCATCTAGATCTTACGGAGAGGAAGCACGTTTGCAGAGAGTGGGCAAGAGCCGCGGGCAGTTCCTAAATGTGTTGCTTCACTAAGGAAAACAACACATCAGTTACATCGAAATTGCTATTGCGGGGGATGTTTTTATAAACAGGGAAAACACCTGTATATTTATCCATTTCTGAGTCCGTGAGAGCACTCACAATGATCGAGGAGCAATGAGACAGTTGGAAGGGTTACCAGTGAGCTTTCATATTTCATAAGGATGAGTTTTAGTATGCATTGGGAGAACAGCTTATGTAAGGTTCTAATAAATATCTTAACAGCAAACCATGATTGCAAATGTACGAAGTCCATCGGAAATATCTTAAACTATTTACTCCAAATCAATTACAATCAGAAAACCAATGAGAATTTCTAGTTTTATTTAAAATGTTGGTTACCAGTAAAAACTAACATTGTTGCAGATGCTGGTTATCAGGATAAGTTTCCAACACCACGGACGGGGTGGGCTTTCAATCAAATTGTGATGATCCAGTTTAATCATAATTAGCAAGCACTTATACATATAACTATCGTGAGTTAGCCAGATCCGTGTCATCACAACGGGGCTATCGTTTGCACGTTTGAGGCAATTATTCGTGAATACCAATTTCTATCGAAAGTAGAAGAACGAAAATCTATGGGTGCACTCGTTAATCCTGACCGTACTGTATGAAGGTTAGCAATTCCATATAATTAGGTAGAGACGCACTTTGTCAGCTGATATATTTTGTCACGGTTGGGCCTTAGATATACGGTAAGAGTGAGTTCTTTTAAACTTGGGAAACATGACGTGTGTTTATAATACTAATCTAGTCACATCAATATAGTAATATTCATTGATTCATTGCAATCATGGGTAGATATCACTTTTCGTTGGTGGTCTTCTGCCGTTTGCAAAACGGGATTTTGCCTGCATTCGGAACATATAGCTGTTCACTGATGGGAACCAGAAAACAGTGGTTATTGTCAAAGAAATTCCCACACTACTTGCAAGTCATTATACAAGAAAATATGCAGCTCTGCATCATTTATTTATGCATTTGACCAAATGGTGGCCATCATGGGTAGGTTTTGTAAATACGTGTGCTACTTAAGTGTGGATTCCCAAATCAGAATTGACCGCAACTACATTATCTACATGTTTTTATTTGCTGGTGTTGAATAACGACAGACAACTATTTTCGTAATTCAAAATATCACCTGAACTATATTAGTCCCTAAGTTGTGTTGAGGAAGCGATCGCGATTGCCTGATGAGTTTATTCTTAGATGTTAATCTTAGGTAGCACATCAGGCATAACTACCATAATACGGTATCAGTGCGCAACAAAAATTGCTCTGTGTAGTAACAGATGATTCTTGATAGGTTCACCGACTACCGGAAATGATACTAGCATTGCCTCCTTTATAATGGGAAACCACATGACAAGTTAAACGCACTAACCTCTCGGTATGTGGAATGGAAGGTCACACGTAATCCACTCATATGGTAATTCCAAGATCACTACAACAACCAAGCTCGCTAGGGTGGCAAATAAAACACCCATACATTGCATTAGGGGTTGTGTATATATGAAACGTTAAAAATCAGCCTGCGCGATCGATGTTTTCAATAATTGTATAACTGAGCAAAAACACGCTAAGAAAGATATTCCCGAATGTGAGCTGATGCGGAAAATATATGAGCCTAGAATACACTCATTGTGAGCTGCTCAAATTTTACCCCATTGCAGATCTTTTGTTTTAAACAACGATTTATCACTTCGTCCGAACGGAAAACTATAGAAATTCACTTAGAATATGTTTTTCGCAGTGCTCGTCTAGTTTCGTTTCGGAAAAGTCCATGGAGCGATTGCATCATGTGGAATTCATTGCTGGTTGCAATAATTATGCATTTCAATTAAAGGCGGATATGGATATTATTCCACAGACAGTTACCAAACACGGAGTACCTTGCGATTATGGTCTCTTCAGAATCATATAAAGGTATGACAGAAACACAGAAGGGCAAATCTTTCAGCAAAACAATCCGTGTAAATGCTGTCACTGCAAAGGAAAAACCTGGGAAGATATCAATTAAAGACGACGTTTTATAGTGAAGACACTGTGCGACCACTTTTGTTGCGTTTGTTGTGTATATTTTACCCGGTTGTGCTGAATGTGTTTTCCGCTTTGTCTTCAAATTTGCAATTAGCGAGTGATGGATTGAAAAAGCGATAACATCGGAAATCCTCATATTCAGTTAGTTGTCAGCCAGCACATAAATGAATATTTGTAACCTAATAAGTGAATGAGATTGAATTGAATTGAATAATTGCGACCTAATAGCATGGCACTTTCATTCGGAACATCAGCCCATATCCATGTTCAAGCCTGTTTGAAAGCTTTTTCCAGTTTAATATTGTACAATGCCACATATTCCATATCCCGAGCGATACCTCTCACATGAGAAAAATTATTGAACGGCAAGCACTCTTTCGTGAGGACTTATTTGAGAGCTTTTACCATTATTACAGAAAAACGTTTTCTCCCGATGGGTGAGATGTAGTAGGGCTCCGGTGAACCGTGGGAGGGACGTGGTATTTTGTTGAACTCGCAGTAGTTCATATTTTATATTGTCAGATATCCAAGATGTGCCTGAAATTGTTTTTCTGAATGGACAGTCAGGGACACCGGCAGTTTCCAGCTTTCGCTTCAAAGTTTTATTGATTGGTCAACACGATTATTAACCATAATGGAAAACTCACTCGCTTTTCATATCCAAATGTTCAACGCCACGATCCAGGGTCACTCCGCCTACCGGATAGATGCTCTATCAATTGAATTTCGCGTGTTCGATCTCGCATAGCGGTGTTGGACTACTTGATAGTCAGAATTTTAGTGTATTTTCCATTACATAGTATTCGCTGTCCTAGTTCCTACAATACATTCCAGTAATAAAATAAATTTGAAAAAAATATTCAACTTTTTTCGGATCGGCTCATATATTGAGTGAAACTCCTTTATTGTGAAATCTATCTTTATCATTTATCTATATAACTTCATAGGCGTGAGTTACCACCTGTCGATGCCATATATGAGGCGTTGCCTTTTTTCTAACAGATACTTGCTCGTGGATGCAGTGGAACCAAATGAAACTTTGGCTACAAAGATTCACTGGACTGAGAGACAACCGGCAACCTGACCGTGAGATTCGGAGTGGAGAAACACATAAGGTCTCCGTAGCTTATGATCGGTGATAGGATGGATTGTATGGACTACTATCTAACAGTAACGTAACTGGTGGTAGCGAGAATTTGGATTAATAAGCACTGATGTAGTAAACAAGCATTCTAAACCACTCGACTCCCACCCGCTAAAGTTTTGCTGCATTGAAAGCTTTCCATTCACACAACCTCTACCGCTATCATAATCTTGGTTTCAGCATGCTTCGCAAACACACATCTTCCAAATGGTAAATCGAAATCAGTTTGTTTTTTTTGAAAACATCTATTCATAAACTGATCTGTGGTAACCTGATCGCCAATTAACATTAGTAGCCGAGTGCGGAAATCAGTGAAAATCGGGATTTGCAGAAGTGAATATTCAAAAATGCAATTAGGAAAGGTGAATGGAGTTCAAAGCAATCGTGAATTGTGTGCACTGAATCACAATCCCTTCCGCCATCAAAATGGAACAGAGCTATTCTATGACGGACTGTCATAATTCCACCGATGTTTGGAATGTCAAGCAAATAGTTCCGAAGCCAGCCAATCCAAGTTTATGCAAGCACGTTATTTGAATCAGCTTTTCCCATCCACTGAACGTAATCTTGTACCTGCTTTTACCTGGTGCTGACTGAATAGCTGTTCGCTGAAAGCTTTTAAGGGTTCGTTGAGGAGAACAAAAACAAGGTGATAACAACTAAAATAAAATGCAGGTGATTAGCGGCAACTTCCATACAGTTTTTCCCGTCAACATCATGAAAAAAATAACACCATTGAAAACTACAAAAATTTCCGGTTTTCATGGATCATCAGTATCAGCCCAAAAGATAACTGGTGATAACGTAACTTTGAAGTGATCTGTGTTGCCCTGTGAAGTGTACGTCAGGTAAAGTCAGTCCCCGTTTTTCCCAAGCAAGAACAAGAATATACTTGATGACTAGTGAATTGTGTCCATTTTTAACGCCTACACTGAATAGTGGTCAGGTAAGCAAATGGGCCTGACTATCTGATTATTAAAATGGCGAAACAGGCGGAATCAGGTGAATCTAAAGTTCAATTTAGTGAACATTCTGTTCATAGACATTGGTCGGGTACAGGTTATATTCATGCCTTCCCCGTTGTTTACCTAATTCCAACCTCACTGCCGACGGATGCAAAGTGAGCACATAGATACAAGATTTCCAAATCTGATAAAAGGTACTTCGTGGTAAGAACTCACCGGAAGCTTAATCTTCCTTTATCTGCAAACAAACCTGAATGTGGTAAACTACGAGAGCAAAGCAATTCAAAAATTTGGTGAATGATAACAGTAAATTTACAGGCTCTAACCTGTTCGCTTTCACTGATTAGGCTCCAAAAGAACTATCAAAGTATTATTGGTAAAATTGCTTTGTTAGCGATAGTAGGTCTGAACGTTTTCTCTTTAGTCTGGTCGCTTGATTTGCTTGTCATTTTACGAAGTCGCTCCGTTTTCTCTCGTTGGTTGGGCCACAAAATGGAGTTGTCAAGTGGTTTTATGAAGGTGCGTAAACAAAATGTGTATCTCCAGAAAAGAAATCCATGAACAGTGCTTGAACGTTGACCAAACATATGCTGAAAGTTGAGCAGCAAGAAGTATGTAGTCAACATGTATCAGTGAAAACTATGTACAAGGAATACCTTCAATAGACACAGTAATTTAGAGAAGGCTGTCCAAATAAATCACTTGCTGAATATTTTTCTAGTTATTTCGGTAAAATGCACCTTTGGAACATATTTGTTTGTGAGGGAGATGAATACCAAGGAAGCATTTAAGCAGGGACTGAACTCATAGGGGTAAATTTCTCAGATATACCCACTTGCCAAGTACACGAAAACCGGAACAGTACCACGGTTAAAAAAGGATATCAGACGGGATAAATTTATGACACCCTGTACGGCACTTGGAATGAGCCTTTTCTCCAATGAATCTTCCATAGTATTATTCACTAGTGTTGTCGAGTTTGTTATCCCAGGTATTGTTTGCGTTTTTGGATTAGGACTTCCCAAGTATTCCTTATAAATGTCAAACCAAGGTTTGAAATTTGAAATTTTGTTTCACACTAATTTGTTCTTGCTTCTTCCCGTGGTAGTCCTTGGTCCGACGCGATGCGTTTTTTACCAATATGAACCGAAATAAAGCTCATGAGTCAGTTGTGAGAAACTCCTGAGAATGAACAAGTTCCGTACTTATGGTAAATGGTTTTTTATCGATAGCGATGATAGGATCGTGTTTCGCTGCCTGTGATCATTCTTCGTGAACAATTGTTCAATGCATGTCTGAACAGCTTGAAGTTATTCAAAGCCACGGAAACATATTTTACAAAAACCGTCACTTTATGGTGACCAGACATCAAACTCTGCTTTCACGACGATCCCAAGAATAAAAGAGTCTCAAAGGTGCCTGGCTGTTGCACCAGAGTTAACTGGATGTCACCGGTGTGTCGCCCGTTCCACGTTTTCATCAATATTCGGTCAAAACTTGAAGTCGAAACATCCATAGCAGACGCGGTAGATCTTGCCTACAGTACTTTGTTTTCTACCTTCCCTGAGTTCTTTTTTTGAATAAAAACCTACACGTACCCCAATTTCATTCGGCCCAGGGTGAATCTGAATAAAAGTTCTCTCAGAGCAGAGGTAATTTCAGCTTGTGGCTGTTCATACAGATTGCAGCCCGATTTCAAATGCCACTTGACTGCGCCCACCACGGTGCTGCGATTGCCATAACGGAAATTTATACAATGTCCAACAATCCACTGAGGTTTGTAACACAACGGTTCCGCTTTTTTATGTATACGGACAATCATCTGATTTGCACATAGGCTGACTGGATGAGAAAAACTTCGACGGACGTGAGGCAGTAAGAGCATGTTGGAGAACGAGATCATGATATGTATACAGTTTCCTATTTGAAATACAACGAGCAGTACTCCTCAGATGAATTCTTCAATACTGAGATCATTTTCACATTACTCCCAACCTCAACCAAGTGCCGTTACCGTTGAGAATGAAGTATATCAGCCCAGTATTCCCTTTTTCTGGCACACTCATTATGCATTCCAAAATAGCAACAAGTAGTCAAACGTCCCTTGATGTCAAAAGTGAAATACATTCAAAGCTGCTCCTGCATGACTAATCAAAGGAAAGCGTTTCTAAGTAATCTACAATTTAAACTTCTAGTGATTGTCTAGAATAGTTCTTTCACCTCACGTTTCCTTCTCACCTGTATTGCTCGGTAAAACAAATCACACCTGATTTGAAATTGTCGCTTACTCGCCTTTGTGTACGCTTAATGAAGAGTGACTTAGGATCGATTGGACTAAGATCCAAATAGAGTAATACAATTGATATGATAAGAAAGTTTCCTACATCCGTCGAAGTACCAACAAAACCCACCTGCACATAGTTCAAAATGTGAAATCAGGATTTATACATCACGAAAGTTGACACAAACGCTGAGGTAAGATGAAATGTTTTGCCAAGGAAGGAGGCGAATATCTGTGAACCTTCTTCCCGGCTATCAAAGTCAGCTTGCCTTCTGCGGATAAGTGTAGTCTTTAGTGATACAAGATATTCCACTCTAAAATGAACAGGTGGACGTAAAAGCAGGTTACAATGGAATTTTGGGGTTAATCTTGATGAGTGATGAATTGAAACTCTTGATACGAGATGTAATTGCTTTTCTTGGGAAGGTTTCGGAAATGTTCGTTAACGAGGAAAAAAAACAACGCCTTTCATCACAGCATTAGTTATTTGGCGCGATTCACTCCGTAGGTTTCAAGAGAAACTCTAGCTTTTGGGTAATCAGGCGAAGGACGCGAGCTGTCTTGTGCATGGATAGTAGAAGCAAACTCGTGGAAAGTTACCCCTGCTCGAGAGCTATATAATTAAACAACCACCCGCGGAATCTAAATGGGAAAACTGGACCAAGCTCTCCGCTGATTCTTCGTGGCACAACGGTCCGTAATCGATATCCATTCACTTCAGGAAATAATCGTTCAGGAATAAGTCAATGGTCACATCTGGGCATACATATGCTGATAAGGAGCTAGAAATATGAGCAGATTCTTTGACTTCGCGCCCTGATAGCGGGTTCGTAGTCGTGATTATGGATAAAATGTGATTATGCATAGGAGATGAAAAATTGTTCTGAAGATCCGAGCACATTGCCATGCTAAGACCACTGCAATGGCCCTAAGAATCTAGTGACCATGACATCTGCTGAAGTACATGTTCTACCTGAAGAATATTTTATCAGCGAGATATTAGCTCACCATCTATAACCAAAGAGAATTTGGAATCCACAAAATGATTGGGATACAGAAGCTACACAAACCAGGAGTACCAGTTCAACCAGTATAGTTTATGAACAAATCTGCACAAACTTCGACAGATACAAGCATGGACGGATCAAAAAGGGGAACAACAAAATACCTTCAATGTCTCGCGAATTCACCGAACAAAAAATATCAAACATTTACGGCTTGATCTCAGAGGACAAAATATACATATTCCCCACAAACAACACAGTGCACGGCTACTCGGCCAGTCTCAGTGTTGAGAAATCTGACTTGATTATCAAGTGCTGTGGCAAAGCTCAACTTAATACTGAGCACTGTAAAGCTCTCTCTTGAGGTTTATCAGAAAGCTTCAACAGTGCTCATACACCAAGTTCCTGCTGCAACTGGGACCCGGGTGTGACTGAACGTAAGTTGAACCGCTGACAACGCTTCTATTCGATCAGACTGTCAACGGTGAATTTAACTTAACCACAGCATAATCTTAGGCTCATCGTTCACTGACTATTGAAGTGTTATAACTCGTCGAACTGAGAGTGGTCACATTCGATGAATGAAAAAGACCTGTGGACACCTTATTCGACAGAAATAAATTGGATTAGAAACAACGCACCGTGCTCGGTTACTTGATCAGTTGAAGTAACAGGATTTATGAATTGATTTTCAGAAGATTTCCAATTTAAAAAACACACTCACTGAAGCCTAATTATTATTCTATTCCGCTGTTTTCCAGATTTGCTTGTGGCAGCCAGTAACTTTTATCCAAATCAGAGATAAGTGCTAGTAGCCCACACACAGATGTCTCTGGCCGTTGTTCAAACTAGGCATTTTAACTCTCAAGATTAGTCACAGGGTTTTTCGAATCGCACACGGTACTTCTTCCGAACTCCAGTCAAAGTTCGAATAATACTACACATCAAGTAATTGTCCTCGAAACAATATCAACGACAGTCTGAATAACATTTGCTAACAGCAATAAGAGTTATCCTCTTTTTCCCTCTTGCCTAACAAAGTAACTGATTTCATGGCCGTGAGGTTATCAGATTGGATCTGTGCGCACTTGAGGTTGTCATCTGTTATAGTTTGAATGTGTAGGTTTTGAGGTCACCATATCTTTGCTCAGCCGAATGCGGGAGTGGAATTATCCGAAATATTGACGTCGCTGATTACGTCTCCCAAAGAACATTACCAGATCATGCAAAATGTAAGATGCTAAAAAACTGATGAATCATTTCTTTTTGCATTTTTCGGAAAAATATGAAGTTATTCACGACCAGATTCGTTACCCTACACAACTGGTAACACAATAGCCCTAGAACACTCTGAGTTCAACGCTAACCAGCCATATGACTAAGCATGCCTAGAATCAATATAATCATTGTATCAACGCGACGCTGTTACGTCATATACAATTGGATAGGTCGGAGTCATTTGGAATAAATATGCTTTGTTGGAAGATAATATGTTCACAGATTCACTGTAAAGATGATCGGAAAATTGAAATGGTACAGCTCCGACAAGAACAATCTCAAATCTGGCATAACCGAAATCAGAAAACGGGAGAGAAGAGGGAATAACTAGAGGCCTGTGATGGTCGTGTAATCGAAAATGTACCGAGATGATATTTCATGCTGTTTAAAAGCTACTAATTTTGGAGAAAATTAGGATGTTAAACGCATTTTGTGTATTTTTGTATAAGTGTAATCGCAGTTCCTATAGTCAAAACCGCCATCCAGCTATTCATTCATTCCCACAAACGATAATTCAACACTACCTAATATAAAACGGTTGGCCCTTCGAATTTGTTTGCCCGTTGACTACTTCGTAGAACAAAGTTTGGCAAAATTGCTCTTCGGTCTGAGAAAGTGGAAACATGGAATCTATGCTAAGTCAATGGTTACAAATACTGGTAAACTGGGACAATTGTTGTAAATCGAGCAGTTGTACTCGTTCTTATTTCCGTGCTAACCTACTCACATTAGCGTACCTACTTTTCCTCGGCGATGCTTGGATTTTCACTAAAATATATCCGTTCGCGGACTCTGTAGTTCGACTCCTGGTTGTGCTCAATACTCCTTTTCTTGTGGTGTTGATGTAAGGTTAAATTTCAAGTGACAAGACGATTAATCAGTTTTTGTTCCAAAACATAAGCTGTGGTGAGCCAGTCGTGTAATTGGGAAGGATGATTGGCTTCCTAGTGCGTTTCATCCTAAAAATGATAGATCTAGACTCCAAAAACTAGTATGGGTTGTTGTAAACTCTGCATTATTGTCCATTAGTGTTGAATGCTATCCACGTCAATCATGAAAAAAACACTCACAGATCACTTCAAAGGAAGTTAGTAAACGCAAAACATGCGCGTTCGCTCCCAAGTGGCATTCGATTTTGTTGTTCTCCACTAGCATACCAGACGGTATAGGCTTTGAATTGCGCTTCACCCAATGCGAGCGTAAGAACATGCCCAAGGTATGGGACAGCTACGGACGGGTTCTCATATCAGCTACTGAAATCTGAATGGCAGCTTTAAACTGAGCAGACCGTTTCCGCTGGAGGTGATAAAGGTGAGGACACGTCACTATTAATTCATTGAAATCCTTTCTATTTCCTGACTGATGAATCCAATTTCATGGCTGAATTCTATCGGATTCAACCCATTCAGATTAGCTATTATTCCACGTAACCAACAGAATTCAATCACATGTTGTTTTGCACCGAGCCGATTGAAGGCAAATTATTTTGATCGCTGATATAGGTTTTTCCAGCGAGACATTTGCACCACCGTTTGAGGCTTATTGATTGTAAGTTTTTCCTAAAAACGAAACGTTCTTGTCCACGAGCATGTCGAGGAAGATTTTGAGGAAACGTCAGTGTGGTATCAAACAGGTTACCGGTCTAAATGTGCAGGTTCCGAAGTTACATTCCTCGTCATGATCACCATGAGGCTCTATGGGCGTGAATCCCATGAAGGCGCACACTAGTGCACACTGGTAAGTACTCTCGCTTTTGCAATATACGCTGGTTCAGTAGGGCATTTTCATCACATATTTTAAATGAAACATGGATTAGCCAGTATTTCATAAGCTGATTCACTAGGTTATATGATGTTTATTTAAAAAGATACATCTTTTGATATTCATGTAATTTTCCCAGAAACATACACGTGTATCATAATTATCCTAAGGAAGGAAATCATTTCCAGCCTAAAAACTGCCTTTCCCGTGTTCTGATGTTTGATTTCATTCAGCCTTTCAATTTCCCAACTGCACACGTTTATCAATCACGGTGTTTTGCCAACAAAATTTGTGGAGCTCTTTGCTTCTCTCTGAATCGTCAGCGCATTAAAATAGGAAAGAAGTCACTGTTGCCAGCGGATGATTCCGATGGTCGGAATGAGACCTCAGGTAAGAGCTAAGGACTTCTGCCTTTGTGTTCATGAGATTTGAAGGAATTCCGGATAAGAAAGCTGAATGCAACTGGAATTTAGGTGTAAAAGGCTGAAAAGAATTCAGTGTTCGATGAGTTGAACATTGTCGGTGTGTGATGCATCTTCCAACGCTCCACCTCTTGAACCTTCGACTGTGAGACCGCAACAAATTTCTAATTCTAATCTTGACATTAGGTCTGCTTTCTCCATTGACTTCCTGCTATACGCGGTGCATAAATCCAATTCTGTATTCTCCAAAGACACCTTTTTAGTTAAATAGGACTCAATACCGATTTCATTGCAGCATATAACATTTCACAGTAAAATAATTTGGTATGAGCTAGTTCAATCAGAATATTCGAAAAAGGGAATGAGGAAAGTGTAGATTTCACCGCGTGAAATCGTGTGCCACCACCATTCTACTAACAGATGGTGAACATATAATATCAGAGTATACAAGCATGCGGACGAGTGGGCAAAGGAGTATCGGGTACGCATACTTGACGAGCGGCAACAACCGCTAAGCCGGTAGTGTGCTTCCGGGGAAATTTTGTCCAAACGTTCACATACTACTTGCTGTCAATGTATATATATATATATATATATATATATATACATATATAAAGTATATATGTATATACATATACATATATATATATATGTGATAAATTTTCACCTTATATCTACATAGTCAACTACAGTTCTGTAGACAGACTTGATTTTGTTACCATGAGCATTTAACTGATAGAAATTATGTGTAAGAGAGAAGTATCTCATCGAAAGGACTCGATTTAGGTGGTAGTTGTTCAAGTGAATGCGTGTTATGAATAGAACGCACAATGAACGTGTATCTGTAAAGCCAGTTATCAGACAAATCATCAAAGCAACTGCATGCTATTGTTTTGCTGTTTTCACTACCTTAATCAAACATGCGAGTAGGCGGAGAAAAAAAACCTTAAGTCAGGTCAATGTTGCCGCTGTTCAACGTCATGGTAACAAGCGGGAAATATTTTCTGAAAAATTATATTTTACCTCGAAATAGGTTCAAAAACAATGTCAACGCAAAGTGTTTTCATGGTAGTTTGGTCTTACTGTGGAAAAATGATAAGCCATGCATTCTCACAAATAGGTCTTCCGGTATATCATGTTATTCACCATAGCCTTGTGGTACATCCATATATAATGCAGAAGCACAAACCAACGGCAGGCATCAAACGCTGTGCCGAGCAACGGTCTTACTTGGCCAGATGGTTCAAATTAGACGATTGACTAGCTCGACCACAACCTGCCCGCATTTTACAGAATGTGACTTCGGAACTTGGCATGCTTGTCCATATACGATTTCGGAAGACGTCTGAACCCAAGGTCCGTGAATGAAACAGCGAGAGCCAGAGTGATCAAAAATAGTTTTTATCTCACATGTTTGTTTTTGTACCGAAACTGCCCGTGCATACTATTAAAACGAACGACTTACATAAATTTTCATCCATATTTGTCAGTTCTGGTTACACTGGAGCAAAGTGCTGATACTGGGTGGGAGAGACTTCAAGAAGGAAATAACTGTAGCAGAAGGAATTCAAACATGAATGCATTTATACTTTGCACACCTAATTCCATCAGCGTTTCCTCCGCATTCCGTAAACATTCGTATATCATCAATTGTGTAATTACCATATGCGGGCGTCCGCAGAAGCAAAAAACCTAGTCCTTCCTTGAGATAGGATATTTTGTATTTTTCTATCGACCGGGACTTTGACTGGCTTTTCCACAGTTTATTTATACTGCATGCATCAATGTGGAATATATCATCAATAACACAAATAACCGATCGACTTTCTTCCAAGGGGATCCTAATGACTTTTGTTGTTCTGTTTCACACGATGGTTTTTCACACTTCATCATCTTTTCTCATAACAGAACAAAAACTTAAACATATTTTCGACAAAGTCTGCATCTAAAAATGGCTCCTCAACGTGCACGACGTTCATTTGAGTACACTGTCGTCTCAGACAGATTTTTCACACGATTTTCGAAAGTATCCGAAAGAGATTGAATTCGTTGTTGAGCTGGAAAAAAAGCTTACGAATTCGGAATGAGACGTGGTGAGATAGTTTTGGCCCTAAAAACTAGTTTACCTTGAGAAGGAAATATGAGCATACTTTGATAGATCACGTATCGTGGAACAGTTAAGGTTTAGGCTTTGCAGGTACTCTAAAGCTAAAGAAACGAAAAAGGTAACTGATCGCCTAGTTTATAACCAGTGAGTATGAAACCGTTCTTCTAACAAATCTCAAATTGCAGTTTTGTCTTCTGTCTAATTAGGTCACAATCAAAGGGGGTAGGCAAAGACTATGTTCGATAGATCATCAGAGGAATTTACGTACATAGTACTGGGTAGAGGAGAGTATATGTTCAGCTATAGATAGCAGTTAGTGAGTGAGTGTGCAACAACTCCGGTAGCATGACAACACGCTTCAGTTTGATAGAGCTTCTCCGTTTAATGTACGATATTCAGTGTGAAATGGGCAACCAAAGGGCGTGAAAAGACACATGTGAACTACGGTGTGAAAAAAGAGTTGTTACGCTGGGAAGAATTAGTACATGGGAACTATGAAAGCAGTCAGCTCATGATCGGCTGACCAGAATCACCGACAAGATCAGAACCCTATGATCGATCAATGGATCAGTCAGCGGGTAATATTCGACCAGAGCCAAATCAACCATTCCGGGCAGAACTAAATGAACTATACAGACGGCCCGTTCAAGTCTATCAGTAGGCCCGTAGCTATTTCGCACGGTTTTAGTTATGACGAGCGCATATTCTATATAGTCAATGTATTCTGCGTGAATAAAATGAAATTGATTCTGAGGCAGAACCGAGATCTCACTAGAGGTACTGGGACGGAACTTAACAGGAACCATGGGAGAATCACTTGTTACGGCCTCGGTAACAAGAACTATTGCACGAGGTTACGGTGCTTACACAATTCCGGCTTCAGTGGTCTAATTGCTATGGGTCTCGACGTCATTGGCACCCGCCTGCGTAATCATTTTACATGAACTTCGGGCTCTATCAGGACTGGTCAGAAAGCTGTAACTGCGTCGATCTGATGTCCGCTATCCACCAAATGTTGTGGGATTGTGCTATTATTAGCTCAAACTCTTCCTTTGCGTAAAGACGCCTTGACGTGTTCTGATACCCTCTTTGCCAGGCGTCTCGTCCTGTGTCCAATATACTATGCAATGGAAGAGCACATAAATTGATATAGAACAAACGATTGAGATGGAAGAGGCAATCTGCCCTTGGATTGTTGAACTATGAAGTACATGGTGGTTGTTTGGATTCTGATAGGTGCAGCGAGGAAGGACTTCCTGAGGACCATATTCCTGCGTAGTTTAATTATTTCTAAGTTTTTTTCACTCTTGAAGGTGACAGTTAGAAAGATATCCTTTTCTTCGGCGTTTGCACATTTATTTCGTGTCTCCGCTTTGACATAGTTTGACGATTAAACCGTTCTCGAAAGCCGTTTTTTATAAAGCTTCACCTGTGTGTTTTATGCTCCGTAGGTCAGCTTATTAGGTATCTTTTGTATCGTAGGGGGATAAAACTTGGGAAATGTGTGCACTGCTCCAAAATTCTATGTTATCCTATATCGAGAAAAGCGAGGAAGTTGTCTGTCTCTATCTCCAATGTAAATGTGGTCATTGCGTGGGCATTGTTGAATGTCCTCAGTAGTTCAATAATGTCTTTTGCTGGGTCAAATAATATGAAAGTGTCATCCATATATCTGGTATACATATCAAGATTTTCGATGGTGCTTTTAGTGGCTGGTTTAGTTTGGCTAAGAATATAACCGCCAGAAAGGGTCTAAGCGGTGATCACATTGGTACTCCGTCCCTTTGGCTTGAAGTATTTTCTATTGTACAGAAATTGCATGCGTTTCTAAGCAATCGTCATTTTGGTTTGGCCAAATCCAGGCAAGGCGTAGTCCATCCAGATAGCTTCTGATGGTTTGTCACCTCCATGGTACAGAACGAATCTTTAACACTACACTTCGCTAGTGACTTGTGCACAGGTTCAAGAATTTCTGCAATCAACTGAGCTGTGGCTTGATAGGCTGAGGTGCTCATATCAATCACTGGTCCTAGGAATATACTTGGTTTGTGTTCTTTTGGTAGTCCATAGAGTCTAGGTTGTTAGGAGCCGCATGGCACAAGCTTGTCGGACAGCGTTTTGGTAATAACTTTTGTCACTTTAGCTGCTTCAAGGTCTCTGTCAACTTAGTGTCGGCTTCTTGTGTTTTGACTTTCTCACCCGGATGGTAAGTGAACTTGTTCCCACAACACAACGGACAAGGTTAATCACGTCGGGTTGGATTGACCACAGATACGTGAGGGATAAAATAATCATGTTGATAAGTCTACAATATCAGACTTGCCGAATAGCGTTTCGAAGGTTTTGCCTCGTCAGATCGTCAACAAATATAGATTGTTGTCGTATGACAGAAGTGCAGTTATGGCCATACTGAAGTGAAATATGACCGTTTCTATCAAACTAATTATTGTACGATCCACATTACCAAAAAAAATTTTTATTTGAGACCGCTGATGCGAACTAGGAAACAGTTTTCTGTGGATGCAATCATGAATCGATGACCATTCATTGATTCCAGGTAAAAAATCATTCTCACTATCACACTGACGTGGGCGTTGAACGCAATATCACGTATATTGATCAATATGATGATAAATCTAAGCGTGTACTAACAGCAACTGCCTAATATTACCACGTGCGATAAATGAATGAAAGTCAATCCCAAACCTTTCGAGATAGTCTATGAATTTCAGATGTTGGTAACAATCATCATTGGGCTAGGAATATAATGGAAGCATTCATATTGAGTGATCCTCTTTGCCATTCAATTGGAACACAGTTCCACGTAACTACCCATGGTCAGTCCCGTGATAAATAAAGGTCATCAATCACATATAGCAGAGTATCGGTTGTTTTGGTTTGGAAATTCGCCTGGAGAGAAATATTTCCGTTATCAATTTGTTTCCTCCATCTATTTGTAGCGTATCTTAAAGTTTAAATGATAACATCTGTGGAATTTCATAGGAATAATATTCGTTCTTCGGCGATCTCAATGCTAAAGCAACTGTATACATTTTTACCATTTTCATCGGCTTGAAGTTTGGAAGTGCAGGAAGAAACAACTATGGAACAAGGTCCAAGGGTAAGCGAGTTTACTTGAAATTCACAAAGAGGTAGATTTTGCCAGTGTTAAATAAGTACTGGTTTACGTCAAATATATTTGTTTGACGAATTATCATTCGAGACTGAAAATAATACGCTTCAAATGGTTTTGGTAATCTCCAGTCGATCAGAAATCAGGAATAAGAAAAACCCCGAGTGGCTCGTTTTGATTCAGTGAACGCATTCAAATCGCTTCTGAATAAGTGTAACCAACGATTCACTTTGCGCGATACGCGGTGATACTCAAGGAGCTCACAAGTAACTCGTCTAATGAAGTACTATTACCGATAAATTGAAGGACATCGAATTCGTCGCGGTTAAAACTCAAGCAGTGTTTGTTTAATCAGAGTTATTTTAAAAAAACATTCTTGTAGTTGAATATTGCGCCAAGTCATGCCTCACTTGAAATCGCGTAAAATATGGTCACGCGCGGTTTTACAGTGGTGAAGCAAATGGAAATTCGTGTTACTCAGATAGTGTGCTGCTATTTTTGAAGACATCTTTGTCACAACTTCACGAGAGAAAGCGATCGTTTTCCTTCGTCAAATTCGATGAGTCAACCTTTTCAGAGAGGTTCGACAAAGTGTAGAATATAACGTTGAACATGATTATTGACCTGGGAGCCAATCTTCATCAAAATAACAATGGTGGCTATTGGAAAGATCTAGTTGAGTGCTGCTGTTCATCTAATAAACCTTAAGGTTGCATGGCAAAAAACAATAGAATGATGTTTAGGAATATGGATATATAAAAGCTTGGGAGTTCTATCTTGAATGGGAAAAGCTAAGTAGTTTTGACCATTTGCTTTGTCGCCCTCGAAACGGAGCATTCTGTTATAGCCAACGTCCAGAGTCTCACATCCGTGCATCAATTGAGGGGGATGGAATCACAAAACACTGCTACGAATTCACTATTCCGACCAAAGCCAACGCCAACAGATTACAGAGGGTTTCTACCAGTTATTTTATCTGAGTCTGGCAGTTTTCAATCAGAAGCAAATCTTCCGTAAAGCTGCATTGTGAGGTTATCATTCATTTTTCAACTGTGACAAGCAATTGAATTTATGCCAGATATAAGCGCATATGGATGAAATGTTCTTCATTGAATTAGTGCACGAGTCTGAAAACACTGTTCTGCATTTGAAGGTCAACACTTAGCACAAGAACTGCATTAAAGCAGAATCAATCACCTCGATTTGCTACCGCAGATCCGCTCACATGTGTCCACATTTGGACAAAACAAATTAAAGCCCATGGAATAGTGGAAGTAGGAAAGGTCTTCAAATCTTTCCCGTAGACTGATATGGACAAAATCATGTCACTATATTTACCACCATATAACTTGAGTTTTATTAAACACGCTTTTCTAGGATTGCAGACAGTTTTTGATCTACAAGCCACCGTAGATGTAAACAATAATAAATGAACCGTCAATATTGAAAAGGTAAAGTCGTCGCTAATTCCATTCCGGATTATGGAGAAGTACCTGTAATTTTTTGCACGTCATATGTATTCTCCTTTCCAGGTTTGTTTCGTTTTACAGAAATCCTGGCTTCCTTCAAATTTCGCCGTCGTGTTCGTTATAGGTGCACGGATATTCGTTCCAAGATAGTTCGAAACCAGGTTTCCATTCCGCTATAATAAACAGCGAAAATTTATAATTAAGCCACCGGCTTTCACCTCGATGTTTCATGGAAACGATTATATTCGTGTTACTTTGTTTTTGCTAAGGTTAAAAAAATAACCGTCACATCCGCAAGACGGATTGGGACTAGCAGAACCAGTTGCACGTAATCTTCATGAAAAACATATGCCATGAAATTTCCTTCCATGTCAACTTTGTTCAGTATTAAACATTATAATATGGAATAGCATACGCGTGGGCAATTCTTCCACGAGGAACAGTCGTCAAGTGGGTCAAAGCAAGTGGGTGATGTGCGGCACTGGTCCATTTTTTGAGTGTTTAGGAATGCCACTATAAAACTGAAATATGTAGTGTTCTGAAATAGTGGACTAAACCAACAGTACATTTTGGTCTTTTGAGTTGCCAGCACGGTGATGAAGCTGCCCTTATTCACAACTGAGCTTATTTGGTTTACGTAAGTCAAATCAGATTTCCACTGAAGAAGTTGACACGAAGTAGTTCCGTCTTTACTGTTTAGCACTATATCAAATATACAACTGAGGTCCAGAATTTTCCAGGGCTCAAACGTTCAGAGTATGTGTCCAAAATAAGATGGATTCCAACAAGCCTCAGTATTACAATTTCTTACTTAAATAACACAAATGCATTCAGTCCCCTAGACTGGGAAAACTGATAATCAAAGCTTCAAAAGTCCAATCGAATCAACAGATCGAAAAGGATTTGAGCAGAATGTAATTTCTTCTATATTTTACTATCCGGTTGAACATATTAATAGTCCGGCTGACTGAAAAAAGAGAATTTAATTCGGTTTACAATTACCTTCTTAAGCAGAGAGAACAGCATCCTGTTTCAGTTAAGGAGATTCCGTGGGAGAGTTTGGTGAAATAAACGAATGCACAAAGGGCTATTCTACTCCAGTACTCTTGCATACATCTATTATTGTATCTCAAATCATCATTCAAGTGTATTCTGTTCACCATATTCTGAAAACATAACGATTCAAACATTGTCAAAATCCAGATAAAATCACAGTTTTCAAGGAAGAGAAACTTCTGACGTAATCTGCTTATTAGTGAAAAAAATTTCTGTTTCAAATGCATCCAGAAAATTGTTGGCGGGTAATTTCCCTGCCAGAACGTTCAGTGGGCAGAATATAATTTAGTCAATAAGTGGAATAGGTTCCACCTTCAGCGAAATATGCCGGCTCCCCCTTGAGGGTTAAAAACCGAGCAACGATGCAAAAAGCATTCCCGTGTTCTGTTACGTGTGCTATTTCCAATTCCGAGTTCAATGCGAAGGACGTGCCACAACATGTTTAACCATCTTTGGAAATGGATCGTGACGAAGTTGTCGCTGATATGAAGCGAATACTGTTACTGAATCAGTAAATCGTTTCCTCTTGCTCTACCAGCGCATTTGCGTCGTGGTTTACTGTTATTTTTGGGAAATTTCTCCGGTGAGCCACATGTCAATAAGGTCCTGTTGATAAAACCACTTCGCTTTTTATCATACGTACAAATATTGGAGAAATTCATATTCGATTCCTTTTTTATGCGAAACGAATAAATGGGAATGAGTACAGTGAACATATCACGGAAATGAAAATATCTATCGTCATTTAAAAATCGTAAAATGTCGACACTGTAGCATGTCCTAGAAATGTGATTGAGTAATTCCATCAAAGAGCTTGTTTTCCGTCATTCCCAAAACACCAACCAAGCATGAGCCACACAGGGCTTCCAGTTGCCAAGCCGGCATCACATTCAACGAAAATTAAGATGTTTTTGAACTGAATGGATAACACAGATCAACCATTGAACGACTTCGTGTTGAGCTGAATGTTTCATGCAAACATATGAGCTCTTACAAAACTTCATTTGTGAGAATCATTATTGATCACCTCATGCGGGACTGCGAAGGTTTATCTCAGCTTTGTGATTATAAGTGTTCTGCCTTCCCAGGCTAGAACCACAGAAACCCCAAGAATTGCCGTTATGTGTGATGAATATTCAGATGAAAGTGTCTTTCGTGAATACATTTTACGATCCGATTACTCAACAGTATTCGAGTGATTGTTTCAGTGCAGTTGTACAACCAACATTTTGATTGGAGTTTGCTCCCATTTATTATTTAGAAACCGACGCGTGGTGTCCACGTTGAGGAAACCGCGGGCTTGATTACGTGGTTCGCCACGGATCAACTAACCTCGGCGTACAGTTTGATAAATACTCATTTATATTGGGGCCGACTGGGCTAGGATACATTGCTTCCATATGACGGATTATTGCACAGCATTTAGTGCTGTGATAGTGAATTTGCGGCGGTAGCCCAGTATTTCGGTTGGTTTCCGTGTCAGTTACAATGTAGTCTGACCACTTTGGAGTAAAACCTTTCACATTACTCATTTCTTCCGCTATTTTTGTTACTGTACTTCACATCTGTGTCTTTTTCCTAATTAGGAGAGTAGACAAACTGAGTCAGGTTCAACTATTTTTAAGGATAAATGATCGACTTTTCTAAAACAAGAAGAATGTGTAAGTAGATGAAGCCTTTTGGGACACGTTTACGGTACTTCCAATCGTCATCAAACATTTGTATACACGTAGAACGTTCATGCTTAGAACTATGATGGATGAGTGGAATCTTGTGTATTTTTGAAATTTTGCAGCCGTGCATGCATTCCATTCTTAAAGCAAATCGCTGAAACACTCATGAATAAGTCCTTGAATGACCATTGATACCATTATAAAATTTTGAAGTGGTTATTGCGTCAGATCAAATAATCGACCCGGATTTTGATCAGATGCAGTGACATTGAAACGGAAATACCAACCACGAAAGGAAAAAGCAATCGCTGTGACCGAAAGACACACGGAGATTATCACTATCACAAAACTGGGTTGTGCCGTCAAATACAAAATGTAAAAAGAAAGTCCCCTAATTTCGATATTGGTCACTTTTAAGGCAAAAGTGGATTCCACATGTATACACTTATAAAAGATGACGGAAATATAGAACCGATATATGAAGTAAAGGTGAATGAATGGGCATGCGATATGCGGTCCAGATGCGGAGAGAAATAGAGTTCAAATCCTAATGCGCCGTACTTCTCTCACGTTCTACGCAGTTCGGAGTCAAAAGAATAAATGTAGCACAATAACTAAATAGCTCCCTAAATCAACATGGCAATTTAAGGAGTTATGATCACATACGTTTACAGCCGTAATAATGAAGCAACCGTGTTGCTGAGCTTTTATAGTAGGTTACCGTTCAAATCCTCTACCCTGAACCCGTGGTGTTTACCAATGAAACCGTTTCAGCAGTTTGAAGTGGGACCGCAGACTTCGTCCTAGTTTCATGGTTTCATTAGGTGACCTGAAGGTGGACACTACAAATCCGTATCTTCACAGAATGTTCAAGTACCTACGGTCTTCTTTCGATGTTATTCACTGGTAATACAGATCAGCCTCATGGCATCGTTTTATGCCAATCCGTAGGACCAAAGCGGGAATCGTGTTGAGCGTGAACTAAGCTTGACTGGTCACTCCAAGAGCCTTCAAATGGATGATGAGAGTTTTCGGAGAGAAAATGTTCGGTCTTTCTCAACGAAATAAATCAAACACTAGAAGTAATGTACTTGGATGGTACGGCCGAAGGGAATGGTAGCTTAAGAATATGTTTGCTAGAATACCAGCTGCGTTGCCTGACAATCAGTCTTCTCAAGGCAAACCATTTTTAATTATATTCGGAATCCTTGTTCTGGTAAGACGTACTCGGGATATTTGTGTGACTATGTGTACCTGTCCCAATTACCGCCGCTCAGCTTAGTTGGTGGATAAACATACAAACTACATGGAGTTATTGTTTTCGAAAATTATAGTTTACTGCCTTCAGCTTTGACCAGAGTGATCAATAAGCCAAGCTTAATAAAAGCTTTTTGTACTTTAACATATATTCACCTAAGGCTTACTTTATGAAACAACTCGGTAATTTACACACTCAATAGGCTGCCACTCCACGTGGCTTGAACTTATTCTTTTGAACTGATAGATTAGCCGATAACAATATTTCACTACTGGTGCTAGTGCTTTTGTGATGCACAGTCGAAATAACTTAAATTCTTCGAATCTAAATTGGGCGGCTCGTCTAGACCACTTCAGGTTTGCCGAATAGCGAAATTACCTAAGTTGGTAGGACTCGAATAAGGGTTTCCGTGTACAGGATTCTACGTGGTGATCGCTTCACATACGCCGATCTTTCAAAGGGATAATTGAATGGGTTTAGCGGGAAAAGTAGTAGTACAAAGAGTCTCAAAGACGAATAAACAATGATGTTCACAATCCATTTGGAATCACCGTAAAACCTACGGGATTTCCATATGTGTTTGATTAACCATATTCAAAACTACATCCCTAATCGTTTACTATGGTTAGAAGCACATGCAAACATAAAACTAAGTCTGAAGTGCTGGACCCTATATATGTTCATGGGACTTTTGGTTCCATGCCCATCGAGGATCAACCCCTCACAACGGTGCCCCGGTTCATGGTGTGTGCCATAATTTATGCACACACAGACGTGGTATCTCAGTCAGTCAGCTTTTGATAAAAGCTAGTCCATCCCGAAGGCTCCACGTCTGATAAGCACTTGTGCGACATGTGAACTGAATTTCGTTACATGATCCGGTATAACACCTGTTTTGCGGTTCCATTTAGTCAGTGCCTTTCGCCTGTACCTCACCTGTGAATTCCAAGTGTGGCTGCTCGCTTCCGATCACCACACTTGAGAAACGCCATTCTCTTAGGTAACTCGCGCACTATGGAATTGAGATCCACGGCTAATGGTCTAACACCCACAATTGGACATTCACAAGCATTACTAATGTATGCAAGGTGTCCATTTGATGATCCCAACCATTTGAATGCATTACCGGTACAAGTGAATAAACCACGAAAACGCGGCTACGGGTTTACCACTGTATCTGATGTGCCAAGGCAGAGCTCATCAGAGAATTGAGATGTCCATTTGGCACAATACCTTGTTTTTACAACGAGGTTATCAGCACTCTCCTTTCTCTTTACAAATAAGCCATGCCTCAGTTGAACGACCATCTTTGCCTGAGATACAACAATTAATCTTGTTCATCTGTAATACAGGAAAACCTCCTCTTCTTGCCACATTCGATTCAAGATATGCAATACGTCATGTAATCAAAAAAATATAAATCTCCACCAAAAATCACGAAACTCACTGTTTCTACGTTACGTTAGAAAACTGAAAGAAAGCAATCTCATGTTCAAAAGCCTCCAGTAGAAAGATGAAAAGGTGACCTCAATGGGCTTGTTTCAATTGTGTAATAACTGATTCTGCTTACTCCAAGATCCGTGCCCCACATATGATGCAAATGCCCTCATGAGGGCTGATCGTTTTGCTTTTGTGGTTTTTTGTTTACCTGATAATTTGATTTCACACTACACTGAACGTGGGGACCTTTTGACGAACCATTATGAAAAAGTGTGCATTATCCGGAAATATCAAACAAAGATTTAGGCATAAATTTGTACCATACATTTTCATTAGTTCGCCATTCCATTCAACTGTCTACTATTTGGTTTCAGAAAGCTTTATTCCTAACCGTGAGAAATAGCCTGGGTAATCACGCGGACATCTAATAATGCATGAACCGAATCTACGGCTCGAGAGCTTTGCAAGTTGCCTCACTGTGTTGTAGTCATCCGCATAATTGGATTATCATTATAACTTCCCGAACGAAAACCTGAATACCGTCCAACTAAACCAACTTATTTCGGCATCATCAGTGCTTTCGAATTCATCTGTCTTTGATTTTACAGATATTCGTTCAGAATATCCCTCGTGAACAACTGTTCGGTTACCAACCAGCATACTTGATTATATCATCAGTGAGTGAAATCCGTATCAGTCTGCAAATAGAACATGAAGAGAAAAATATTTCTTTCTCAGTGAAATTTTGTTCAGAAATTATTGGCTTGAAACTGGACATGCTTCAAACATTACCACAACACTGAGCTTTGTAGTACAACTAATTTGAAAGCAATTCATGGGTACAACGAAAGCCAAAGGACTGCCCTCTTCTCTGATCGTAACATTTGTTTGTTGGCTGTCTTTATACATACGAAGCCTGGAGAGCACAATCTTGGCCGTACCCTCTTCACACTAGGGAGCACTAACATGGAACCTGTACAATTAGACATGACCCATGTACCAATGACACCAAATGAAGGGTCGCACACTTTCATTTCCATTTAACCTAAATATCACGAAAAAGTCAAATTAGTCTTCACTTATCGAAGAAAAGCGAGCTACCTTGTTGAAGAATAATTAAAATACATCCATGATATTATCAAGGGTAGTAACCGTGATGACCTCATTTAACAATAGTAATCTTGTTCATCCAGATGAATTCAAATCGGCATTTTCTATTTTCTATCTATCAAGGGAGAAAAGACGAAACAACCATCAAAAGTGGCAAAAAAGGAGCTTCAATGGAGAGCTACCTTAGTTAATTGTAGTTATAAATTTAATTGAAATCCCATGATTGTTGAACCAAGTGTGAATTTATTGTATTCTTCGAGAGTAGCATAGTATGTACTGAACTTGAATTAGGCGTGACTAGAAATAATCTGCCAAACCGGCACACAACGGACAGTGACGTGAATGGCAATGACAGTCTGCTAAACCACAATATATTCATTGATGAGCACGAATAATTGTGAGTCGTACAGCCGAAAGAAATGTGAATGTGGTTTCTTACTCGTCACAGTGAGGTTCCCCAACATGTCTGAAGCGCCTCTGGATGATCCACTCCTAATGTAATCAAAAACGTCTAATCGACCAAACCCACGTTGATGAAATTCATCAGTTTGGCAACCGTTGTCATGCGTTGAATAACAGCTTGAGAAATGACCTCCTTGAACTTTACAGATTACCGCGAACGAATAAACTCTCTTTCATCAACCTTTTGGTTTTCCCACCTGAGGTAACCCTACAAGTCACTTTTCTATGATAACCTCTGAAACGGATTTGAACTACTTATGAAGATATTGTCGTGTTTATCATTTTAGCCTCACTGAGAGTCAACGAAATCGACTTGGTTTGCGAATATTTTTCACGATGTCATCCTGTTTCTCAGTCTCGAAATCCCTTCGGTCCAGAATGAACTCACGTTTCTGAGCTTTGTTTCTTGAGGCTACGGTGCAATGTTTAGTAAGTACTCGTCAGATCCCAAACTGACAAAACCTGAACCATTCTCTGCTAAATATGGTCCATGATTGACTGGTTTCTTTTTGATCAATTTCATTCCACTCGAACTGAATGGAAGTCCATTTTTCGGCTGAATCCGATGAATGAGATTTGGTTCAAACAATACAATCATATTACATCATTCAAGTGCTCATAGAAACAAATAGTTTCCGACTCATGGCTTCCGAACCGACGGTAACATCAATGGGCCAAATTACAAATGATGAAATTTTTATATGAATATCACACCAATAGAACAGTGGGTTTTTGTGTAGGTTCGTGATAAGTTAGGACAGTCAAAAATTATTTGAAACAAATACAAGGAACATTTTACATCATCACGGATAAAGCAAGTTAAAAAGCAGCTCTTTCTGTCAACACAATATGAGCTCCTATCGCTTCAACTCCATGGCTTCGGAAAACCACACCAATCTGGCATTCTTTGCCAAGTCTTCAACCTGAAACGCGGTCTTCCAGTCAACTGACCGTTGTGCCATCAGAAAAGACGAGCAAACGTCGAGACGAGAACTTATGGTTCTGAGTGTTGCCTCCATGTATTTTAACTAATCATGATTGCGTCGTTGAACACTGAACACATTTCGAAATGCGTTCATTCATTTGGTTACGTAATTGTCGCTCTAGTACACCCGTCTCGGTTGATTGGCTTACCGTGAAATTGATCAATAAAATATATATATTTCGCACAGATAAGTGAAATTCATCTTTGTGGCCGCATGAATGTTCAATCGCAAATTAATTACCACTGCTGAATCTAAGAGTTTCTGCTTCTTATCGCTTGTTTAGGCAAAAACATGTATTTATTTAGCGGAAACAGAATTTTTAAATAAATGAGACAAATCTCTATAGTATTTGAAAGACCGTTTTATGGTATCATGATGATTCCACCTTTTAACGGAATTTTCAGTCGAAATATTGATTCACTGATACAGCGTCATTCCACATTTGATTACCCACATCAGAACAGGTATCATGTTTATTTTATAAAGTACCATTTACAATTCCTCTTTGAAAACCTTTCTCTTCTGAATCCATTTTTTTTCATAATTTTCAGCAAATAGTTGCCCAAGCTATATTCTGGCCACATAACTGTAAATACGATATTTATATACTCAACACCGGAAGAGCCAGACGTACAAAATCTGATGGGAAAAGAAAATAAAAACGATCCTTGAAATTATTCTGATATGAAGTCCCAGATTATCATGAATTTATAATTTTCCAGTTTTCTTTGAAAGAGTTTATTAATCTATAGCGTATGTCAAGAACAACATGTTCCATTCATTTTATTCCTACTCGTTATGGAAGTGAGTTATCAGTTGGGTTACCAGCGTATGATAGAACGAATTCGAACATATTTCCGTGTGATTTGTGAATCCACTGAATAAGGCCACGACTTCAGGAGAGCTGAGTTAAAATGAGTTCCGGACACAATAAGGGTGAAAAAAGCTCAAATACTATGGGGATTATTTCGATAGAATCTGAATAAAAAGCAAACAATATGAACACACCACTGAGGAAGAGAGTAAACATTCACGGTTGACCCCAATAATTGCTACCACACCACAACAGAGCAGCAGCGATAGCACATTCGTGTTTCGCTCCAGGAATGTTGCGATCCACAAACAAATATTGGTACTTTGTGAATTGCATAGCGGGAGCGAAATGTCGCTGGATTTTTTATGCAAAACAACTCCACTATTATCGGGGACGACACATTACTGATAATTGAAGGTTTCTAGCTGAATCGACTTGAACAATAGCTGAACCTGCTGATGTCCGTAATAAAACTCAAAGAAAACGAACGCGAAAGATAAAGGCTTTTTTCTACAATTCGAGAGTTAAACAAACAAACAGAAACCAATAAACCACAGTCTATCGGAAACCGACGACATTCTACCGACAAAGATGTCGGCAGGCGGTGGTCGGACTCGAAAGCTCTTTACTACAATATTCGTTCAACGAAAGATCTGGTTGTTCAATGTAAACTAAATGGTGTACGTCCAGAAACATATTTTTTTCAGATCTTCTAAAAGTACGCCTATTTCTGCTTATCGACTGCATACATAGAAGTATACATGAGTAATATAGATATATATATATATATATATATATATATATATATATATATATGTAAACAAAAAGAGGAACTTACCAAATCACAAAGCGGCAACATAGTGATGTTGTGTATCATCAGTAAGCGATTGAGTAGCATTCGAAACTGATGAACAATATGTTAAGACTCTTCAAAACAGTTTTTACTGCCTCGGATCCCTATGGATTACATATCATCAACCAGTATTGCAGATTTGTTGAACAGACAATTGTTATGATAAACTATGTCATAAACAATCAATCAAATGACGCCATTGCAAAGCAAATGTCTAGAAGCACCGTCCATGAGAATACTGTAAGATTCCCGATTTTTTTCAGTTTAGCTGCTCTAGCGATAACGGCAGAACACACCACATGATGTGATAATCACGTTAAAATGAGGTATCGATAACATGCTAACATTCAGCGCCGTCATTGGCCGCAACGGACAGAAGTACAGTCCTGCAATGTTTTGTTGAATGACCATGTGCTTGTGGATAAAACCGTGTGTTATTCGTTCATTCTAATCAGTGTTACGTACACACGCCTTTCTTTCAAAATCCACTATCATGTTCCTCTTCTCAAAAAGTACAATACATGCTGTTGTCCTCCAATGGGGATTACACATTGCAGTATCTTAAATAAATGCGCTGTGATCATAATTGGAAGTGCATGTGCTTTCTCCCCTGTTTGCCGATAAAAAGTGTTCCGTCCTCTGTTTGCGAACAGTACTACAAATAAAGTCGCTTTCATTGGATATGAAACTATTCCCCTTTATTGTGATTTCAGGAGAGCTGAGTTGAAAGGAGTTCCGGACACAATAAGGGTGAAAAAAGCTCAAATACTATGGGGGTTATTTCGATAGAATCTGAATAAAAAGCAAACAATATGAACACACCACTGACGAAGAGAGTAAACACTCACGGTTGACCCCAATAATTGCTACCACACCACAACAGAGCAGCAGCGGTTGCACATTCGTGTTTCGCTCCAGGAATGTTGCGATCCACAAACAAATATTGGTACTTTGTGAATTGCATAGCGGGAGCGAAATGTCGCTGGATTTTTTATGCAAAACAACTCCACTATTATCGGGGACGACACATTACTGATAATTGAAGGTTTCTAGCTGAATCGACTTGAACAATAGCTGAACCTGCTGATGTCCGTAATAAAACTCAAAGAAAACGAACGCGAAAGATAAAGGCTTTTTTCTACAATTCGAGAGTTAAACAAACAAACAGAAACCAATAAACCACAGTCTATCGGAAACCGACGACATTCTACCGACAAAGATGTCGGCAGGCGGTGGTCGGACTCGAAAGCTCTTTACTACAATATTCGTTCAACGAAAGATCTGGTTGTTCAATGTAAACTAAATGGTGTACGTCCAGAAACATATTTTTTTCAGATCTTCTAAAAGTACGCCTATTTCTGCTTATCGACTGCATACATAGAAGCATACATGAGTAATATATATATATATATATATATATATATATATATATATATATATATATATATATATATATATATGTAAACAAAAAGAGGAACTTACCAAATCACAAAGCGGCAACATAGTGATGTTGTGTATCATCAGTAAGCGATTGAGTAGCATTCGAAACTGATGAACAATATGTTAAGACTCTTCAAAACAGTTTTTACTGCCTCGGATCCCTATGGATTACATATCATCAACCAGTATTGCAGATTTGTTGAACAGACAATTGTTATGATAAACTATGTCATAAACAATCAATCAAATGACGCCATTGCAAAGCAAATGTCTAGAAGCACCGTCCATGAGAATACTGTAAGATTCCCGATTTTTTTCAGTTTAGCTGCTCTAGCGATAACGGCAGAACACACCACATGATGTGATAATCTCGTTAAAATGAGGTATCGATAACATGCTAACATTCAGCGCCGTCATTGGCCGCAACGGACAGAAGTACAGTCCTGCAATGTTTTGTTGAATGACCATGTGCTTGTGGATAAAACCGTGTGTTATTCGTTCATTCTAATCAGTGTTACGTACACACGCCTTTCTTTCAAAATCCACTATCATGTTCCTCTTCTCAAAAAGTACAATACATGCTGTTGTCCTCCAATGGGGATTACACATTGCAGTATCTTAAATAAATGCGCTGTGATCATAATTGGAAGTGCATGTGCTTTCTCCCCTGTTTGCCGATAAAAAGTGTTCCGTCCTCTGTTTGCGAACAGTACTACAAATAAAGTCGCTTTCATTGGATATGAAACTATTCCCCTTTATTGTGATTTCAGGAGAGCTGAGTTGAAAGGAGTTCCGGACACAATAAGGGTGAAAAAAGCTCAAATACTATGGGGGTTATTTCGATAGAATCTGAATAAAAAGCAAACAATATGAACACACCACTGACGAAGAGAGTAAACACTCACGGTTGACCCCAATAATTGCTACCACACCACAACAGAGCAGCAGCGGTTGCACATTCGTGTTTCGCTCCAGGAATGTTGCGATCCACAAACAAATATTGGTACTTTGTGAATTGCATAGCGGGAGCGAAATGTCGCTGGATATTTTATGCAAAACAACTCCATTATTATCGGGCTCTAGTTGACTCTTGCTCCTTGATGGCTGAAAACACAACGGTTCAACTTCATCCACTAAACATCGTTTTGGGGAGTATCCAAATGATTGGTCATCTAACACTGGGTACGGTAGGTAAACGGTAATGTACTAAATATTTTGTTGTATATGGTGAGCTTTATGTGATTAGATATTAGGTGTCAACAGGGCTATTTTTGCGTTCTTCGTTGGTCATGTTGCTCAAAGCTCAGGAATGTATATCGTTTTTGCCACGAAATAAAAAAACAATAAAACATGAGCAACCGATTCAAAGGCACAAAACTTTGTCCAATAACTATTAGTGTTCTTGTCGATCGGGACAATTTGGCATGGCAGCACTGTCATTTCAAATATTGTTTTCCAAAAGGGAATCGTGAGTCCGAACATAACAGAGCTTTCGTGAGTAAATCCAAAGTGCGTAATTGCAATGGGGTCTTGAAAGAGTTTAGCTACAAACTTCCATTTTCTTCAGTAATTCGGCTCCTCATGTCTCTGCCATGGGTGCTTGATTTCGTAAATTACCAGAATTTGAAATTATCACCTCTTCGGTTGTTGACGTTACTGTATGATACCCCCTACTCGGAGACTAAACCGCGATAAGCTGTTTTGCCCCAGGTGTGCGATTCCAAATTTAGTAATATGGGTCAGAAATATCGCAGAAATTATGACTGGGAACGTATGAAACAAAAATAGGTTAGTCGTGACCGGGAAGTGCCAAGGTGTGAGAAACAAGATGTTCGCATTTTCATATCCACCACGGCACTTCATACTGGAATCAAACAGCAATTCGGTTTCACTATGTTCCTCATCACGCCTGAATAACCCTTTGGTATTTCAAATAGGGTTTCACGGTGAATTCTAGAGATAACATTGAAAATCATTGTGATAGTCGGGTTGATTTCTGTTTGCCCATGGGTTGTGCTCTCATTCATCGGGTTGAATTGTACGTGGTCAAAAAATAATATATTATTCTGGCCGATGATGAATAAGCCCAGTGGCAACATGACCTTTCGGATAGATTCGAGTTGTTTGACTTGCGCACAGTCTCGGTAGATAGACAGTATATTGACTTATTTATAATGGAAATGATTGTCACTCAGTGTATACATTTGTCGTTGAAAGGTTGTGTTACCTGATTTTGGAACCTTTCTGAATAAACCAATATTCATCATAAAAGAATTAGAAATGATCATATGATTATACGCTGTATCAGCGAACATCAATACTGGGAAGTATTTCTGAATCACACTCCAAGCTTTCAATCGAGCAACCGACATTTTTACTCAATGACTTCGCCTGCTGAGTACCACTGAGGACACGTGAACTTTGCAAGTATCATATGGCACATCTGGAGGCAATAACCGCATAAATAAGTTATATAAAAATATACTGGAAATATACGAAACCAGCTCCTAATTTGTCAGATGGGAATGGTTCCCGAGCCTTTCTGGCTTTAGTCAGAATAATTATTCAGAAATAAAAAAGGACAGTCAATCAAACGAAAATTAAACAATCCCACACTACTCGCAAGTAATTGCGTGACATATAAAAAAGAAACACAAATGGATTTTTCTCACTACACCAAGCGATATCACGTGAGGAATCTCGTTACATTCAGTCAAATGAGGCTGTCTCTCTCTAAAGTTTGCTCGCACAGTCACTACCGGCTAGTCGGTCAAGCCTTATTCGGGACAAAGAAATGACATCAAGATACTATGGGTTGAGTTCTAGGAGCATGTCAGGTTGATATCTGAAACGAAAGACTGAAATTCTTTAAACGTCTTGGAGAAAGTTCTGCAACTGGCGATGATATTCTACTTTTCAGAGATAAACATGTTTAGCCTCCACCGTTATGCTCAGAAGTGTGGGTGAGCATACATCCCGGACAATGTGGTGTGGAGACAAACTCCTGTGCTCAACTTGCTATAGGGTGGCCGGAGCTGAACCGCGATGTGAGTCCTATTGTTATGGTACGTGGGAACCACAGGCGTACCATACATTCACAACCTCTAAAATGAACCCGATGGCTAATGTCCTCAGAGACCTGGAGGCGTATTTACGCCAACTATTGTGGCCCATCATTGGGCAGTTATTGGGCACTGGTCCTAAATGATTTATTCCCCCGGTGGCCAGATGTGTACCTCAAAACCACTCCAACCAGCAATTCCACAATTGCAGCTCACTCTTTGACTTCCAGAAAACGGAATTTTTTTGCAGCTTTATTACTTTTAAATAGGTGACCACAAATGGTAATATCAATCACCTTAAAAAACGATGTTTATTTTTATCCCAACGGCCCCGTTCACTTAAAGGTATTCATCATCCGACCGGAGGATGCAGTCATGTGGTACTTTTTGTCTGCATGACGTAATAAACCAACTATTGTTCCTTCACCGACCATACTTGTGTTTTACACAATCAACTATTCCGTTATTCAATGCATAGTACGCGAACTCTGTTGCAGGATGAATTTCGAATGATGCAGTATTTTAGGTAAACCGAGTTCCTGACGGATGACTACTTTGTTCACACGACGTCTGGGATTTCATCTTTTTATGCGACCATATGAGCGCATATCAGTGCTTGGTAACGAAGCTTTTCCCGTGCTTGAGAACCGAAGTTATTCAAGTTTCCGTTGATAACTGGAGTTCCATATCAATTATTATGCCTTTTCCCGTGCCTCTTATCAAATAAACGTGCTTAACATGTATCATATACCAAATAGATTACTCAATATTGCTCGGCAATGTACGAAACTCAACCAGAGTGATCTGTGTCACACCATGCAAAGCGTATTCGGACAAAGCTGGACGAATATCATTCATATACATCTCACAACTATTTGCTGGTGGTGGATTATTTAAGTGGAAGGGTGTGAGCATTTTCCTTTGTAATGGTAAGCGGGATACAGTCTGAGAACGTTTCCATGCAAAGGTACATTGTTATCATATCAGTAATTTGAAATCACCCATATCATGGAGCGAAACATACGTAGTATGAAAACATAAGTGCGCAAATTTCTACCTTATAGATGCAAAATACGTCCTGTGATGAATCGAATGCTCGGGGTTGTTACTTGTAACATATCAGAATCGCACAATGAACTTTCAGTCGACGAAGACGACGACGAGGATAGGTGAATAATGAGTGAAGGACGATTGGGTTTTGAAACCATTATGCTGAGCAAAATAAGGAGGATATTAGGCAGAATAGTGGTGGCACAGGATTTCACTTAAATACTATTGAAGCTCAATTGAGGTGAGTCCTATAGTTTCACCATCTTTTTTTAAATATTCTTACTTTTTTATGAAACTCTATATTCTGTACTACAATGGGTATTTGTTTGTGTTGACCACTAAATGATTCCGCTAGAAAATACAGAAGATGAACTAGGCTCAGTGTATGAGAGTAAGTCAATGTGAAAAACAGATTTGTTATGGGCATTTATTGTGGTCTCGCACTCGACCGCTTATACAGTTATGTTCTACATATTGATTGCCGGAAGATGCATTACGCAATGTTAATGTTCATTGCATCCAAACCATGAGAGCGCAAGTGTTACCCGCCAGAATTCCATGACTCAATCCCAGTTGCATTCAGGTTTCGGATCCGGATTTTCTTTCTGCAAATTGTGTGAACCCGAACACAAAATTGGTCAGCCCTGACCGGAAAGTATCATTATGCTCATCGTGAAAATTAACTTGAAAAAATGTCGTGCCCAAGGTACAGACAAACAGGAGCTTGATAAATGTCGTATCTACATATCGCTGTTGATAAAAATGGACAAGCTGAATCACACCTATATCAGAACAAGTGAAATACACTTGAGGTTTGTTAGAGTACTGGAGTTACAGAAAATAGTTAAAGCCTATTAGAATATTGTGTAAATAAGAACTGATGTTGGATATGAGAAAGAAACTTTACAGAGCTAAGTGTTTCTGTGTTTGAGTGGCTGATGATTCCATAATATTTTGACATCCATCATCAGGAGGAAAAGTGTGTCGGAGTACTGAGAAAAGTACATGAGAATAGCGTTATCATTTTCGGTGTACATTGTTGTTGGTTTGCATGAGATTCACATCAGTCAAGTGTGGTTGGAAGCAAAATAACAGTTTGTGATTTCTAATTTTGATCCATATGATCGTTCATCTTTCTACAGCCACACTGACTTTTAAGAATATTGCTTCCTAACGTGCTTGTGGACAACACTGTTTCAGCTTTCAATAAAATACGCCTATAAGTGTGCCTAAACAAAGTTGCAAAAGTCTCTCGTTGAAAGTTCCAGTATCAGCAAGTGAAAATATTTCATTCGGTCCGCGTGGTTCATTGGATTCTATGATAGCCTATGCCAGTTACTTGAAACAACAGCTGATTTGATTGGCTTGTGTCCAACAGACTTTGATCAGGTTATGTGATTCGTCAGTCAGGAGGTAGACGAGATACTAATGAATAATAGCCACATGCACTCATCGACATCACCGTCAGCTGAAATGATCTGTTCGGTTTGAAGTTGTGAGTCAGAAATCAGAATGTAATATGAAGTGCTCGTCCGTAGCCATCGCTTATCTTGTGCATGCCCTTACACTCACATTGGTAGAAACGCACCTGAAGGTTGGTACCACTTTGAATGGTGATCAAATACGAAACATTCAATGCTCGTCGGGAGAGGAAGCACATGTTTTGTACGTGTCACATGGCTTCAAGTGCTCTGCAATGCCTGCGCACTTGACCGTTGACATCGCGAAAATTGCATGGGATTGTGCCGAACCTTTGATGAGGCCGACGAAAGAACTGTTCCTGATGATCAGGGTGATTTATGCCAACTATTTTTGTTTTTTATTCAGTCATCATAGCATTTTCTTATGTAAGTGCGTATCCATAGTGTGACTGACGTAGATAGCATTCTTAGCTACTGATCAGTAATCTGGTAATCACGACAACCCATGATAAGTTTGCAGTTTGAAACCGTCACTTAGAGAAAAATGTATACTGAGACGCCACAGATGGCTCATACGTACACGACGGGCCCTTCTGCGTTAATTTTGCAATAAACGTTAGTTAGCTACCTTGTTATTACCAATTTATCTCTTCGTCAAAATCACAATAACACGGGTACTGGAAGCACAAACAGAAATCGAAAGAAAGGACAAGGAATTCGTGGAATGGATTATTTTGAGTGACATGACATGTATTGCCCGAGTAAATAAGACTGGGATACTTTAAGCTTAGTCGACGTTGAATATCACTAATGGAGATAACAGTTTTCCTCTATTTCCAGAACTGGCGGTCGTTGACTATTTATCCTTTCCTTGCTTTCACTTTTCAGACCAAGGGAAAAACATGCTACTCTGTGTTCTACGAAGAATTGAACGGGGAAGCCGATTTGGTAAACCGTCTTTGTTTTAGTAAGTACCGTTGTAATTGGCATTTCTTGTAAAGTTACTTGATAATGAATAAATAGTTGAATGACTGATTGCACGTTGGTCATTGCGAATAGATTTAGGCGAAAATACAACAAACAGGTTCTACGTCAATGTTTCAGCTCAAAGTAAAAGATTCACAACTTTGATAAATATTTGTTTAGTAAATGCTAAAATAGTTCACGTCCACAAGCGGGACTACAATCGTTTTCTTTCCCTCCCACCACCGTTTCTCGATATTTACTTTTACCACTTTCCCTTTATCTAATTGGTCCAACCCTTTGAATTGTTGTGATTTATTGTGATCTTTTGGTGTGATCATAAATCAGAAAACGAGCTTGTTCGCCAGACCGTGTTCCCTCAATCACAAACCTCTTGTACCTCTTTCCTCTGCCCCGTTTTCTGATTTTGGTTATGCCAGTTTTGAAGTTGGTGCTTTGGACACTGTACACCCTTTCGTTTAACGTAAATCTTTCCAATGTCCTTGCCGATGTATTACCCCCGAATAAATCATATTTTTCCCATTCGACTTCACCTATTCCATTGTATGCGACTTTATTTCTCCGCGTTGATACAGTGATTATATTGATTCTAAGCGTGGTCAGTCACATGGTTGGTTAGTAAAGAATTCAGTGTTTGCTGAGGATATTGTGTTACTGCTAGTGTAGGGTAAGGCATTCGGTTATACATCATTTCTATGAAGTACCCAACAAGAAACTCAGTTGGTAGAAAATCGGTCTTGCTGTAAGTGAACTTGTTATTGGAAGCTATTATTAATTTACTCAGGAAAGAATGAAAAATTAAATGAATGTTGGATGATAGATAAATGGATTACCATTTATGCGAAAATAAATTAAGTGAGTTCGCGCCCGTTTTCTTGTTGAGAACAGAACGTTCTTGGTTCTCATTATTGATTCGCTCAGTGGGTGTCCGTATTCATCGGCAACCGCGAGCGTCTTTTTCCCCTTCGTTCCGCTCCCATCTTCTCAATCTGTTCATGCTGATTTCAAGATCGCTCTTGTCCAAGGTGTAACTAATTTGATTTCAAAACTACTTTCCTAACAGACTTCTACCAGGTCGATCAACTTTGAATTTATCATGTGACGATGAAAAAATGATAATGAATATTCTTGGCGACCTGAGTCGGTCAGTGACAATTAGAAGACTGTATAGAAATATGCATTTTCAAGGATGCAGTATATTTTGGTCGATCAAACGTTTTTCACTGTTCCCTAAGGGGCAAACCACAACGGACTAAAACAAATCGATCACAGTTTCAGAAATGTGTGGCGATCGTGAAAATCTTGTAAGAAATATAATTTACGGGGTTCATTTTTTGGATAACCCAGCTTTCGCATTCGGCTGAGCATTACCAAGGTAATTCATGTTGTTTTCATGAAAATACCGCCCGTTTAACATTATTCGGACAGCCAGCTGCAGTTAACAAAAGGATCCGCGAGCAGTTTCAAATGGAAGTTTGAAACGTTTGGGAGAATTAAAAGCCTAGGCTGAAAAAACGGCTGAAACCGTCAGTATGCCGGCAATTAGCGAAACTTTGATATGCTTAGGTATAGACCACTCCATTCAGAGGGAAAAACGTCATGTTTCTAATAAGGAAAGACGCATGAATGAAGTTCTATTGAATTTGTGACTCATGAATAATGGCTATATATATGTATATATATATATATATATATATATATATATATATATATATATATATGCAGTATCTTAAATAAATGCGCTGTGATCATAATTGGAAGTGCATGTGCTTTCTCCCCTGTTTGCCGATAAAAAGTGCTCCGTCCTCTGTTTGCGAACAGTACTACAAATAAAGTCGCTTTCATTGGATATGAAACTATTCCCCTTTATTGCAAAATTTTTCTGACGCCGTCTGTGACGTGTCACCTTGCTTGCGTTCAATGCGTTCAAATCATTGCTTGATTCACCGTAGCAAATCAGGACAGCATTTGCCAAGATAAATAGGCCACAGTAGCACTTGAATCCTACAACTGATGTCCAACGAAAATATCTGATGTTTTTCTAAGTTGAGGTCTTTCACGCAGTTTAAAGACGCAAATGTGTTGCTGGAGCTGGGCTTCAACTTAGCTCTTCTTGCCGGTTCCAGCAGCATTTTCAACCATTTATCCGGCGCGTGGTATGATGAATTTCACATGTTGAAGATGGGTTCCAAAGGGGCTCTATTCTTATGCGCATTTTTTGATCTGTAAAGCCTCGAAAACACATTCGAATCTATCAAAAGCTTGGAAATCCTAGGCATTTAAAAAGTCGGATGCATTGTAAGACATCAGTTCACATTTAACCAGCGCCAAATAAGGTGAAACCATCGATCATCTATGTGACTATATTGAGAGGGAAGCAACTGAGATAGGCACACCGCTAGAAGATCTGAAACAAATACTGCTTTTTTGCACGTACAACATTGAGTTCTAATTTAGCAACGAGATCAATCGTCGAATAGACAGCTTTAACTCAGATCATACAAACTTACGTGCCACAATAGAAACAGAGTCAGACAACACAATTACCTTCCTTGGCGTTCGGTGGAGTCGCCTTGTAGATGGATCCATCAGCTGATTTGTACATAGAAATGCAGCGTATAAAGATTAGTAAAATAACTTCCACAAATTTGTGCTTACCGAGATTAGGAAGAACCTAGTTCAATGCCTCACAAACAAGGGAAGCAGAATATTCTTGAAAGAATTCGTTGAAGATTACTGCAAACGGTCCGAAGAACCTCCACCCGTAAAAGCTACCTAGTCGGTTCGTTGATGCGATGTTAGTGGAAGTGTAAACTCAAAGACAGTTCATGGTAGAAAAAGCCGACAATCAACTGTGTCATTCGACGGTGATACGTTGTCAGAGGTTGTGTATAGAAGATTGTCACTGGTCATCAGCAAAACGTTTTACACAGCTAAGCTACGGGTCCTGCTCAGAACATGGTCAGTACGGCTTTTGCGGTTGAATTACAAGGTGCCCGATTGGACGACCTCGTTTTGTGTTCATTCATTTAATTTTTCCTGTGTCGGCTGGACGACCATGCATTTGCGGGAATCATCCTGCATGTTAAACACCGGAGCAGTAACTTTATTCACCTTGCTCAGATTAACCACATGATACACGTGAGTGAGGCCTTCCGTGCTCTGTATAAGGTCCGGGGGTGACCATCCAAGACCGGTTACATGTCGCATACTAGCCACAGCCTAGGCTATAAGCATCTACCTTCAAAACCTTGCTATGTGGTGTCAAAAACAATGTGCTGCTAAGCCCCTCTGGCCCTCCGTCTACCTTACAGCGGGCCACAGACCAGATGAAAAACGACAATACACCAGCAGGACAACACATCTTGTTCCGGTTCAAGGCTGAATAACAATGGTTTTCTCTCTCTTTTTCGTCACAATTATTCTCGATCACTTCTCATCTGTCTAGTTGGTCCAGTCTGTTAACTGGTCTTAATATAGTGTGATGTAACGGCAGAATTATGAATCACTGAAAACGAGCTTGTTCACTGGTTATTTTCCGACCATCTCTCTGACATTTCCGTTCGTCCTGATCACTTTCTGTGTTGTTTATTACCATGCCGGCATAAAAATGCATATATCATTCCATCGAAAAAGTTCTCTTTGATTTTTATTGGTTGATTGGTATGGGCATTACACACACATCCGTCATATGCATCATTCTTTCTGAAAACCTTCTTTACTTGCAAATGTTTTCCCGTGGAATGAATCGGGATGGAGTTCTCTTCAGAAAAACCCTTTTCTCGTGACCATGACTGTAAATTACCGTATCACTGTAGATCAAATATTTGCTTTTCGTTGCGAAATTTCATCATGGCTTATGGGGGCGGGATTCTCGAAAATCCACCGACGTCCTTTATTCCAACTGAAAGGGGCTTTGATGTTCACAAATGAACATTGCATTGAAGTGCGTGGCATTTTCAAAGTAGAACAATCTAAGAGCATTCGTTTGCAAACGAACCAACCATATTGCTTATCGAGGTACATGAACGCTCTAGGGTAGCGGACTCTGCAAGAACGGTCACACACTCCATGTACACAGATTGTCCCTGTCTCAAATGAGTGTGACATAAATAACCCTAGTAAGTGCACATCGTTTCTGAGTGTAGATTGCCATTGTGCAGCATTCATGTACCTCGATAAGCAATATGGTTGGTTCGTTTGCAAACTAATGCTCTTAGATTGTTCTACTTTGAAAATGTCACGCACTTCAATGCAATGTTCATTGAGGCTTGTGATGGGCCTTCAGAAACGAGAAATAATGAAAATGACGAAGGCATCAAAACACATAAAACGAAACGACGTTCGTAAGAAGAGTTGAACAGAATGCGAACAAATAAAATGCATGACTTGCGACCAGGGTCCGCAATGAGTAATTTTGTTTTACGGTTAGTTTATATGAAATCCCTCTGACTCGAAAACTTGAGTCAAGCCGAATAAGGTCAAATGAATGCATTCTACACCAAAGAGATGACTATTCAGCTGTCACACAACCACATACTATGATGCGAATGAGAAACACAAGGACAAATTCACAGAACCATGGCCTTTACCATATCTTGAACAATTGCAAGATAATGGGTAGCAGAACAGTTATCAGCATTTGTACGAGCAAATAAGAGTTTGGAACTTGTCCGAATGGAATAGTTCGAAGGGCGTTTGATAAGATATTTGGGGGCTGGTGGTTTCAAAAGATATTCAGGTGATCTCAATTTGTCAACAGACACGAGTTTGGGGGTATACCTAAATCAAACTCTGCGAACATCACTCGGGTTCCGGGAGAGAATCTGCTGAGTTTGCCATCAATGTTCCGTACGAATTATTTGTGGTTGATATTGTTATAGTTCATGGGAGTAGTTTCATCAATTGCTTTAACAGAAGTCCCAACAGGTGGGAGGAGCTTTGGGCAAAATACTTGTTGTTATTCGACAGAAAAATCTCAATATGCATCTTTTCCAGTGGGAGAATCCAGAGTGCGCTATGAGTCCACTATGCAGCTCGAGACATCATTATTTTCCTCAGGAGATTTTGCGAACGTGTGAGAGAAGAGCTCAAACTCAGTTAGGGAATATGAGGGAGAAATATGGGTGTTGGCTAGAATGATAGACCTGAAGTTTGCACTGGTGCAGAGATGTAGTCACATTGCAGTTAAGATGCATCAGCCTGCGTTGTTGCAAATGATAACAAAACCGGCCCACTTGCCAAATGAGACACAACGATCGAAACGGTAAACCGATGAAGCTATCTATTAATTAGTATACATGCCAATGTACCCGTGGATCCAGGTTTGGGGATGTTAAAAATCACTCGTAAACGATAAATAAATGGTTTCTGTCGTTGGTCCCATCAATTCTCGGATAACTAGAGAGAAATAGGTTCTCTGGCTTCGTGAACAGCGCCTGATGAAATGTGAAGTGCACACATCCGTATATACGTTTGAAGAACACTTCCTGGTTCCCTTGGTAGTAGTTGAGTGAAATTCCATTAGAAAATGCACAAATTTGGAAGAAGAAATGAGAGATATTGGATTAAAAACCAGTAATGGATGGGATTTTGCAATTCGTTATGTACATCCGAAAAAAATCAAATATGATTATTGACTGGCACAGTAACGCCGTAAAATGCAACAGGTTTTCCCGTTTCATCATTGCTTGCTTAGCCTGAGATGCGACGAGATTACGACTATATTTTCCACTAGCGTTTTATGACAGAGTTCGTAAAATTTGTTTTTGTACCACACTAGTTCATCACTGGGATCATACAATTTATGTGGTTATTCATACAAGAGTCTCACCTGTCAGAAAGCTGAAGATGTTCTGCAGCTATATTAGTCTTTTATATATTCAATAAACAAATACTGGCTGACATATACATGATTACGGAAAATTCCCACTAACAAGTGTAACCATATTCAAGTCAGATTTCGAATCGATTATACGGATGAACGAATGAATGCCTTAGATCATCCAGATTCTCGGCCATGGACGCACGTTTTCAGACTGTGCCCAAAGGCTGTTGAGATTTTTACAAAGAGCTTCTTTCATAAGAGAATAAGAATGAACAATTACATCAATACGATAATTAATACCCATCCGGGTAATGTTTATATAATTGGATAGGAAACTGATATTGATCGAGAAGTACTGAAGCATTTGGTGAAAGTAAACAATGAACTTCCCAAATGTCATCCGTGCGAGTAGCAGTATGTAATACAGGGAAACGTTTTCGGAGGTCCTAACGAAATGTTATTGATAACAAACCATTATAGCAGAGAATGTGAAATCCACCGGGAAAAGGTCTGAGATTATTTGCTTCACACACACACAAACTAGGTAACAGATTCACTTTTGTTTGTATTCATAGTAAACACGTGAACATAATCTTGTAGAACATGTTTGAAATCACACTTAGTTTTGATTACCGAGAACGAAGGGGGTTCACAATCACACTATGGTGATCCAACTCATTCGTAATGAAGCAGAATATATTCGTGGAACTACCACCAATGATGTCGCTGGGGAGAGTCAGTAGGAGTATTCAATCGCACTTTTTGAGCAACGATTCGTCAATAACTACCAGCCACCGGAGCTTTCAGTAGCGAATGTAGAAAAAAAAGAATTCTACGGGTAAGCAGGTTATCCTTGATCGTGCCATGGTAATGGTAGTTATATACACCGTTCAGTTGAGAACACCTTCCCAGGTGATGCTGTTTTCATGCTTCTGCATAACTGAAACGGGGAAAATGAAGTCCTCCATAACAGGAAAATATAGCGTGTTTATATTGCTAATACAGTTACATCAACGTGAATACATCTTGCTTCATTCCCTTAAAAGTTTCATTTTGCGTTTGAGTTATGACCGGCTAGTATTTGCAAAGTGGGATTTTTCTGAATTCGGGACACGTTGGTTCATTGCTTGAAATCAATCCACAAGGTATGCTGTCTATAAAATTCCTTACGTTTTGCAATTTAGAATGTGTGTAATTCCGCACCATTTTATTCATGGACGTGAACCTGTAGTGTTTATCAGATGCCAGTATGGGTACGTTTGGACGATACCGGTGTAACTAGCAAAATGGTTATCCAATTCTAGTTTGTACACAATTATAATGGCTGCATGTTCTCGTTTTTTTTTCAGGAGTCTTGCGTTAGTTTGGAATTTTGACTGACAGCCTTATTCCGAATTTGAAACATCAACTGAGCTGTATTACTCCTCAAGTTCTGTAGATGTAGCGCTGGCAGTTTTTTGACAGAATAATACTTCTGAGTTATCCTGAACTGGTGCATGGGACATAACTACCACTGAACTATATCAGTGTGCTAAACAGTTGGGTTTGTGAACAAACGAATGTTTCTTGGAAGATTTATGAACTATCGGAAATGATACTAGTAATACCAAATTTATATTGGGAACTAACATAAGAGCTAAACTCATCACCTAAGCATTCCGTGAAAATAATGGTCACAAATAAGCCACTCACATGGTAGTGCCAGGATCAATTCAGCGACCAAGCTGGATAAATGAACTACTAGTTATCTGTGTGAATGTATGGATGGGACAGATAAAACACCCATACATGATACGGTGAGTTTTGGACTTAGTGAACAAAGAATATCAGCTGGTCTGACTTGTATAATAATTTTTTGAGGAATTGAATAAAATATGCCAAGAAACCAAGTCCAGGATATGAGTTGATGCCGTAACTATTTGAACTTGAAAAAAAAACCAAAATCATTTGCTCGGGTTTTGTGATTTTGCAGATATTTTGGTGATGAGTTAGGATATTTTTCTTAGTTCAATCAGAAGCCTCAATCGTGGCAGATTTCGGCAAATTTCTTTTCGGAGAAGTCTAGGAATAACTACGCTATGTGGTATCCGTTGGTGATTGCGCCAAATTTGTGGTTCAGGTTAGGACGAAGGTGGATAGGAACTCACAAGCTACTCACCGACGCAGAAAGCTCCGATTGTTACTTGTTCTGAATCATATTTTGGTCGGAGAAATACATACAGGGATTGAAATTTTTTAACAAAATAACCCGCACATATGCGGTTGCAGATAGAGAATTGAACATGTGACACAATCTGCAGTCGATGACGGTCTATGAGACAGGAGTCGTGTGAAACCCTTTAGTTGTCTGTGTTGAGAGCATCCTTCCTGATCGTGCTGAGAGTACTTCCCGCTTTATTTCTACATAGTGTGTGAATTATTAAAAGTGCGATAAAACTGAACATCTCCCATGCCTAGATAATTCTCAGTGAGTACATGAAGACTAAACGACTACGTAAGTACAGAAGTTTCGCTGAGCTAAAAAAAGCGACATCCACAGTGCGGATGCACAGATTCCATTTTTTATTAGTGCAACAGGGTACATTCGTGTCATGCCAAAATTATCTGACTAACTCGAAAATAATGTTTCCATACTGCCCTTTTGGAGAGAACCGGCAACCAGACCGAGACACTTTGGGAAAACATATGCGGTTCAGGAGGTTCATGTGTGGTGATGATTGAAAAAAGTAGAAAACGTTCTACCAATAAAGTAATCAGGACTAGCCGGGATCCGAACCCATAAACTCCGAGGTGGTAACATAACTTTCTGAAACCACGCAACCACCATCGGTTTGGTACGTTGCTGCAATGAATGCTTTTCATTAGCACAGGCTGAATCGTCAATCTCATATTGATTTACCCCTTTTCGGTCAAGCTATTCTTATAAGTCGTAAATTGATCATGGAATCGGGTTTATTGTTGAAGCCATTTCCAATGAATCGATCGGTGTTGATTAGATCGATATTTTACACTGACAGTCGAATGTGAAACCAATGTAGTTAGGATTTCGTGAAAGTAGATGTTCAAAAGGACAACTGAAGATAACGAAAAGAGTTAAAACAAAAGCTCGTTCCGTGCACTGAATACCATTACACGTTGCCATCAAAATGTGCGAAGAACTTTTACAAAACCCATTCCTTGCAGCTCATTACGTTAACTATCCTATCAGCAAATGGTTCAAAAATCAACCAATCGAAGTACTTTGAGCAAAATGTTCGACAATTTTTATCTCATATTCACTCAACTTGTATTTATTCACAGTTTCCAACGGTGCTGACTGGAACCAAGTTGAAGAGCGTAACACATATTTAGAAACGATTGAAATAAAATTCAATAAGTAGGTGGTAACTTCAGTGACAAACAGGTTGTGCCGATTAGATAAGTGATGAGAAGGTAGGAAATAAACGAACTGTGTTGCCTACACAGATTAGTGGTCAGGTACACAAGCGGACGTGACTAACTGATAAGTAAACTGGCGGAACATGCGGAATCAGCTAAATATACAGCTCAGTTTAGTAAATATTCAGTTGATGGATGTTGGCCAAACAAAGGTTCTGTTTATGTGTTTTTCGTCCGTTAACCACTACAAGCCTCACTTTCGGCAGAAATCATTGGTTGTTTCTATGCGGAAAGTGGGCATCAAAAAATGTCCAAATGTGACAAATGATATTTTATTGTAGAATTCACTGGATGTAAAGTCTGCCTGCATTTCTATAGTAATCTGAATACGGCACATATTTTGAGCAGCAAAGAATGAAATGTTTCATGTGAAAACACTGTTTGTGATAATCCATAAAGTTCCAAGTGAATTATTGACATATTGTTCTTGTTATTGGTTTTACTGTTAGGAAATATTTTCTATTTTGTCTGGTCATTTGATTTTAATTTATTTTCACTAATGATTTTCGTCAATGTTTTTACTATTTTCTCTGAGCTTGGTGCATGAAAGAATATTTATGGTGAGTTAGGTGAAACAGGACATTCTTTGGAAACAAAATCCCAAACAGTCATCAGAACCTCGACAAAACGCACAGCTAAAGTTGAAGAGAAAATATGGCTGATAATCAAATATAAGTAAGTTTCGGTAACCACAAAAAGCCCAGTTATTTATTCAATAGGCGCTGGGGTCGACAATAAATACAATGGTTTGTAGGAGGCCGTTCGACTCAATTACTAGTGGTGTACACTTCTATTCATTTTAGTTTTTATTTGCCTATTCGATGGCTATGGTGAGCGGATCATTTGCAGTTTCTTGGGTGAGTTCTTTATAATGAATGGTTCAACATATGCATCGGCAAAGTAAAATTATATGCAGTAGTGGGTAAATAAACAGACGAAATTTTATCTTTTCATGACTCATTATCAAACCGAGTGTAAGTAACAATCACACGAAGGCTCGGTAGATGTCGTCAAAGGAATTTCCGTCTGTGTTTTGAATCAAATTTCTTTCGAAATAAGGTGTCAAGACGCCATGGCAAAAACCGGCATACCTCACTAGGACTTTCATGCTATCTGCATTTTGACTGTGGGGGACAACACATGATTACGCGTACAGCAGAATACAAAATAGATTTCTCTGGAAATTTCTGTGACGATTGAGAAACGTGTGCAAAATATGTGGTGTCATTTCCCAAGGTTCCAAAAGCTGTTGGTCAAGTGATGCAGTGGTAAATACCAATAATTTCATCGCAGATCAGTCCAGTTATCTATTTGATTTGAATCTCCCATTTCACATCCAGAGAAAACAAGAACCACGAAAAATTCGTACATCTCAATACACCGAATTTTTTGAGCTCTTACCAATAAAGATGTGTTGTGTAAAACATGTTCTTTTTTCAAACAAAATCAGTTGTTATGCCCTAGTGTTAAGCTTAATAACACTTTTTCAAGGGCAGAGTTCATCCTGTATCTGAAGGTTCAATAAACAGTGAAGCACGAATTCACTGTCTAAATAACTTTTATCACTATAAAGCTTTGCACGCAATATGTGAAACTTTATATAATAAATACTGATAGTTTTGCAGATCGGATCCATAGAATGGCCATTGTGTTACCATTTGTTACATGAAATATTTTGCTGACTTGAGTTGATTTCATACAACAGACTTTGTCCTCTGATTGGGATTCATTTTGCTCTATGGGCACAGCGGCAGATGAGAACAAAATGATACTTCTATGAACTTGAGGATAACAAAATTATCCTCTTAAACTGGAACGTGATGTGTATGCATTTTGCGGCGCTGTTCCAAAATGCAGAGTACTCTTGCTTTCGGGTAATTTCTTCTATCAACCAGTTGGTGTGAACTTCACGAGAAATATATATCAGCTCAGTAGTTCCCTACAACTTTCATCCTCAGAGTACACTTCAACAAGCATCAAATCCTCTGTTTCGCACCAGTGTTCTGGGCGAGACATGGCAAAATTCGTCTCTGGATATTTATCAGCGGCAAATTATTTTCAAACTCTCACTGACTGAAACTGAATTATTTTCAGAGTACAAAATCCACACTGATTCTGCCTTCCTGTCAATTCATCCTGATGCTTCACAGGTGGGAGCCAACTAACACAAGCATTTTTGGTAACCATGGGCTGATTTTCGAGTAGACAATTACAATTCAGGTTTTGCGAAAATCTCCTACGTATGCGGTCATTCTAACGAGACCCGTTTACCAATTGTTTCGAAGTTTCAAATAACGTTTGATTTGGCTGATGAACGAGACATTTATTCCTATGCATTTGTTATCCTTATTCAAATAGGCTCGCTTTCTTGGGATGAGTAAACGATTTGACTGACGTTGTTCATTTCTCTGTAAAATGAATACATAAAAATGAACGGAAGGCACGATAAACAGTGAAAACGGCCTTGGTGCGTGGGGGATTGAAACACTAGACACGAACAATAATTGCGGTTGATAACGAAATCACAAAGGAGAATTACAAAATACCAACAGATTTTCACGGATGAATGAAATGGAAAATGTCATAAATAAGATTCTTGATATGAGAGAACCCAAATGTATACGTTACAAATAACGAGCAGAACAGGGTCATTTGGTCATCTGGAGGATATGACATCTGACTTGGTTGACCAGTGATCTTTCATGCCGCAGCAAAGCCCAACTTGCAGCTGGAAATCTCGGAAGCACTGTAAAGCTCTGTCCTGTGGCTTAATAAAAAATACTCACAGTGCTCATTTCTCTCACAGGGATCGGGGCCGATGTATGAACGAATTTGAGCGGAACCGCTGACTAACACGAGACTCGGGCTGGCTCTCAGCGGTGAAAGGGTCATTTTTACTAATTTTTAAAGTAGTGTTAACCCGTTGGTCGCACAGGGATCGCCTCCTATCCAGGTGACAACCTTGTGAGAAACAAATGCACACAAATCGTATAGGTTAGGGCATCCCATGATGATCGATAACGTGATCAGCGGGGCTATTGGGAACTGTGAATCGATCATCCAGAGACTTTCCATATAAATAAATAATCTACACTCACCAAAAGTTAGATAAAATGGTGTCTTGATTACATATTCCGTTCATGTTCAGGTTTTATTTGAGGGCAACCCCTATCTTCAATGCATATCAAAGTTTCGCTAATTGCCGGCATACTGACGGTTTCAGCCGTTTTTTCAGCCTAGGCTTTTAATTCTCCCAAACGTTTCAAACTTCCATTTGAAACTGCTCGCGGACCCTTTTCTTAACTGCAGCTGATTGTCCGAATAATGTTAAACGGCCGGTATTTTCATGAAAACAACATGAATAACTGTTTGAAAGACAGCTACTAACAGACTAATGGGGATATCCCCCTGTTCTCTCTGTCCCAAAAAGGAAATCGATTTCAGTATCATGGCAGTATGAAATGGGGATCAATTTTTTCGATAGTATTGAATACTTCGATCTGAACAATGGTTCGAATGAGTAGATTTCGAAATTACCTTGGTAATGCTCAGCCGAATGCGAAAGCTGGGTTATCCAAAAAATGAACCCCGTAAATTATGTTTCTTACAAGATTTTCACGATCGCCACACATTTCTGAAACTGTGATCGATTTGTTTTAGTCCGTTGTGGTTTGCCCCTTAGGGAACAGTGAAAAACGTTTGATCGACCAAAATATACTGCATCCTTGAAAATGCATATTTCTATACAGTCTTCTAATTGTCACTGACCGACTCAGGTCGCCAAGAATATTCATTATCATTTTTTCATCGTCACATGATAAATTCAAAGTTGATCGACCTGGTAGAAGTCTGTTAGGAAAGTAGTTTTGAAATCAAATTAGTTACACCTTGGACAAGAGCGATCTTGAAATCAGCATGAACAGATTGAGAAGATGGGAGCGGAACGAAGGGGAAAAAGACGCTCGCGGTTGCCGATGAATACGGACACCCACTGAGCGAATCAATAATGAGAACCAAGAACGTTCTGTTCTCAACAAGAAAACGGGCGCGAACTCACTTAATTTATTTTCGCATAAATGGTAATCCATTTATCTATCATCCAACATTCATTTAATTTTTCATTCCTTCCTGAGTAAATTAATAATAGCTTCCAATAACAAGTTCACTTACAGCAAGACCGATTTTCTACCAACTGAGTTTCTTGTTGGGTACTTCATAGAAATGATGTATAACCGAATGCCTTACCCTACACTAGCAGTAACACAATATCCTCAGCAAACACTGAATTCTTTACTAACCAACCATGTGACTGACCACGCTTAGAATCAATATAATCACTGTATCAACGCGGAGAAATAAAGTCGCATACAATGGAATAGGTGAAGTCGAATGGGAAAAATATGATTTATTCGAGGATAATACATCGGCAAGGACATTTGAAAGATTTACGTTAAACGAAAGGGTGTACAGTGTCCAAAGCACCAACCTCAAAACTGGCATAACCAAAATCAGAAAACGGGGCAGAGGAAAGAGGTACAAGAGGTTTGTGATTGAGGGAACACGGTCTGTCCTTGAGTTTCTCATTCGCATCATAGTATGTGGTTGTGTGACAGCTGAATAGTCATCTCTTTGGTGTAGAATGCATTCATTTGACCTTATTCGGCTTGACTCAAGTTTTCGAGTCAGAGGGATTTCATATAAACTAACCGTAAAACAAAATTACTCATTGCGGACCCTGGTCGCAAGTCATGCATTTTATTTGTTCGCATTCTGTTCAACTCTTCTTACGAACGTCGTTTCGTTTTATGTGTTTTGATGCCTTCGTCATTTTCATTATTTCTCGTTTCTGAAGGCCCATCACAAGCCTCAATGAACATTGCATTGAAGTGCGTGACATTTTCAAAGTAGAACAATCTAAGAGCATTAGTTTGCAAACGAACCAACCATATTGCTTATCGAGGTACATGAATGCTGCACAATGGCAATCTACACTCAGAAACGATGTGCACTTACTAGGGTTATTTATGTCACACTCATTTGAGACAGGGACAATCTGTGTACATGGAGTGTGTGACCGTTCTTGCAGAGTCCGCTACCCTAGAGCGTTCATGTACCTCGATAAGCAATATGGTTGGTTCGTTTGCAAACGAATGCTCTTAGATTGTTCTACTTTGAAAATGCCACGCACTTCAATGCAATGTTCATTTGTGAACATCAAAGCCCCTTTCAGTTGGAATAAAGGACGTCGGTGGATTTTCGAGAATCCCGCCCCCATAAGCCATGATGAAATTTCGCAACGAAAAGCAAATATTTGATCTACAGTGATACGGTAATTTACAGTCATGGTCACGAGAAAAGGGTTTTTCTGAAGAGAACTCCATCCCGATTCATTCCACGGGAAAACATTTGCAAGTAAAGAAGGTTTTCAGAAAGAATGATGCATATGACGGATGTGTGTGTAATGCCCATACCATTCAACCAATAAAAATCAAAGAGAACTTTTTCGATGGAATGATATATGCATTTTTATGCTGGCATGGTAATAAACAACACAGAAAGTGATCAGGACGAACGGAAATGTCAGAGAGATGGTCGGAAAATAACCAGTGAACAAGCTCGTTTTCAGTGATTCATAATTCTGCCGTTACATCACACTATATTAAGACCAGTTAACAGACTGGACCAACTAGACAGATGAGAAGTGATCGAGAATAATTGTGACGAAAAAGAGAGAGAAAACCATTGTTATTCAGCCTTGAACCGGAACAAGATGTGTTGTCCTGCTGGTGTATTGTCGTTTTTCATCTGGTCTGTGGCCCGCTGTAAGGTAGACGGAGGGCCAGAGGGGCTTAGCAGCACATTGTTTTTGACACCACATAGCAAGGTTTTGAAGGTAGATGCTTATAGCCTAGGCTGTGGCTAGTATGCGACATGTAACCGGTCTTGGATGGTCACCCCCGGACCTTATACAGAGCACGGAAGGCCTCACTCACGTGTATCATGTGGTTAATCTGAGCAAGGTGAATAAAGTTACTGCTCCGGTGTTTAACATGCAGGATGATTCCCGCAAATGCATGGTCGTCCAGCCGACACAGGAAAAATTAAATGAATGAACACAAAACGAGGTCGTCCAATCGGGCACCTTGTAATTCAACCGCAAAAGCCGTACTGACCATGTTCTGAGCAGGACCCGTAGCTTAGCTGTGTAAAACGTTTTGCTGATGACCAGTGACAATCTTCTATACACAACCTCTGACAACGTATCACCGTCGAATGACACAGTTGATTGTCGGCTTTTTCTACCATGAACTGTCTTTGAGTTTACACTTCCACTAACATCGCATCAACGAACCGACTAGGTAGCTTTTACGGGTGGAGGTTCTTCGGACCGTTTGCAGTAATCTTCAACGAATTCTTTCAAGAATATTCTGCTTCCCTTGTTTGTGAGGCATTGAACTAGGTTCTTCCTAATCTCGGTAAGCACAAATTTGTGGAAGTTATTTTACTAATCTTTATACGCTGCATTTCTATGTACAAATCAGCTGATGGATCCATCTACAAGGCGACTCCACCGAACGCCAAGGAAGGTAATTGTGTTGTCTGACTCTGTTTCTATTGTGGCACGTAAGTTTGTATGATCTGAGTTAAAGCTGTCTATTCGACGATTGATCTCGTTGCTAAATTAGAACTCAATGTTGTACGTGCAAAAAAGCAGTATTTGTTTCAGATCTTCTAGCGGTGTGCCTATCTCAGTTGCTTCCCTCTCAATATAGTCACATAGATGATCGATGGTTTCACCTTATTTGGCGCTGGTTAAATGTGAACTGATGTCTTACAATGCATCCGACTTTTTAAATGCCTAGGATTTCCAAGCTTTTGATAGATTCGAATGTGTTTTCGAGGCTTTACAGATCAAAAAATGCGCATAAGAATAGAGCCCCTTTGGAACCCATCTTCAACATGTGAAATTCATCATACCACGCGCCGGATAAATGGTTGAAAATGCTGCTGGAACCGGCAAGAAGAGCTAAGTTGAAGCCCAGCTCCAGCAACACATTTGCGTCTTTAAACTGCGTGAAAGACCTCAACTTAGAAAAACATCAGATATTTTCGTTGGACATCAGTTGTAGGATTCAAGTGCTACTGTGGCCTATTTATCTTGGCAAATGCTGTCCTGATTTGCTACGGTGAATCAAGCAATGATTTGAACGCATTGAACGCAAGCAAGGTGACACGTCACAGACGGCGTCAGAAAAATTTTGCAATAAAGGGGAATAGTTTCATATCCAATGAAAGCGACTTTATTTGTAGTACTGTTCGCAAACAGAGGACGGAGCACTTTTTATCGGCAAACAGGGGAGAAAGCACATGCACTTCCAATTATGATCACAGCGCATTTATTTAAGATACTGCATATATATATATATATATATATATATATACATATATATAGCCATTATTCATGAGTCACAAATTCAATAGAACTTCATTCATGCGTCTTTCCTTATTAGAAACATGACGTTTTTCCCTCTGAATGGAGTGGTCTATACCTAAGCATATCAAAGTTTCGCTAATTGCCGGCATACTGACGGTTTCAGCCGTTTTTTCAGCCTAGGCTTTTAATTCTCCCAAACGTTTCAAACTTCCATTTGAAACTGCTCGCGGATCCTTTTCTTAACTGCAGCTGATTGTCCGAATAATGGTAAACGGGCGGTATTTTCATGAAAACAACATGAATAACTGTTTGAAAGACAGCTACTAACAGACTAATGGGGATATCCCCCTGTTCTCTCTGTCCCAAAAAGGAAATCGATTTCAGTATCATGGCAGTATGAAATGGGGATCAATTTTTTCGATAGTATTGAATACTTCGATCTGAACAATGGTTCGAATGAGTAGATTTCGAAATTACCTTGGTAATGCTCAGCCGAATGCGAAAGCTGGGTTATCCAAAAAATGAACCCCGTAAATTATGTTTCTTACAAGATTTTCACGATCGCCACACATTTCTGAAACTGTGATCGATTTGTTTTAGTCCGTTGTGGTTTGCCCCTTAGGGAACAGTGAAAAACGTTTGATCGACCAAAATATACTGCATCCTTGAAAATGCATATTTCTATACAGTCTTCTAATTGTCACTGACCGACTCAGGTCGCCAAGAATATTCATTATCATTTTTTCATCGTCACATGATAAATTCAAAGTTGATCGACCTGGTAGAAGTCTGTTAGGAAAGTAGTTTTGAAATCAAATTAGTTACACCTTGGACAAGAGCGATCTTGAAATCAGCATGAACAGATTGAGAAGATGGGAGCGGAACGAAGGGGAAAAAGACGCTCGCGGTTGCCGATGAATACGGACACCCACTGAGCGAATCAATAATGAGAACCAAGAACGTTCTGTTCTCAACAAGAAAACGGGCGCGAACTCACTTAATTTATTTTCGCATAAATGGTAATCCATTTATCTATCATCCAACATTCATTTAATTTTTCATTCCTTCCTGAGTAAATTAATAATAGCTTCCAATAACAAGTTCACTTACAGCAAGACCGATTTTCTACCAACTGAGTTTCTTGTTGGGTACTTCATAGAAATGATGTATAACCGAATGCCTTACCCTACACTAGCAGTAACACAATATCCTCAGCAAACACTGAATTCTTTACTAACCAACCATGTGACTGACCACGCTTAGAATCAATATAATCACTGTATCAACGCGGAGAAATAAAGTCGCATACAATGGAATAGGTGAAGTCGAATGGGAAAAATATGATTTATTCGAGGATAATACATCGGCAAGGACATTTGAAAGATTTACGTTAAACGAAAGGGTGTACAGTGTCCAAAGCACCAACCTCAAAACTGGCATAACCAAAATCAGAAAACGGGGCAGGGGAAAGAGGTACAAGAGGTTTGTGATTGAGGGAACACGGTCTGGCGAACAAGCTCGTTTTCTGATTTATGATCACACCAAAAGATCACAATAAATCACGACAATTCAAAGGGTTGGACCAATTAGATAAAGGGAAAGTGGTAAAAGTAAATATCGAGAAACGGTGGTGGGAGGGAAAGAAAACGATTGTAGTCCCGCTTGTGGACGTGAACTATTTTAGCATTTACTAAACAAATATTTATCAAAGTTGTGAATCTTTTACTTTGAGCTGAAACATTGACGTAGAACCTGTTTGTTGTATTTTCGCCTAAATCTATTCGCAATGACCAACGTGCAATCAGTCATTCAACTATTTATTCATTATCAAGTAACTTTACAAGAAATGCCAATTACAACGGTACTTACTAAAACAAAGACGGTTTACCAAATCGGCTTCCCCGTTCAATTCTTCGTAGAACACAGAGTAGCATGTTTTTCCCTTGGTCTGAAAAGTGAAAGCAAGGAAAGGATAAATAGTCAACGACCGCCAGTTCTGGAAATAGAGGAAAACTGTTATCTCCATTAGTGATATTCAACGTCGACTAAGCTTAAAGTATCCCAGTCTTATTTACTCGGGCAATACATGTCATGTCACTCAAAATAATCCATTCCACGAATTCCTTGTCCTTTCTTTCGATTTCTGTTTGTGCTTCCAGTACCCGTGTTATTGTGATTTTGACGAAGAGATAAATTGGTAATAACAAGGTAGCTAACTAACGTTTATTGCAAAATTAACGCAGAAGGGCCCGTCGTGTACGTATGAGCCATCTGTGGCGTCTCAGTATACATTTTTCTCTAAGTGACGGTTTCAAACTGCAAACTTATCATGGGTTGTCGTGATTACCAGATTACTGATCAGTAGCTAAGAATGCTATCTACGTCAGTCACACTATGGATACGCACTTACATAAGAAAATGCTATGATGACTGAATAAAAAACAAAAATAGTTGGCATAAATCACCCTGATCATCAGGAACAGTTCTTTCGTCGGCCTCATCAAAGGTTCGGCACAATCCCATGCAATTTTCGCGATGTCAACGGTCAAGTGCGCAGGCATTGCAGAGCACTTGAAGCCATGTGACACGTACAAAACATGTGCTTCCTCTCCCGACGAGCATTGAATGTTTCGTATTTGATCACCATTCAAAGTGGTACCAACCTTCAGGTGCGTTTCTACCAATGTGAGTGTAAGGGCATGCACAAGATAAGCGATGGCTACGGACGAGCACTTCATATTACATTCTGATTTCTGACTCACAACTTCAAACCGAACAGATCATTTCAGCTGACGGTGATGTCGATGAGTGCATGTGGCTATTATTCATTAGTATCTCGTCTACCTCCTGACTGACGAATCACATAACCTGATCAAAGTCTGTTGGACACAAGCCAATCAAATCAGCTGTTGTTTCAAGTAACTGGCATAGGCTATCATAGAATCCAATGAACCACGCGGACCGAATGAAATATTTTCACTTGCTGATACTGGAACTTTCAACGAGAGACTTTTGCAACTTTGTTTAGGCACACTTATAGGCGTATTTTATTGAAAGCTGAAACAGTGTTGTCCACAAGCACGTTAGGAAGCAATATTCTTAAAAGTCAGTGTGGCTGTAGAAAGATGAACGATCATATGGATCAAAATTAGAAATCACAAACTGTTATTTTGCTTCCAACCACACTTGACTGATGCGAATCTCATGCAAACCAACAACAATGTACACCGAAAATGATAACGCTATTCTCATGTACTTTTCTCAGTACTCCGACACACTTTTCCTCCTGATGATGGATGTCAAAATATTATGGAATCATCAGCCACTCAAACACAGAAACACTTAGCTCTGTAAAGTTTCTTTCTCATATCCAACATCAGTTCTTATTTACACAATATTCTAATAGGCTTTAACTATTTTCTGTAACTCCAGTACTCTAACAAACCTCAAGTGTATTTCACTTGTTCTGATATAGGTGTGATTCAGCTTGTCCATTTTTATCAACAGCGATATGTAGATACGACATTTATCAAGCTCCTGTTTGTCTGTACCTTGGGCACGACATTTTTTCAAGTTAATTTTCACGATGAGCATAATGATACTTTCCGGTCAGGGCTGACCAATTTTGTGTTCGGGTTCACACAATTTGCAGAAAGAAAATCCGGATCCGAAACCTGAATGCAACTGGGATTGAGTCATGGAATTCTGGCGGGTAACACTTGCGCTCTCATGGTTTGGATGCAATGAACATTAACATTGCGTAATGCATCTTCCGGCAATCAATATGTAGAACATAACTGTATAAGCGGTCGAGTGCGAGACCACAATAAATGCCCATAACAAATCTGTTTTTCACATTGACTTACTCTCATACACTGAGCCTAGTTCATCTTCTGTATTTTCTAGCGGAATCATTTAGTGGTCAACACAAACAAATACCCATTGTAGTACAGAATATAGAGTTTCATAAAAAAGTAAGAATATTTAAAAAAAGATGGTGAAACTATAGGACTCACCTCAATTGAGCTTCAATAGTATTTAAGTGAAATCCTGTGCCACCACTATTCTGCCTAATATCCTCCTTATTTTGCTCAGCATAATGGTTTCAAAACCCAATCGTCCTTCACTCATTATTCACCTATCCTCGTCGTCGTCTTCGTCGACTGAAAGTTCATTGTGCGATTCTGATATGTTACAAGTAACAACCCCGAGCATTCGATTCATCACAGGACGTATTTTGCATCTATAAGGTAGAAATTTGCGCACTTGTGTTTTCATACTACGTATGTTTCGCTCCATGATATGGGTGATTTCAAATTACTGATATGATAACAATGTACCTTTGCATGGAAACGTTCTCAGACTGTATCCCGCTTACCATTACAAAGGAAAATGCTCACACCCTTCCACTTAAATAATCCACCACCAGCAAATAGTTGTGAGATGTATATGAATGATATTCGTCCAGCTTTGTCCGAATACGCTTTGCATGGTGTGACACAGATCACTCTGGTTGAGTTTCGTACATTGCCGAGCAATATTGAGTAATCTATTTGGTATATGATACATGTTAAGCACGTTTATTTGATAAGAGGCACGGGAAAAGGCATAATAATTGATATGGAACTCCAGTTATCAACGGAAACTTGAATAACTTCGGTTCTCAAGCACGGGAAAAGCTTCGTTACCAAGCACTGATATGCGCTCATATGGTCGCATAAAAAGATGAAATCCCAGACGTCGTGTGAACAAAGTAGTCATCCGTCAGGAACTCGGTTTACCTAAAATACTGCATCATTCGAAATTCATCTTGCAACAGAGTTCGCGTACTATGCATTGAATAACGGAATAGTTGATTGTGTAAAACACAAGTATGGTCGGTGAAGGAACAATATTTGGTTTATTACGTCATGCAGACAAAAAGTACCACATGACTGCATCCTCCGGTCGGATGATGAATACCTTTAAGTGAACGGGGCCGTTGGGATAAAAATAAACATCGTTATTTAAGGTGATTGATTTTACCGACTTTCAAACAAGTAGTTTCCCATACACCGCCTACTAACCGGGCACACATGCACCTTAACCAGCCGATACCGGCGGACTACTGAGATGGTCAAATGTCCAACTAGACTGACGCGTGACTCAGATCAGCCACACGACAACACTCCCTTGTGTAAAATAAAAACCGTTCCAAGGTACTGTACTACGGTTTTTTGATAAAAGTGGTCTCCTTCTAAATGGAAAACTGATTAGGGGCCACCATCTGACCTACAGCGGAAACCACTGGTAAACACGCTCATATTACCCGCAGATTCACTAATCATGGAGTCACTGCAGTATTTTTCATGGCTACACTTCCGACGCAGAGATATTAGTCGATGGGGAAATATATGAATAAACAAAGCAAGTATTGTCCTAACTGATGCACACGACTGCCTGATAACCAAATAACTCCTTTTGTACCATAAGAATAAGAGGTTTGCGAAGGTGTGGGACAATAAACTTGTCGTCTTCTTGTGTGCAACGGAAAGCTGCGCTAAAAATACGCCAACACCATCGTTTTTCTGCAACTATTGGGCCACAATTTTGACGGAATGAAAGCCTCCGAATGGAAATTTTACACTGTTTCCTAAAGTTGAATATACCCAAGCAATATCCAGAACAAAAAATTTAAACACAGTACCGAACAATTGATTTATCTTCATTTATAACGACTTTTCCCAGTCTCATTCGCATTTAGTCAATCATGTTGATGATGACAAACGTTTTTATTTTGTCCACCATCAGAGGTTCCACTTATGACTTCCATGGTCTTTGTGTAGCTAACAGTTTGACTAGCCTCCCCGGAACAATGACGTTCTACGATTTCGTTTGAATCACACGTGGGCAGTGATTTAGGTCGTATTCTCAGTGTAAATATTTATTCTAGGTTTTCACAAGTAATCATCATCTATTAGTATGCTTGAGTATCCATTTGTGGTTACCTATTTAAAAGTAATAAAGCAATCGCAACTGGTGACCAGCGTTGGAACTGTGCACCTGGATCAGTGTGGAATTTAACTGAGGAAAAATGGATCAACTCCTCCGCGAAACAATTTGCTAAATGAACATACAGGAAAGTGGGCAAACATGTGTGCCGCAGCTGGAGTGAAATTCGGGAATTCTGTTATTTAGCAGTACTCTGTTAGGCATACGTCTGAAACTTCTACAAAAATTCTTCGATCATGGCAATGACGATTTTCTGAATCAGAGTCAACACAAACAGGATCAGTCTAACCAGGAATTGGTTCGGGAGTGGGCACAATATAAGTAAATCCACCTTAATGTCCATAGTGTATAGAACCATCGTCTGAGTGAAGAATAAAAGTAACCATAGTTCCGCCTGATTGAGCGAACTTCCTTTCGATAGCCTCAGTTCGTGCTCTAAAATGGTAAGTTAGTTGGGCAGATCGCAATTTCAACATATTTGTCGTCAAAACTCGTTTTTGTAGTTATGAAATAGAATTCTCGCCTGGATTCCAAAGGGTATCATTCTAGTACTGGATGGTGTATGCATAAACAACTGCACCTCTTACCGTTCCGTTCGACTGTGGTTGCCTAGCTGGAGTCAACACATGACGACAATCCATTGGCCTAAACTAATGGGCCCCACGTTTGCTGCAAAAATAATTCTGTTTTCTGGGAGTCAAAGAGTGAGCTGCAATTGTGGAATTGCTGGTTGGAGTGGTTGTGAGGTACACATCTGGCCACCGGGGGAATAAATCATTTAGGACCAGTGCCCAATAACTGCCCAATGATGGGCCACAATAGTTGGCGTAAATACGCCTCCAGGTCTCTGAGGACATTAGCCATCGGGTGCATTTTAGAGGTTGTGAATGTATGGTACGCCTGTGGTTCCCACGTACCATAACAATAGGACTCACATCGCGGTTCAGCTCCGGCCACCCTATAGCAAGTTGAGCACAGGAGTTTGTCTCCACACCACATTGTTCGGGATGTATGCTCACCCACACTTCTGAGCATAACGGTGGAGGCTAAACATGTTTATCTCTGAAAAGTAGAATATCATCGCCAGTTGCAGAACTTTCTCCAAGACGTTTAAAGAATTTCAGTCTTTCGTTTCAGATATCAACCTGACATGCTCCTAGAACTCAACCCATAGTATCTTGATGTCATTTCTTTGTCCCGAATAAGGCTTGACCGACTAGCCGGTAGTGACTGTGCGAGCAAACTTTAGAGAGAGACAGCCTCATTTGACTGAATGTAACGAGACTCCTCGCGTGATATCGCTTGGTGTAGTGAGAAAAATCCATTTGTGTTTCTTTTTTATTTCTGAATAATTATTCTGACTAAAGCCAGAAAGGCTCGGGAACCATTCCCATCTGACAAATTAGGAGCTGGTTTCGTATATTTCCAGTACATTTTTATATAACTTATTCATGCGGTTATTGCGTCCAGATGTGCCATATGATACTTGCAAAGTTCACGTGTCCTCAGTGGTACTCAGCAGGCGAAGTCATTGAGTAAAATGTCGGCTGCTCGATTGAAAGCTCGGAGTGTGATTCAGAAATACTTCCCAGTATTGATGTTCGCTGATACAGCGTATAATCATATGATCATTTCTTATCTTTTATGATGAATATTGGTTTATTCAGAAAGGTTCCAAAATCAGGTAACACAACCTTTCAACGACAAATGTATACACTGAGTGACAATCATTTCCATTATAAATAAGTCAATATACTGTCTATCTACCGAGACTGTGCGCAAGTCAAACAACTCGAATCTATCCGAAAGGTCATGTTGCCGCTGGGCTTATTCATCATCGGCCAGAATAATATGATATTTTTTGACCACGTACAATTCAACCCGATGAATGAGAGCACAACCCATGGGCAAACAGAAATCAACCCGACTATCACAATGATTTTCAATGTTATCTCTAGAATTCACCGTGAAACCCTATTTGAAATACCAAAGGGTTATTCAGGCGTGATGAGGAACATAGTGAAACCGAATTGCTGTTTGATTCTAGTATGAATTGCCGTGGTGGATTTGAAAATGCGAACATCTTGTTTCTCACACCTTGGCACTTCCCGGTCACGACTAACCTATTTTTGTTTCATACGTTCCCAGTCATAATTTCTGCGATATTTCTGACCCATATTACTGAATTTGGAATCGCACACCTGGGGCAAAACAGCTTATTGCGGTTTAGTCTCCGAGTAGGGGGTATCATACAGTAACGTCAACAACCGAAGAGGTGATAATTTCAAATTCTGGTAATTTACGAAATCAAGCACCCATGGCAGAGACATGAGGAGCCGAATTACTGAAGAAAATGGAAGTTTGTAGCTGAACTCTTTCAAGACCCCATTGCAATTACGCACTTTGGATTTACTCACGAAAGCTCTGTTATGTTCGGACTCACGATTCCCTTTTGGAAAACAATATTTGAAATGACAGTGCTGCCATGCCAAATTGTCCCGATCGACAAGAACACTAATAGTTATTGGACAAAGTTTTGTGCCTTTGAATCGGTTGCTCATGTTTTATTGTTTTGTTTATTTCGTGGCAAAAACGATATACATTCCTGAGCTTTGAGCAACATGACCAACGAAGAACGCAAAAATAGCCCTGTTGACACCTAATATCTAATCACATAAAGCTCACCATATACAACAAAATATTTAGTACATTACCGTTTACCTACCGTACCCAGTGTTAGATGACCAATCATTTGGATACTCCCCAAAACGATGTTTAGTGGATGAAGTTGAACCGTTGTGTTTTCAGCCATCAAGGAGCAAGAGTCAACTAGAGCCCGATAATAATGGAGTTGTTTTGCATAAAATATCCAGCGACATTTCGCTCCCGCTATGCAATTCACAAAGTACCAATATTTGTTTGTGGATCGCAACATTCCTGGAGCGAAACACGAATGTGCAACCGCTGCTGCTCTGTTGTGGTGTGGTAGCAATTATTGGGGTCAACCGTGAGTGTTTACTCTCTTCGTCAGTGGTGTGTTCATATTGTTTGCTTTTTATTCAGATTCTATCGAAATAACCCCCATAGTATTTGAGCTTTTTTCACCCTTATTGTGTCCGGAACTCCTTTCAACTCAGCTCTCCTGAAATCACAATAAAGGGGAATAGTTTCATATCCAATGAAAGCGACTTTATTTGTAGTACTGTTCGCAAACAGAGGACGGAGCACTTTTTATCGGCAAACAGGGGAGAAAGCACATGCACTTCCAATTATGATCACAGCGCATTTATTTAAGATACTGCAATGTGTAATCCCCATTGGAGGACAACAGCATGTATTGTACTTTTTGAGAAGAGGAACATGATAGTGGATTTTGAAAGAAAGGCGTGTGTACGTAACACTGATTAGAATGAACGAATAACACACGGTTTTATCCACAAGCACATGGTCATTCAACAAAACATTGCAGGACTGTACTTCTGTCCGTTGCGGCCAATGACGGCGCTGAATGTTAGCATGTTATCGATACCTCATTTTAACGAGATTATCACATCATGTGGTGTGTTCTGCCGTTATCGCTAGAGCAGCTAAACTGAAAAAAATCGGGAATCTTACAGTATTCTCATGGACGGTGCTTCTAGACATTTGCTTTGCAATGGCGTCATTTGATTGATTGTTTATGACATAGTTTATCATAACAATTGTCTGTTCAACAAATCTGCAATACTGGTTGATGATATGTAATCCATAGGGATCCGAGGCAGTAAAAACTGTTTTGAAGAGTCTTAACATATTGTTCATCAGTTTCGAATGCTACTCAATCGCTTACTGATGATACACAACATCACTATGTTGCCGCTTTGTGATTTGGTAAGTTCCTCTTTTTGTTTACATATATATATATATATATATATATATATATATATATATATATATTACTCATGTATGCTTCTATGTATGCAGTCGATAAGCAGAAATAGGCGTACTTTTAGAAGATCTGAAAAAAATATGTTTCTGGACGTACACCATTTAGTTTACATTGAACAACCAGATCTTTCGTTGAACGAATATTGTAGTAAAGAGCTTTCGAGTCCGACCACCGCCTGCCGACATCTTTGTCGGTAGAATGTCGTCGGTTTCCGATAGACTGTGGTTTATTGGTTTCTGTTTGTTTGTTTAACTCTCGAATTGTAGAAAAAAGCCTCTATCTTTCGCGTTCGTTTCCTTTGAGTTTTATTACGGACATCAGCAGGTTCAGCTATTGTTCAAGTCGATTCAGCTAGAAACCTTCAATTATCAGTAATGTGTCGTCTCCGTATCCTATCCCCAAAGAAGTTCCGGCATATTACAGGTGCATTGTTCCTAAACAGCTCCCAAAACATACATGTATGTATAATGCACTTGAAGAATATATAGAAGTGGAATCATTTCGAGCAAACTCCAGTCCAGGCATATGCTCGTCGAATCCTTTGGGCATGGAATGGACCGCATTGCCTTGAAGCGGAGTTTGCCGATGTATACTGAGATTTCCTTTTCATAAATGTTCAATATATATCGTCGAAACTGAAATGTTGACTGAAAAAGCTCCGTTCATCACGATAATGTAAATTTAACTTTGTTTGAAGCTCATCTAGCGCAGCTGGGAAATTCCAAAAGTGAAATCAGTGATGAGGATTCCTTAGGGTCCGGGAATAATAAGGTTACCTGAATACAATGTTATTAAACTAGCTTAATACCAAAAATAAAATCCGTACCTACTTTCCTCATAGCTACGACCAAAGATCAGGCCTATTATTAGGCCGCTCGGATCAGTCAGTCGACAACTGTAGACCACGGAAGGGATGGGTAATATATCTGAATCATCACAACATAGATCGGAAGAAGCTTGCGGAGTCGCAAAACTATTCAGTGGGTTCTGAGGTAGGTACGAACCTACCAATTTAGCTATAGTGAAATTCAATCGGAATAGCAAACGAAAAAGCCAGCCTATCGACGGCAGAGACCTAGCAAAAAAGGACAGAAATACTCAGATAGTCAGACGATCGGCTTTTGCTGGATTGTGATCAAGAAAGACATGTATTGCCGACTGAAATTGTTTGAATGCATGAACCTTCCCCGCTCTAATATCACTCTTGGTTAGGAGTTTCATCGATGCACTGTAATCAAACAGGGGGATTATACACAGCTCGTGAAGATCTGTTATAAGAAATTTCAGCAATTTGTGTGAACATATACGCAAAAGCGGCAACCGATTTCTCACAAATTATTTCCCCAATATCAGGCGGTAAAGGCGTGAAGATAAAGTTCATGAATGCTCCTGAATCTTCGGAATTCGTTACTTTATTGAAATATGTGATAAAGTATTGAGGTTCATTTTTCGACTTCCTTCGGTGGGCTACGTTTTCATCAAGGTGACATAGCAAAATGTGATTTCTCAAGGAAGCTGAGTTTTGGGGTTGCGACAGGTTGATAGTAACCAACTTGATGATACAATACATTTGGATAAAAAACATAATTCTTCACATTTGAAGTCAGGACACCAGATGACACCGCAAAGCAGAACGCTTTGTCGATTTATCTGAGTTCATTGAAAACATAGGAGTAGCTAAATTTCTAATCCAAATTAGATCAGGCGGAGTATACACCACAACGCTTGCCTATGCACACGGTCGAATCATTTTATATTCGGGGCTTTGGTTGAACAAAATTTGACAGCGCGTAGTGAAAACAGTATATTGTACTGTCGTGAATTTATCATCAAACTGGATGTTGCGCCTCTTTTTAGTGGTACGGTAGGTGAGATTTCAGTACCTTTACTGGAACTGGTGAGCCAAACAAAAAATCATGTTGCTTTTGCCTACGCTTATTCTTCTCAAGTCAAATGAAAATTCGTGGCAGGCCATACTAATCACTGTCGCAGGTGTTATGGTTATTCTGTTTTCAGAAAAAAACGAATATCATCTTGATGAGACTAAAACACTGTTGAGTAAAACACTTCCATAGCGAAAATGAGCAGTTCCTGAGAACTTGTTCACACTGTGTTGAGGGCAGATATTGACGGCCTCATTCTGTGAGCGTCAAGGGTCTGTCGTCATTGTTAGGATTCGACGTGTTGTCTCCTGGCCGAAAAATGTTTACTTTTGATTCTTCCTCTGAGAGTGATTCCACATGTGCTGCTCCTGTACGTGACAAAACAAGGAACATGACACATCACATAAAATGAACTCGTGTCAGAATGTGCAAATTCTACTTTGGTCCCATTTACGGAGGCGGCGGGAGATTTCCGTTCTAGGTGAATTTTTCTTTCTCATCGCGATATCACTATAATCGACTGACGAAGCATATAGGGAAGGCCCAGAGGAAAATAGTCGCTTTCATGCGGAAAGTGGTTCCCTTTTGCAGTGAGTGTGACACTCATTGCTAAGAAACTTACTTGGAACACATTGAGGCTCAAATTTTCAGGTGGGAAATAGTTCTTTCTGATGACAGATTACGGGAATATATACAAAGAACATGTCGAATGAAAAATCGAAGGTGCCTGAAATGTATGCTTACTTTCATGAACACTGGGTAATTACCTTGGTCATATTCAGTTATTTCCCGGTAATTTCACACGTTTGTTATTTTTGCCTTTGTTTTTCAGGCTGTTCAACCTGGAAATCAAAGACTGGTGGTCGGTAGTATGAAATCTGTTCAGTAGAAAAAGTATTAGGTGTTTACTAAGCCCGATTATGACGTTAGTGTATTATCTCATTTCTGGATAGAGATGGTTGTCAATTGTTACAGCTTGTTTGTTTGTCTCCCCGGTACTCTCCCACCCAATCATTCCTGCAGTTGAACACTCCGTTGTTTGTTCAACACCGCCAAACTTCAATGCCTCCCAGCAGAACGATATTACCACGTCCATCATCCGATGAATATCGTCCTACAGATTTTGTTGATTGTGATGGAGCTAAAATTTGTTCATCATCTAGTTCCGTTGATTTGACTCATCAAAGTACATCAGCGCATCAAAGGATGATATCCTAGAATTTTTGTTCATTGATACGCCAAGCACTGTTGGTTTTGTGTGACCTCGGATTTTAGATTAAATAGTGCAAAAGACTAAACCAAGGATAAACAAGTTACGAAATTACCGGGAAACAACTGAACAGAACCGCCGACGGATGATAAATGTAGGCTTACAATTAGATAGTTTCGCAGAAGCCGATTATTTATCAACATAATTTATATGAACATTCCTGCAGTTTATACTGAAAAGAAATTCTCTTGACTCTGGAAATTTTAGGCTTCATGCGGTTGAAGAGTGTTTCTGAGCGGGGAATGTCATACTCGATAAAGAAAAATAATTTAATTAAGCATCATTGCGTGCGCTTGCATCTTTTTCATTCGGATAAGTTTCAACAACTTATCATACTGATAGCACAATAACAATGAACAGTTTCCTAAAACTGGATTTTTCCGGCCCTTCCGGGAAAGGTGACCGAAGCTTAATTGCAAACGCTAACAAGGTTGCACTTGGTGTGATGGATCATGTTTATTCTGTTGAATAGGAATACCGAAAGTTGAATCATTCTGAGTGAAAGTTCCAAAAAATAATTTTTCGGAGATAGAAGAGGGCAGGTCAAATCATGTAAAAGGACTGGAGACTTATTGCACACTCACACATCTGGGCCACTATTAACTGCCATCGATACAGCGAGAACCAGTTCTTAAGAATCTTTATTCGTGCTACAAAAAGGGATACGGCGTAGCCCTTTCCTTGGAATGGTAATATTTATATCGTCGGGCATTCGTTCGGCTCAACGATGCTTTATTCTGATCAAAATGGATTTTTCCTATTCTGAGCAATGAATAATTATGAAATCCTCGTCAATGATTAGTATTGCGCACCTCAAGTTCTTCGTTGACCCAAGGGGAATAAAGATACGGAGGTGCGATAGGGGTTTTTCCTTGACACCCTGACACTAGTTATGTAGCCAAAACCAGACTGACCGGGCTACCTAAATAAAGCGTGACAGTTCTTGGAGTGACAAATGCCGAACGGATTACCTGGCTGCTCTTGTTCATTTGCCATTTTTGTTTGCACGGTGTTAGTAGTTGTTCATCTGGACAAACGAATGAAAACCAAATAAACCAGTTGCAAAGGCAGTGTTTGTTCCATCCGACCTATTTGGATTGAACATTCAGTTACCCGAGTGTTTTCAGCAAACTCAGTAACACCGACTGTTTAACGGAACAAAAAAATCCCCGCTTCATATGGCCAGAATAAATTGTTCAGTGGAGCGGTGATATCTGAAGACCTTATTTCAGGTATGCAGGATACGGTTCTTCATAATGTTGGCGTGTCATTTTACTTCTGGTCACCACAATCATAAGAGAGTAGAATCCCTAAGAAGTTACATTTCGCACTTTTTCTGTGATAGCCCCTTGGCCTCCAACCCCGTCCTTCGCAGAGGAAATCAGTTTTTGAATCTGATTTCCTCATATATTACGATACGTTACCGAAATCTTCAGGTGAGAACGCATTCACATACTCCACTTACACACCTGAAATGCTTTCAAATGAAAAAATAAATTGTGTGAAATCGGTTACTTCCATTGCACTTGTATTTACAGCATACTGAAATTTCTTGGAACTGATCTTCATAAACTGTGGCTCAAAAGTCGTTCGAAGTGAATAGAGTGCATTTATGAGACCTGTCAATCACGAGTAAAAGGCTACGATAACGGTAAAGATATTTGAGCAGCCAAACACTTCCAGTCGATAGAATTTGTGCAATCGTCTATACAGCGGATTTCCCTGACCGCGACATAGCAACATCGATCCTCTGACAGACCGACTATTTCTCATCAATTTTGTTAGGTGTCCACCGCTTTCGGGCTAGTTCCTTTTCTCCCCATACCCGTTTAGTTGGTCTGGTCTATCAATTTCGTAGCATAGTAGGTAGCCACTGACATCCTTCAGATCCCGTTTAATTATTTATGTTACTACGCAAGCCTTCTTTGGTCTGTTTCGGGACTCTTGGTAAACATTACCGTGAATTGCAATTTTCGACTGAATGACATGATCAGCCAGATGATAGGTTTGATCGGTGACCACAGCCTCTCCGTTACTCTATGATGAAAGCATGCAGGTAATTAGTAAAACATACATACCTAGTTTATCAACAGTGCATTTACGGTAACTTATTTGTTTCCAGATCCGTCACTGGAATCTCTCAATCACGCTGAATGCGCACCGAACAAACGGATAATGGACATAACCTATAAAAAATACCTTTCTCTTAAAATATTATTTCACTTTTAGACGATATAATAAAGAATCAGGAAAACATCTCAGTTAACGTGGGCAAACTCCGCTTCAAAGTAATGCGGTCCTAAAAGTAAAAGTGACTGGCATTCCATGCCCAGACGATATTGTGAACATATATCTCGCCTAGAGTTTGCTCAGAATGATTCCACTTCTTTGTAATCTCCTACTAAATTATATATATAAGTATATTTTGGGAGCTGTTTAGGAACAATGCATCCGGAATAATCGGAACACCTTTTTGGATCGGATACGTGGACGACACGTTTCAGATATTCAAAAGTTCCCACTCGAGGAACATGCTGGTGTTCGGAACAAAATATTACAAAGAAAACAATGTCTAAGCAAAAGTGCCATTTTCCGAATTAGTGATCTTGAGGCAAACAGACAGAAACCTGGAAACTAAAGTTTATCGGAATCGAACGACAATTCATGTCTTCCATCTGTGCTTATGAACTGGATCGAGTGGAACCAGTATTCCAAAAACAAACGAATAGCACAAAAGTTTTGAAACATAAAGACGTGATGCCAGCAATCACCGAAAGCCCATAGGTTTTAGGTTTAATCACTTTTGTGTATTGCGGTGAAAAGAAGACATGTGGCAAAATTTTGAGGGCCAATTATATCATAGGAAAGGAAACACACTCTCTATACTAGTGTCTATTTTTCCGCTGAACAGTTAACATCTTTGTGATGTTTTTCAGTTTGTGTTAGCTGAGTGACCAAAAGCCAAAAGTGCATTTGCAGTGGTCAACAATGTTGTCAATGGCTGCCAAACAATTGAACGAGCACATCAATACACACATATCGTAGGCAAAATTCCTTAACAATCCTTGACGCCAATTCTCAAGTGCTTCTAGAACTCAGTAAGCTAAACAAAGTAACATCAAACCCACACGTTTCATGCAAGTTTCTATGAGATACATAGATTCTGCTAACCGTTTTTATGCTGCCTACATGCAAGAGAGTAATGTTGGACGCTATCCTCGACAAGGAAAGCAGAATTTACCAGGATCAAGTGGAGTCCCCTGTGAATGTGTTGGGATGGAATCCTATGGAATTTGTGAGCAAATCATTAAGAAATACACCTAAACATGAAAACAACCAATGCAAATCACCTTTGAAATGCACACAACGCCTGAAGGACCATTGGTCTAGACGAGCAACAGTGCATAACATACCAATGCGACGATTGAAAATAAGGAACAGCGATAGCCTTATAGATTGTGGCCAAAATATAGTGCTGTTCAATACAACAAAATTTTAACACGACGGTGGAGATAATGGTACTCATAGAAAGTGAACCAAATAGGATTTGACAAAAAACATCTGAATAATTGGTCAACAACCCACTGCAGACCATACTGATCTCTCCAACCAGGAATGGAAACTGGGCGAATTTTTGGGTAAATAACATGACGGCGCGAATGGATGGGTGTGATATCAAGACCAATATCTACAGAGGCGTTCTGTAAGTGCTTTTTAGCTAGAAGAACTGAAGGCGTTGCTAGTTATCTGGTGGAAACTTGTTAATTGCGACCGTATTTCCCAATCATTTTAGACTAACGTCGTATAACTACGGTTATCCCGTTGTCTGTTTGCATGTGAAAGTGTAATAATCATGATGAAGTGAACTGACACGACGGATTGAAATTGCGCTCACCCAAAACTACGCCAACGGAAGAAGTGAGAATACCAAGGCTGCGGGATGACACGTTAGTTTTATCGCAGAACTGGTTTGAATCAATATGTCAAATGGTAGGATATAATTAGTAGACTCAAGGATCACCTATCATGGAAAGCTTCCGTTAGACTTGTTCAAGACGATCTTGATTGATTGAGGCTCATCCGCGTGCGTGCCTGCTGTACCTGGCCGTATCACTTGTGACAGCTGTTGAATCTCCGCAGAAAGGCATCCGGAAATAAAAATGGATTCCTTGTAGCTAACGAGGTAAAGGGTCGATTGCTTTAGCACGATACCCGTGCTATTCGTTCAGTCACGGATTTCCACGACAATCTCATTGCATTGGGTGACTGATTTTGATTCTCAAACGTATAATGAACAATAGGAGTATGAGTAACTCAACGGAGAATCTGTTAACCTCAAAGAAATGCAATGGGCCAGAATGTGTACCGCGCCATGCTTTGTTTGGAGGGACACCAGAGCAGAAAATGAATGATACATTGTCGGGAGAACGTTTTATTACACATGATTTATCTGAACCTACCATGGCTCCTTATATCAAGTTTTCGTTTGGGGAGAAAATCGTCACCAAATTGCTAGGTGAACTGATTTCAATTCCATGTGAAATCTTTGCGTGAAGTGTTTGAACAGTCATCGTGATATACATCAGACCTTGCCGTTTCTGGTTATAATCCCAAAACCACCTTTGTTGTTTTTTTATGCCAGTGATAAATCAGCCACAATCAAACACTCTGAATCCAGCATTCTGTTCTTCGTAAGTGTAAATCGGGGTGATATTCGATGTTCGACGTTTACCACGTCACTGTACTATTTTAAGGCCACGTATTTTAGATTTCCCACCCACCAGGCAGATTCCAGCGGAATGAAAACTTTTGTATACTTTCATGACTTAGTAACTACAGGAGCAAGAATTTATGAAACATTACTTCGGTGGAACTTAAAGAGCCGGCATTCAATTTTCTAGCCAGATAGGAACTGTGAGGCTGACGATGCCGCTGCCTTTTCACATTTCAGAGAGCATTTTTTGAACCCAGAATCAAGAATATAGATGAAGATATTATGTGAACCTGGAAAAAGATGGGCATCTTAATCCTGGTATTAGCTTTTACCGGTAAAGTATTGGATATGCGCATCCAAAAAACGTTTGATGAAAACCTATCCGACACTTTTCTGTACACCGAAGACAACGGATTTAATAACAGTCAACAAAATACGTAGAGGTATTCAAAAGTCTGACTAATCTCGCTGGTCCGAGAACCAATGAGCAGGAACAGGGTAAATAAAAATGTAATTTTAAAACCACCACGGAAGTCCAGTGGCGCAGCAGCAGCACTTGCATTCTCCGAGAACAATAAACGTCATTTATTCTTTGCAAGTTATGTTGCAAACAAAACATTGTTTTCGTTTTTTTCTGTCAGTTTCGCAACGTTCCGCCGAAACTCGGTACGCATTCAATAACGGGAATCCCACTGGCTTTGTATTAAGTCGGTTTCTGTTGATCTTAACTTATATTAGTATAGCAATTTCCAAACTTATCTCGTGTAGTCACTGCAGAAATTATTACTGCTGTACGCGGTGTGTTCCTAAAAGAATGCGGAACAGGGCCTGCTTTGGCGGTTGATATTGTTTGGCTGTCTGTATTTGATCACCGTAGCCCAAACAGTATGTCACGAATTTGGAGCAAATAAGGGATACACCGATTCGCCATTCGAATGTGTATCGAACGAACCTAATGTGCCGCGTAGCTTTCACGTGCTATCATACACTCCACCGGCTCTGTTGTCTAGGGCGTGTGATATGTATGCCCCATGCATATTGACTTCTCATCATGCTTCACATCCTGAGCCCGGCTTTGGCTGGAAAAGAAAGTGAGGAGGCCTCTGTAGGTTCCTCACTTTTGCGTGACTGTGGAATGCGAGATCCATCACATGGTAGACCTTTGGAGCCTACATCAACGGGGAATATTTTCACCTACTGGTTCTGCTAGAAGTTTCAAACTAGGATTTATCGTGCACCGTCTAGAAAATTACCCTTAGCAATAAGAAGCAAATTTCAGTATGTTTGGTTGGCCGCGGAAATTGGATGAGTGACCTCACGCGCCGGGTACTTTCCCTTAAATCGCATGAACCCAGAATCAAGAATATAGATGAAGATATTATGTGAACATGGAGATTGATGGGCATCTTTATCCTGGTATTAGCCTTTACCGTTGAAGTATTGGATATGCGCATTCAAAAAACGTTTGATGAAATACTATCCGATACTTTTCTCTACACCAAAGACAATGAATTTAGGAACAGTCAACAAAATACGTAGAGGTATTCAGAAGTTTGAATAATCCCGCTGGTCCGAGCACCAGTTAGCAGGAACGGGTTAATAAAAATGTAATTTTACTAACGGAAAAGGACATGGTTATGCCTTTTTTAAAACCATCACGGAAGTGCAGTGGCTCAGCGGCAGCACTTGCAATCTCCGAAAACAAACAGACGTCATTTTTTCGTTGCAAGTTGTTTTGCAATTAAAACTTTCCCCCGTTCTTTTCTGTCAGTTACTCAAAATTACACCGAAACTCGGTGTAACTGGAACCCCACTGGCTTTGAATTATTCTGTTTTTTGTTGAAATTGATCTGTTATAGTATTGTCATTTCCAAACTCATCTCGTGTAATCAATGAGGAAATTATTACCGCTGTACGCGGTGTGCTCTTCAAAGGTTGCGGAACAGGGCACGCTTGGGTAGTTGATGTTGTTTCGCTCTCTGTATTTGATCACCGTAGCCCAAACAGTATCTCACGAGTTTGTCACAAATAAGGAATACACCATTTCACCATTCGAATGTGTATCGAACGAACCGAGTGTGCCGCGTAGCTTTCATGTGCTATCATACACCCCACCGGCTCTGTTGTCTAAGGCGTGTGATATGTATGCCCCATCCATACTGACGTCCCATCGTGCTTCACTTCCTGAGCCCGGCTTTGGCTGGAAAAGAAAGCGAGGAGGCCTCTGTAGGTTCCTCACTTTTGCGTGACTGTGGAATGCGAGATCCATCACATGGTAGACACATTATGTTGGAAACCCAAGAGGATATGCCCTTCGATTCCTCGCTTATATAGTTGTTTACTTGTCTTTATACCACAACGCATTTTTGACTATGTACCGGGTTATCGGTGAATGAGAAACCTGAATATTGGCTTCTTTATTGGATGTATATACATTTTCCCTTAAATCGCATGAGAGTGTGAAAGAAGAAAAGTACTCACATGCTTGGATGAACTACATGAAAAAAACCATTACATCTCACTTTAGCTGATACACTGAACATTGCATTCGGCTGAACTTACACGCCCCACCTAATTGAGATGGCTGTGGGCATTTTTGTATTGTGTTAGGAACGTTTGTCAGGTATGAAACTCAAATCGTATTCAAAGATGATGGGAACTGGCTGCTGTCTAATTGAAATGTGCAGTTGAACGATGGGGGAAAAACACGGAATCAGCCATTGAGGTCCATGCGGAATTTGTTTTAGCAAAGTTTCATGTTTTCTCTCAGAGTGTGTGCAAACATGGTAGATTTTTAGTTTGAGAAACATAATCATACGTGGAAGGGGTATGTGTAAGCGCATACGAAGCGGCGGGATATGAACGATACATAGATGATACAAGGTAAAATGAATGCTCGAAGTCCACAAAAGTGTGCATGGCGATATATCGCGTAAAATTGATATTATGGAGATATGATTGTTCAAAGGCGTCAACGAGACACGACAGGCGATAGCCGAGCCACCTTTCGACGTGATTAAGTTATCATTAGGCTGACCATGTTGAATTACGAGAAAGTATTGCTGTATACTTGGGAGAGAAAACTGATGGTCACGAAATAATAGCTGTTCAAGTGGAACCAAACTTTCTTCTCCTACAAATCTCAGTATTCAATCTCAGTAGTTATTTTCAAGACAACAGTTACATCAGCAATCGGACTAGGTGTTTGACCAAGGCAAATCAGAAAAGAGCATATGTTTGAATAATGACTGTTCATTGAGTTCAGTTGAATGAAACGAGGAAAATGTAGTTGATACATAAGCACGTGTTTAGGTGTTGTCCAGAGTTGGGCGAGCATTTAAGAAGGTCGCATAAGTGCTCGGAAAAAGAAAATGACCTCCGACTGACTGATGATGGATTGATAGAGTAATACTCCACTAGCTTACTGTGAAGGTCAAGTTTGTTTATTGCTTTGAATAAGTTGGTATTGTACTTTGATAAAAAATATGGCAAAAAAGAAGGTACCTTAGAGCTGTTCAATAACACGTTTTGGGTCCTTTGAAGAAGTGAGCTTTCCACATTGATAATATACAGCACAGCCAAATGGTTGGGGATACTGAAAAAGAACAGATTCGAGGACAGTAGAGTGGTCGAGTGGTGTACGACGAACTGATTTCACGGACTAATGCAAGCTCTGAAATGGATTGGTAAACTGAAGTAACTACCTTCAGAGTGTGTTGTTTTTTGTGCGAAATTCGCAGGGTCAATAGGAACGAAAACGACTGGAACACAAAATAAAACCATTGGGTACTGGAATCACTCGAGGTCAGCAAAAATGAATATGATATGCCAATGCCGTTGTGACAGAGAGATAAAAGAACATTATTAGAGAATAGGAACAACTGTTTTGGGTAACCAAGAGACAAAGATATGACCGATGCCAACGGTTTACTAATGACGGAATTCAACATTCCACATATGACAAGTGTGAAAAATCAATTACCAGTACTGGCAGAATAAAGCAATTTTGAGTTTTCAAAAAAAAACATGAAGTCTTCTGAGGAAATTGGGTCGATTTCTGAGTACACAGGGTGGTTATTGGATAAAAATTATCCGAAGACGAATAAATATTCGTGAAGTTTGCACAGTGAACATCTATTCTGTTGTTTTTCTATCTGGTTTATTTCCATCAATGAAGCCGAGGACTACGCGAGGAAGCTTATTGTTTTGGTAACAGGAGAACTGGAGGCAAAATACTGATATGATATATGCAATTCTTGGCTGGTCTAGAAAGAGTTCCGCTTCGCAGAAGTTTGGTCGTGCAGATCATGGTATATCCGTTTTGCCTCTTAAAGAATTTCTGTTTTGAGGAGAAAAATCCAACCGTTGTTCGCAAACAGTTCACTGGAAAAACCCACAGAACATCATACTCAGTGTCTTTACAATACCGTACAAATACGTACGCAGTAAAACATGAACGTAATCAATGCGCATAACCATTTGTCAGGTAAAAGGCTGATACCCCTCTAAGTCCGAAGTGGTGCTAAATAAAGGTTACTAATCACAGTATTTTCAGATCGAGAGAAGTTCTGAATACATGAAACAAGCATATAGCAATATGAGAACAACGTGGGAATGTTTAGCTCACCGGGAAATTATGTATGTTGCCACAACACCACCTACGTTTTCTCGCTTCTTTTTCTCTATTGACCAAAACGTTTGGTTTCCAGCTAGTGGTTCCATTTATACTGGTTTTTCTGCCCACTTGAACTGCAACTTGCACGTTTGCGGTCTGTCTGAATAATAACAAGCCATACATTTTATTCACAACCTAACATGTGTTCATGTTAGTTTCATTGTGGACTGGCATTCAAGGAATCATTGGCTAGACAAACTTACAAACTTGTATTTTTCGGAATGACGTAGTTGTCCGGTTGAACCGGTTGGCTGGTAACGATTTTGTATACATCTCCAGCGGAGGATCTGATCTATAAGACTACGAGTAGGAAAACATTCACGGGGAAGACCAAAATATTCACGAGTGCCGGGTGTACCCTTTACAGTGGATTACCGACAAGTGAAGGAATCAATAAATGTCCCTGTATACAGTGTGTCCCTCATTCAGGAGTGCGTTACTGAGATATTCTGCTGTTGATGGGACTGGCATTTATGGTAGTTGGGAGAAAGTCATCGGACGACGGATGGCAAAGATCAAGGCGGAATCGTCCACGGTGCTCGTAATTTAGACGGATCAGGGTAATCATCTGACTGTTTAAGAACACTTCCGCACTGAGGAGTAATCTTCAAAACGTGAACTTCTTACTTAACAAAATATCCGGAATTGAATCCTGTAAATGACGTTCATTTCTGAATATGATTTCTATATTTGGCAGCAGAGTAATCAAGAATCCATTATGAACTGGAAAGCCGTGACAGATTTGAAAAATTGCCTGGAATGGAACAGTTTGAAAGGCGTTTGATAAGATATTTGGGGGCTGGTGGTTTCAATAGATATTCAGCTGATCTCAATTTGTCAACAGACACGAGTTTGGGGGTATACCTAAATCAAACTCTGCAAACATCACTCGGGTTCCGGGAGAGAATCTGCTGAATTTGCCATCAATGTTCCGTACGAATTATTTGTGGTTGATATTGTTATAGTTCATGGGAGTAGTTTCATCAATTGCTTTAACAGAAGTCCCAACAGGTGGGAAGAGCTTTGGGCAAAATACTTGTTGTTATTCGACAGAAAAATCTCAATATGCATCTTTTCCAGTGGGAGAATCCAGAGTGCGCTATGAGTCCACTATGCAGCTCGAGACATCATTATTTCCCTCAGGAGATTTTGCGAACGTGTGAGAGAAGTGCTCAAACTCAGTTAGGGAATATGAGGGAGAAATATGGGTGTTGGCTAGAATGATAGACCTGAAGTTTGCACTGGTGCAGAGATGTAGTCACATTGCAGTTAGGATGCACCAGCCTGCGTTGTTGCAAATGATAACAAAACCAGCCCACTTGCCAAATGAGACACAACGATCGAAACGGTAAACCGATGAAGCTATCTATTAATTAGTATACATGCCAATGTACCCGTGGAGCTAAATATGGAGATGTTAAAAATCACTCGTAAACGATAAATAAATGGTTTCTGTCGTTGGTCCCATCAATTCTCGGATAACTAGAGAGAAATAGGTTTTCTGGCTTCGTGAACAGCGCCTGATGAAATGTGAAGTGCACACATCCGTATATACGTTTGAAGAACACTTCCTGGTTCCCTTGGTAGTAGTTGAGTGTAATTTCATTAGAAAAATGTACAAATTTGGAAGAAGAAATGAGAGATATTAGATTAAAAACCAGTAATGGATGGGATTTTGCAATTCGTTATGTACATCCGAAAAAAATCAAATATGATTATTGACTGGCACAGTGACGCCGTAAAATGCAACAGGTTTTCCCGTTTCATCATTGCTTGCTTAGCCTGAGATGCGACGAGATCACGACTATATATTCCACTAGCGTTTTATGACAGAGTTCGTAAAATTTGTTTTTGTACCACACTAGTTCATCACTGGGATCATACAATTTATGTGGTTATTCATACAAGAGTCTCACCTGTCAGAAAGCTGAAGATGTTCTGCAGCTATAATAAGCCTTTATATATTCAATAAACAAATATTGGCTGACATGTATATGATTACGAAAAATTCCCACTAACAAGTGTAACCATATTCAAGTCAGATTTCGAATCGATTATACGGATGAACGGATGAATGCCTTAGATCATCCAGATTCTCGGCCATGGACGCACGTTTTCAGACTGTGCCCAAAGGCTGTTGAGATTTTTACAAAGAGCTTCTTTCATAAGAGAATAAGAATGAACAATTACATCAATACGATAATTAATACCCATCCGGGTAATGTTTATATAATTGGATAGGAAACTGATATTGATCGAGAAGTACTGAAGCATTTGGTGAAAGTAAACAATGAACTTCCCAAATGTCATCCGTGCGAGTAGCAGTATGTAATACAGGGAAACGTTTTCGGAGGTCCTAACGAAATGTTATTGATAACAAACCATTATAGCAGAGAATGTGAAATCCACCGGGAAAAGGTCTGAGATTATTTGCTTCACACACACACAAACTAGGTAACAGATTCACTTTTGTTTGTATTCATAGTAAACACGTGAACATAATCTTGTAGAACATGTTTGAAATCACACTTAGTTTTGATTACCGAGAACGAAGGGGGTTCACAATCACACTATGGTGATCCAACTCATTCGTAATGAAGCAGAATATATTCGTGGAACTACCACCAATGATGTCGCTGGGGAGAGTCAGTAGGAGTATTTAATCGCACTTTTTGAGCAACGATTCGTCAATAACTACCAGCCACCGGAGCTTTCAGTAGCGAATGTAGAAAAAAAAGAATTCTACGGGTAAGCAGGTTATCCTTGATCGTGCCATGGTAATGGTAGTTATATACACCGTTCAGTTGAGAACACCTTCCCAGGTGATGCTGTTTTCATGCTTCTGCATAACTGAAACGGGGAAAATGAAGTCCTCCATAACAGGAAAATATAGCGTGTTTATATTGCTAATACAGTTACATCAACGTGAATACATCTTGCTTCATTCCCTTAAAAGTTTCATTTTGCGTTTGAGTTATGACCGGCTAGTATTTGCAAAGTGGGATTTTTCTGAATTCGGGACACGTTGGTTCATTGCTTGAAATCAATCCACAAGGTATGCTGTCTATAAAATTCCTTACGTTTTGCAATTTAGAATGTGTGTAATTCCGCACCATTTTATTCATGGACGTGAACCTGTAGTGTTTATCAGATGCCAGTATGGGTACGTTTGGACGATACCGGTGTAACTAGCAAAATGGTTATCCAATTCTAGTTTGTACACAATTATAATGGCTGCATGTTCTCGTTTTTTTTTTCAGGAGTCTTGCGTTAGTTTGGAATTTTGACTGACAGCCTTATTCCGAATTTGAAACATCAACTGAGCTGTATTACTCCTCAAGTTCTGTAGATGTAGCGCTGGCAGTTTTTTGACAGAATAATACTTCTGAGTTATCCTGAACTGGTGCATGGGACATAACTACCACTGAACTATATCAGTGTGCTAAACAGTTGGGTTTGTGAACAAACGAATGTTTCTTGGAAGATTTATGAACTATCGGAAATGATACTAGTAATACCAAATTTATATTGGGAACTAACATAAGAGCTAAACTCATCACCTAAGCATTCCGTGAAAATAATGGTCACAAATAAGCCACTCACATGGTAGTGCCAGGATCAATTCAGCGACCAAGCTGGATAAATGAACTACTAGTTATCTGTGTGAATGTATGGATGGGACAGATAAAACACCCATACATGATACGGTGAGTTTTGGACTTAGTGAACAAAGAATATCAGCTGGTCTGACTTGTATAATAATTTTTTGAGGAATTGAATAAAATATGCCAAGAAACCAAGTCCAGGATATGAGTTGATGCCGTAACTATTTGAACTTGAAAAATAAAACCAAAATCATTTGCTCGGGTTTTGTGATTTTGCAGATATTTTGGTGATGAGTTAGGATATTTTTCTTAGTTCAATCAGAAGCCTCAATCGTGGCAGATTTCGGCAAATTTCTTTTCGGAGAAGTCTAGGAATAACTACGTTATGTGGTATCCGTTGGTGATTGCGCCAAATTTGTGGTTCAGGTTAGGACGAAGGTGGATAGGAACTCACAAGCTACTCACCGACGCAGAAAGCTCCGATTGTTACTTGTTCTGAATCATATTTTGGTCGGAGAAATACATACAGGGATTGAAATTTTTTAACAAAATAACCCGCACATATGCGGTTGCAGATAGAGAATTGAACATGTGACACAATCTGCAGTCGATGACGGTCTATGAGACAGGAGTCGTGTGAAACCCTTTAGTTGTCTGTGTTGAGAGCATCCTTCCTGATCGTGCTGAGAGTACTTCCCGCTTTATTTCTACATAGTGTGTGAATTATTAAAAGTGCGATAAAACTGAACATCTCCCATGCCTAGATAATTCTCAGTGAGTACATGAAGACTAAACGACTACGTAAGTACAGAAGTTTCGCTGAGCTAAAAAAAGCGACATCCACAGTGCGGATGCACAGATTCCATTTTTTATTAGTGCAACAGGGTACATTCGTGTCATGCCAAAATTATCTGACTAACTCGAAAATAATGTTTCCATACTGCCCTTTTGGAGAGAACCGGCAACCAGACCGAGACACTTTGGGAAAACATATACGGTTCAGGAGGTTCATGTGTGGTGATGATTGAAAAAAGTAGAAAACGTTCTACCAATAAAGTAATCAGGACTAGCCGGGATCCGAACCCATAAACTCCGAGGTGGTAACATAACTTTCTGAAACCACGCAACCACCATCGGTTTGGTACGTTGCTGCAATGAATGCTTTTCATTAGCACAGGCTGAATCGTCAATCTCATATTGATTTACCCCTTTTCGGTCAAGCTATTCTTATAAGTCGTAAATTGATCATGGAATCGGGTTTATTGTTGAAGCCATTTCCAATGAATCGATCGGTGTTGATTAGATCGATATTTTACACTGACAGTCGAATGTGAAACCAATGTAGTTAGGATTTCGTGAAAGTAGATGTTCAAAAGGACAACTGAAGATAACGAAAAGAGTTAAAACAAAAGCTCGTTCCGTGCACTGAATACCATTACACGTTGCCATCAAAATGTGCGAAGAACTTTTACAAAACCCATTCCTTGCAGCTCATTACGTTAACTATCCTATCAGCAAATGGTTCAAAAATCAACCAATCGAAGTACTTTGAGCAAAATGTTCGACAATTTTTATCTCATATTCACTCAACTTGTATTTATTCACAGTTTCCAACGGTGCTGACTGGAACCAAGTTGAAGAGCGTAACACATATTTAGAAACGATTGAAATAAAATTCAATAAGTAGGTGGTAACTTCAGTGACAAACAGGTTGTGCCGATTAGATAAGTGATGAGAAGGTAGGAAATAAACGAACTGTGTTGCCTACACAGATTAGTGGTCAGGTACACAAGCGGACGTGACTAACTGATAAGTAAACTGGCTGAACATGCGGAATCAGCTAAATATACAGCTCAGTTTAGTAAATATTCAGTTGATGGATGTTGGCCAAACAAAGGTTCTGTTTATGTGTTTTTCGTCCGTTAACCACTACAAGCCTCACTTTCGGCAGAAATCATTGGTTGTTTCTATGCGGAAAGTGGGCATCAAAAAATGTCCAAATGTGACAAATGATATTTTATTGTAGAATTCACTGGATGTAAAGTCTGCCTGCATTTCTATAGTAATCTGAATACGGCACATATTTTGAGCAGCAAAGAATGAAATGTTTCATGTGAAAACACTGTTTGTGATAATCCATAAAGTTCCAAGTGAATTATTGACATATTGTTCTTGTTATTGGTTTTACTGTTAGGAAATATTTTCTATTTTGTCTGGTCATTTGATTTTAATTTATTTTCACTAATGATTTTCGTCAATGTTTTTACTATTTTCTCTGAGCTTGGTGCATGAAAGAATATTTATGGTGAGTTAGGTGAAACAGGACATTCTTTGGAAACAAAATCCCAAACAGTCATCAGAACCTCGACAAAACGCACAGCTAAAGTTGAAGAGAAAATATGGCTGATAATCAAATATAAGTAAGTTTCGGTAACCACAAAAAGCCCAGTTATTTATTCAATAGGCGCTGGGGTCGACAATAAATACAATGGTTTGTAGGAGGCCGTTCGACTCAATTACTAGTGGTGTACACTTCGATTCATTTTAGTTTTTATTTGCCTATTCGATGGCTATGGTGAGCGGATCATTCGCAGTTTCTTGGGTGAGTTCTTTATAGTGAATGGTTCAACATATGCATCGGCAAAGTAAAATTATATGAAGTAGTGGGTAAATAAACAGACGAAGTTTTATCTTTTCATGACTCATTATTAAACCGAGTGTAAGTAACAATCACACGAAGGCTCGGTAGATATCGTCAAAGGAATTTCCGTCTGTGTTTTGAATCAAATTTCTTTCGAAATAAGGTGTCAAGACGCCATGGCAAAAACCGGCATACCTCACTAGGACTTTCATGCTATCTGCATTTTGACTGTGGGGGACAACACATGATTACGCGTACAGCAGAATACAAAATAGATTTCTCTGGAAATTTCTGTGACGATTGAGAAACGTGTGCAAAATATGTGGTGTCATTTCCCAAAGTTCCGAAAGCTGTTGGTCAAGTGATGCAGTGGTAAATACCAATAATTTCATCGCAGATCAGTCCAGTTATCTATTTGATTTGAATCTCCCATTTCACATCCAGAGAAAACAAGAACCACGAAAAATTCGTACATCTCAATACACCGAATTTTTTGAGCTCTTACCAATAAAGATGTGTTGTGTAAAACATGTTCTTTTTTCAAACAAAATCAGTTGTTATGCCCTAGTGTTAAGCTTAATAACACTTTTTCAAGGGCAGAGTTCATCCTGTATCTGAAGGTTCAATAAACAGTGAAGCACGAATTCACTGTCTAAATAACTTTTATCACTATAAAGCTTTGCACGCAATATGTGAAACTTTATATAATAAATACTGATAGTTTTGCAGATCGGATCCATAGAATGGCCATTGTGTTACCATTTGTTACATGAAATATTTTGCTGACTTGAGTTGATTTCATACAACAGACTTTGTCCTCTGATTGGGATTCATTTTGCTCTATGGGCACAGCGGCAGATGAGAACAAAATGATACTTCTATGAACTTGAGGATAACAAAATTATCCTCTTAAACTGGAACGTGATGTGTATGCATTTTGCGGCGCTGTTCCAAAATGCAGAGTACTCTTGCTTTCGGGTAATTTCTTCTATCAACCAGTTGGTGTGAACTTCACGAGAAATATATATCAGCTCAGTAGTTCCCTACAACTTTCATCCTCAGAGTACACTTCAACAAGCATCAAATCCTCTGTTTCGCACCAGTGTTCTGGGCGAGACATGGCAAAATTCGTCTCTGGATATTTATCAGCGGCAAATTATTTTCAAACTCTCACTAACTGAAACTGAATTATTTTCAGAGTACAAAATCCACACTGATTCTGCCTTCCTGTCAATTCATCCTGATGCTTCACAGGTGGGAGCCAACTAACACAAGCATTTTTGGTAACCATGGGCTGATTTTCGAGTAGACAATTACAATTCAGGTTTTGCGAAAATCTCCTACGTATGCGGTCATTCTAACGAGACCCGTTTACCAATTGTTTCGAAGTTTCAAATAACGTTTGATTTGGCTGATGAACGAGACATTTATTCCTATGCATTTGTTATCCTTATTCAAATAGGCTCGCTTTCTTGGGATGAGTAAACGATTTGACTGACGTTGTTCATTTCTCTGTAAAATGAATACAAAAAAATGAACGGAAGGCACGATAAACAGTGAAAACGGCCTTGGTGCGTGGGGGATTGAAACACTAGACACGAACAATATTTGGGGTTGATAACGAAATCACAAAGGAGAATTACAAAATACCAACAGATTTTCACGGATGAATGAAATGGAAAATGTCATAAATAAGATTCTTGATATGAGAGAACCCAAATGTATACGTTACAAATAACGAGCAGAACAGGGTCATTTGGTCATCTGGAGGATATGACATCTGACTTGGTTGACCAGTGATCTTTCATGCCGCAGCAAAGCCCAACTTGCAGCTGGAAATCTCGGAAGCACTGTAAAGCTCTGTCCTGTGGCTTAATAAAAAATACTCACAGTGCTCATTTCTCTCACAGGGATCGGGGCCGATGTATGAACGAATTTGAGCGGAACCGCTGACTAACACGAGACTCGGGCTGGCTCTCAGCGGTGAAAGGGTCATTTTTACTAATTTTTAAAGTAGTGTTAACCCGTTGGTCGCACAGGGATCGCCTCCTATCCAGGTGACAACCTTGTGAGAAACAAATGCACACAAATCGTATAGGTTAGGGCATCCCATGATGATCGATAACGTGATCAGCGGGGCTATTGGGAACTGTGAATCGATCATCCAGAGACTTTCCATATAAATAAATAATCTACACTCACCAAAAGTTAGATAAAATGGTGTCTTGATTACATATTCCGTTCATGTTCAGGTTTTATTTGAGGGCAACCCCTATCTTCAATGCATATCAAAGTTTCGCTAATTGCCGGCATACTGACGGTTTCAGCCGTTTTTTCAGCCTAGGCTTTTAATTCTCCCAAACGTTTCAAACTTCCATTTGAAACTGCTCGCGGACCCTTTTCTTAACTGCAGCTGATTGTCCGAATAATGTTAAACGGCCGGTATTTTCATGAAAACAACATGAATAACTGTTTGAAAGACAGCTACTAACAGACTAATGGGGATATCCCCCTGTTCTCTCTGTCCCAAAAAGGAAATCGATTTCAGTATCATGGCAGTATGAAATGGGGATCAATTTTTTCGATAGTATTGAATACTTCGATCTGAACAATGGTTCGAATGAGTAGATTTCGAAATTACCTTGGTAATGCTCAGCCGAATGCGAAAGCTGGGTTATCCAAAAAATGAACCCCGTAAATTATGTTTCTTACAAGATTTTCACGATCGCCACACATTTCTGAAACTGTGATCGATTTGTTTTAGTCCGTTGTGGTTTGCCCCTTAGGGAACAGTGAAAAACGTTTGATCGACCAAAATATACTGCATCCTTGAAAATGCATATTTCTATACAGTCTTCTAATTGTCACTGACCGACTCAGGTCGCCAAGAATATTCATTATCATTTTTTCATCGTCACATGATAAATTCAAAGTTGATCGACCTGGTAGAAGTCTGTTAGGAAAGTAGTTTTGAAATCAAATTAGTTACACCTTGGACAAGAGCGATCTTGAAATCAGCATGAACAGATTGAGAAGATGGGAGCGGAACGAAGGGGAAAAAGACGCTCGCGGTTGCCGATGAATACGGACACCCACTGAGCGAATCAATAATGAGAACCAAGAACGTTCTGTTCTCAACAAGAAAACGGGCGCGAACTCACTTAATTTATTTTCGCATAAATGGTAATCCATTTATCTATCATCCAACATTCATTTAATTTTTCATTCCTTCCTGAGTAAATTAATAATAGCTTCCAATAACAAGTTCACTTACAGCAAGACCGATTTTCTACCAACTGAGTTTCTTGTTGGGTACTTCATAGAAATGATGTATAACCGAATGCCTTACCCTACACTAGTAGTAACACAATATCCTCAGCAAACACTGAATTCTTTACTAACCAACCATGTGACTGACCACGCTTAGAATCAATATAATCACTGTATCAACGCGGAGAAATAAAGTCGCATACAATGGAATAGGTGAAGTCGAATGGGAAAAATATGATTTATTCGAGGATAATACATCGGCAAGGACATTTGAAAGATTTACGTTAAACGAAAGGGTGTACAGTGTCCAAAGCACCAACCTCAAAACTGGCATAACCAAAATCAGAAAACGGGGCAGGGGAAAGAGGTACAAGAGGTTTGTGATTGAGGGAACACGGTCTGGCGAACAAGCTCGTTTTCTGATTTATGATCACACCAAAAGATCACAATAAATCACGACAATTCAAAGGGTTGGACCAATTAGATAAAGGGAAAGTGGTAAAAGTAAATATCGAGAAACGGTGGTGGGAGGGAAAGAAAACGATTGTAGTCCCACTTGTGGACGTGAACTATTTTAGCATTTACTAAACAAATATTTATCAAAGTTGTGAATCTTTTACTTTGAGCTGAAACATTGACGTAGAACCTGTTTGTTGTATTTTCGCCTAAATCTATTCGCAATGACCAACGTGCAATCAGTCACTCAACTATTTATTCATTATCAAGTAACTTTACAAGAAATGCCAATTACAACGGTACTTACTAAAACAAAGACGGTTTACCAAATCGGCTTCCCCGTTCAATTCTTCGTAGAACACAGAGTAGCATGTTTTTCCCTTGGTCTGAAAAGTGAAAGCAAGGAAAGGATAAATAGTCAACGACCGCCAGTTCTGGAAATAGAGGAAAACTGTTATCTCCATTAGTGATATTCAACGTCGACTAAGCTTAAAGTATCCCAGTCTTATTTACTCGGGCAATACATGTCATGTCACTCAAAATAATCCATTCCACGAATTCCTTGTCCTTTCTTTCGATTTCTGTTTGTGCTTCCAGTACCCGTGTTATTGTGATTTTGACGAAGAGATAAATTGGTAATAACAAGGTAGCTAACTAACGTTTATTGCAAAATTAACGCAGAAGGGCCCGTCGTGTACGTATGAGCCATCTGTGGCGTCTCAGTATACATTTTTCTCTAAGTGACGGTTTCAAACTGCAAACTTATCATGGGTTGTCGTGATTACCAGATTACTGATCAGTAGCTAAGAATGCTATCTACGTCAGTCACACTATGGATACGCACTTACATAAGAAAATGCTATGATGACTGAATAAAAAACAAAAATAGTTGGCATAAATCACCCTGATCATCAGGAACAGTTCTTTCGTCGGCCTCATCAAAGGTTCGGCACAATCCCATGCAATTTTCGCGATGTCAACGGTCAAGTGCGCAGGCATTGCAGAGCACTTGAAGCCATGTGACACGTACAAAACATGTGCTTCCTCTCCCGACGAGCATTGAATGTTTCGTATTTGATCACCATTCAAAGTGGTACCAACCTTCAGGTGCGTTTCTACCAATGTGAGTGTAAGGGCATGCACAAGATAAGCGATGGCTACGGACGAGCACTTCATATTACATTCTGATTTCTGACTAACAACTTCAAACCGAACAGATCATTTCAGCTGACGGTGATGTCGATGAGTGCATGTGGCTATTATTCATTAGTATCTCGTCTACCTCCTGACTGACGAATCACATAACCTGACCAAAGTCTGTTGGACACAAGCCAATCAAATCAGCTGTTGTTTCAAGTAACTGGCATAGGCTATCATAGAATCCAATGAACCACGCGGACCGAATGAAATATTTTCACTTGCTGATACTGGAACTTTCAACGAGAGACTTTTGCAACTTTGTTTAGGCACACTTATAGGCGTATTTTATTGAAAGCTGAAACAGTGTTGTCCACAAGCACGTTAGGAAGCAATATTCTTAAAAGTCAGTGTGGCTGTAGAAAGATGAACGATCATATGGATCAAAATTAGAAATCACAAACTGTTATTTTGCTTCCAACCACACTTGACTGATGCGAATCTCATGCAAACCAACAACAATGTACACCGAAAATGATAACGCTATTCTCATGTACTTTTCTCAGTACTCCGACACACTTTTCCTCCTGATGATGGATGTCAAAATATTATGGAATCATCAGCCACTCAAACACAGAAACACTTAGCTCTGTAAAGTTTCTTTCTCATATCCAACATCAGTTCTTATTTACACAATATTCTAATAGGCTTTAACTATTTTCTGTAACTCCAGTACTCTAACAAACCTCAAGTGTATTTCACTTGTTCTGATATAGGTGTGATTCAGCTTGTCCATTTTTATCAACAGCGATATGTAGATACGACATTTATCAAGCTCCTGTTTGTCTGTACCTTGGGCACGACATTTTTTCAAGTTAATTTTCACGATGAGCATAATGATACTTTCCGGTCAGGGCTGACCAATTTTGTGTTCGGGTTCACACGATTTGCAGAAAGAAAATCCGGATCCGAAACCTGAATGCAACTGGGATTGAGTCATGGAATTCTGGCGGGTAACACTTGCGCTCTCATGGTTTGGATGCAATGAACATTAACATTGCGTAATGCATCTTCCGGCAATCAATATGTAGAACATAACTGTATAAGCGGTCGAGTGCGAGACCACAATAAATGCCCATAACAAATCTGTTTTTCACATTGACTTACTCTCATACACTGAGCCTAGTTCATCTTCTGTATTTTCTAGCGGAATCATTTAGTGGTCAACACAAACAAATACCCATTGTAGTACAGAATATAGAGTTTCATAAAAAAGTAAGAATATTTAAAAAAAGATGGTGAAACTATAGGACTCACCTCAATTGAGCTTCAATAGTATTTAAGTGAAATCCTGTGCCACCACTATTCTGCCTAATATCCTCCTTATTTTGCTCAGCATAATGGTTTCAAAACCCAATCGTCCTTCACTCATTATTCACCTATCCTCGTCGTCGTCTTCGTCGACTGAAAGTTCATTGTGCGATTCTGATATGTTACAAGTAACAACCCCGAGCATTCGATTCATCACAGGACGTATTTTGCATCTATAAGGTAGAAATTTGCGCACTTATGTTTTCATACTACGTATGTTTCGCTCCATGATATGGGTGATTTCAAATTACTGATATGATAACAATGTACCTTTGCATGGAAACGTTCTCAGACTGTATCCCGCTTACCATTACAAAGGAAAATGCTCACACCCTTCCACTTAAATAATCCACCACCAGCAAATAGTTGTGAGATGTATATGAATGATATTCGTCCAGCTTTGTCCGAATACGCTTTGCATGGTGTGACACAGATCACTCTGGTTGAGTTTCGTACATTGCCGAGCAATATTGAGTAATCTATTTGGTATATGATACATGTTAAGCACGTTTATTTGATAAGAGGCACGGGAAAAGGCATAATAATTGATATGGAACTCCAGTTATCAACGGAAACTTGAATAACTTCGGTTCTCAAGCACGGGAAAAGCTTCGTTACCAAGCACTGATATGCGCTCATATGGTCGCATAAAAAGATGAAATCCCAGACGTCGTGTGAACAAAGTAGTCATCCGTCAGGAACTCGGTTTACCTAAAATACTGCATCATTCGAAATTCATCTTGCAACAGAGTTCGCGTACTATGCATTGAATAACGGAATAGTTGATTGTGTAAAACACAAGTATGGTCGGTGAAGGAACAATAGTTGGTTTATTACGTCATGCAGACAAAAAGTACCACATGACTGCATCCTCCGGTCGGATGATGAATACCTTTAAGTGAACGGGGCCGTTGGGATAAAAATAAACATCGTTATTTAAGGTGATTGATTTTACCGACTTTCAAACAAGTAGTTTCCCATACACCGCCTACTAACCGGGCACACATGCACCTTAACCAGCCGATACCGGCGGACTACTGAGATGGTCAAATGTCCAACTAGACTGACGCGTGACTCAGATCAGCCACACGACAACACTCCCTTGTGTAAAATAAAAATCGTTCCAAGGTACTGTACTACGGTTTTTTGATAAAAGTGGTCTCCTTCTAAATGGAAAACTGATTAGGGGCCACCATCTGACCTACAGCGGAAACCACTGGTAAACACGCTCATATTACCCGCAGATTCACTAATCATGGAGTCACTGCAGTATTTTTCATGGCTACACTTCCGACGCAGAGATATTAGTCGATGGGGAAATATATGAATAAACAAAGCAAGTATTGTCCTAACTGATGCACACGACTGCCTGATAACCAAATAACTCCTTTTGTACCATAAGAATAAGAGGTTTGCGAAGGTGTGGGACAATAAACTTGTCGTCTTCTTGTGTGCAACGGAAAGCTGCGCTAAAAATACGCCAACACCATCGTTTTTCTGCAACTATTGGGCCACAATTTTGACGGAATGAAAGCCTCCGAATGGAAATTTTACACTGTTTCCTAAAGTTGAATATACCCAAGCAATATCCAGAACAAAAAATTTAAACACAGTACCGAAAAATTGATTTATCTTCACTTATAACGACTTTTCCCAGTCTCATTCGCATTTAGTCAATCATGTTGATGATGACAAACTTCTTTATTTTGTCCACCATCAGAGGTTCCACTTATGACTTCCATGGTCTTTGTGTAGCTAACAGTTTGACTAGCCTCCCCGGAACAATGACGTTCTACGATTTCGTTTGAATCACACGTGGGCAGTGATTTAGGTCGTATTCTCAGTGTAAATATTTATTCTAGGTTTTCACAAGTAATCATCATCTATTAGTATGCTTGAGTATCGGTTTGTGGTCCTTTATGTAGTTAGGAACCTGACATGCTCCTAGAACTCAACCCATAGTATCTTGATGCCATTTCTTTGTCCCGAATAAGGCTTGACCGACTAGCCGGTAGTGACTGTGCGAGCAAACTTTAGAGAGAGACAGCCTCATTTGACTGAATGTAACGAGATTCCTCACGTGATATCGCTTGGTGTAGTGAGAAAAATCCATTTGTGTTTCTTTTTTATTTCTGAATAATTATTCTGACTAAAGCCAGAAAGGCTCGGGAACTATTCCTATCTGACAAATTAGGAGCTGGTTTCGTATATTTCCAGTACATTTTTATATAACTTATTCATGCGGTTATTGCGTCCAGATGTGCCATATGATACTTGCAAAGTTCACGTGTCCTCAGTGGTACTCAGCAGGCGAAGTCATTGAGTAAAAATGTCGGCTGCTCGATTGAAAGCTCGGAGTGTGATTCAGAAATACTTCCCAGTATTGATGTTCGCTGATACAGCGTATAATCATATGATCATTTCTAATTCTTTTATGATGAATATTGGTTTATTCAGAAAGGTTCCAAAATCAGGTAACACAACCTTTCAACGACAAATGTATACACTGAGTGACAATCATTTCCATTATAAATAAGTCAATATACTGTCTATCTACCGAGACTGTGCGCAAGTCAAACAACTCGAATCTATCCGAAAGGTCATGTTGCCGCTGGGCTTATTCATCATCGGCCAGAATAATATGATATTTTTTGACCACGTACAATTCAACCCGATGAATGAGAGCACAACCCATGGGCAAACAGAAATCAACCCGACTATCACAATGATTTTCAATGTTATCTCTAGAATTCACCGTGAAACCCTATTTGAAATACCAAAGGGTTATTCAGGCGTGATGAGGAACATAGTGAAACCGAATTGCTGTTTGATTCTAGTATGAATTGCCGTGGTGGATTTGAAAATGCGAACATCTTGTTTCTCACACCTTGGCACTTCCCGGTCACGACTAACCTATTTTTGTTTCATACGTTCCCAGTCATAATTTCTGCGATATTTCTGACCCATATTACTGAATTTGGAATCGCACACCTGGGGCAAAACAGCTTATTGCGGTTTAGTCTCCGAGTAGGGGGTATAATACAGTAACGTCAACAACCGAAGAGGTGATCATTTCAAATTCTGGTAATGTACGAAATCAAGCACCCATGGCAGAGACATGAGGAGCCGAATTACTGAAGAAAATGGAAGTTTGTAGCTAAACTCTTTCAAGACCCCATTGCAATTACGCACTTTGTATTTACTCACGAAAGCTCTGTTATGTTCGGACTCACGATTCCCTTTTGGAAATGACAGTGCCAAGCCAAATTGTCCCGACCGACGAGAACACTAATAGGTATTGGACAAAGCTTTGTGCCATTGAATCGATTGCACATGTTTTATTGTTTTTTTTTATTTCGTGGCAAAAACGATATGCTTTCCTGAGCTTTGAGCAACATGACCAACGAAGAACGCAAAAATAGCCCTGTTGACACCTAATATCTAATCACATAAAGCTCACCATATACAACAAAATATTTAGTACATTACCGTTTACCTACCGTACCCAGTGTTAGATGACCAATCATTTGGATACTCCCCAAAACGATGTTTAGTGGATGAAGTTGAACCGTTGTGTTTTCAGTCATCAAGGAGCAAGAGTCAACTAGAGCCCGATAATAATGGAGTTGTTCTGCAGGAAAAAACCAGCGACTTTTCGCTCCCGCTATGCAATTTACAAAGTACCAATATTTGTTTGTGGATCGCAACATTCCTGGAGCGAAACACGAATGTGCAACCGCTGCTGCTCTGTTGTGGTGTGGTAGCAATTATTGGGGTCAACCGTGAGTGTTTACGCTCTTCGTCAGTGGTGTGTTCATATTGTTTGCTTTTTATTCAGATTCTATCGAAATAACCCCCATAGTATTCGAGCTTTTTTCACCCTTATTGTGTCCGGAACTCATTTTAACTCAGCTCTCCTGAAGTCGTGGCTTTATTCAGTGGATTCACAAATCACACGGAAATATGTTCGAATTCGTTCTATCATACGCTGGTAACCCAACTGATAACTCACTTCCATAACGAGTAGGAATAAAATGAATGGAACATGTTGTTCTTGACATACGCTATAGATTATTGAACTCAATCCAAGAAAATTGGAAAATTTTAAATTCATGATAATCTGGGACTTTATAACAGAATCATTTCAAGGATCATTTTTATTTTCCTTTCCCATCAGATTTTGTACGTCTGGCTCTTCCGGTGGTAAGTATATAAATATCGTATTTACAGTTATGTGGCCAGAATATAGCTTGGGCAACTATTTGCTGAAAATTATAAAAGAAAATGGATTCAGAAGAGAAATGTTTTCAAAGAGGAATTGTAAATGGGACTTTGTAAAATAAACATGATACCTGTTCTGATGTGGGTAATCAAATGTGGAATGACGCTGTATCAGTGAATCAATATTTCGACTGAAAATTCCGTTAAAAAGTGGAATCATCATGATACCATAAAACGGTCTTTCAAATACTATAGAGATTTGTCTCAATTATTTGAAAATTCTGTATCCGCTAAATAAGTACATGTTTTTGACTAAACAAGCGATAAGAAGCAGAAACTCTTAAATTCAGCAGTGGTAAATAATTTTCGATTGAACATTCATGCGATCGCAAAGATGAATTTCACTTAGCTGAACGAATAATATATTTTATTGATCAATTTCACGGTACGCCAATCAACCGAGACGGGTGTACTAGAGCGACAATTACGTAACCAAATGAATGAACGCATTTCGAAATGTGTTCAGTGTTCAACGACGCAATCATGATTAGTTAAAATACATGGAGGCAACACTCAGAACCATAAGTTCTCGTCTCGACGTTTGCTCGTCTTTTCTGATGGCACAACGGTCAGTTGACTGGAAGACCGCGTTTCAGGTTGAAGACTTGGCAAAGAATGCCAGATTGGTGTGGTTTTCCGAAGCCATGGAGTTGAAGCGATAGGAGCTCATATTGTGTTGACAGAAAGAGCTGCTTTTTAACTTGCTTTATCCGTGATGATGTAAAATGTTCCTTGTATTTGTTTCGAATAATTTTTGACTGTCCTGACTTATCAAGAACCTACACTAAAACCCACTGTTCTATTGGTGTGATATTCATATAAAAATTTCATCATTTGTAATTTGGCCCATTGATGTTACCGTCGGTTCGGAAGCCATGAGTCGGAAACTATTTGTTTCTATGAGCACTTGAATGATGTAATATGATCGTATTGTTTGAACCAAATCTCATTCATCGGATTCAGCCGAAAAATGGACTTCCATTCAGTTCGAGTGGAATGAAATTGATCAAAAAGAAACCAGTCAATCATGGACCATATTTAGCAGAGAATGGTTCAGGTTTTGTCAGTTTGGGATCTGACGAGTACTTACTAAACATTGCACCGTAGCCTCAAGAAACAAAGCTCAGAAACGTGAGTTCATTCTGGACCGAAGGGATTTCGAGACTGAGAAACAGGATGACATCGTGAAAAATATTCGCAAACCAAGTCGATTTCGTTGACTCTCAGTGAGGCTAAAATGATAAACACGACAATATCTTCATAAGTAGTTCAAATCCGTTTCAGAGGTTATCATAGAAAAGTGACATGTAGGGTTACCTCAGGTGGGAAAACCAAAAGGTTGATGAAAGAGAGCTTATTCGTTCGCGATAATCTGTAAAGATCAAGATGGTGATTTTTCAAGCTGTTATTCAACGCATAACAACGGTAGCCAAAATGATAAATGTCATCAACGTGGGTTTGGTCGATTAGAATTTTTTGATAACATTAGGAGCGGATCGTCCAGAGGCGCTTCAGACATGTTGGGGAACCTCACTGTGACGAGTAAGAAACCACATTCACATTTCTTTCGGCTGTACGACTCACAATTATTCGTGCTCATCAATGAATATATTTTGGTTTAGCAGACTGTCATTGCCATTCACGTCACTGTCCGTTGTGTGCCGGTTTGGCAGATTATTTCTAGTCACGCCTAATTCAAGTTCAGTATATACTATGCTACTCTCGAAGAATACAATAAATTCACACATGGTTCAACAATCATGGGATTTCAATTAAATTTATAACTACAATTAACTAAGGTAGCTCTCCATTGAAGCTCCTTTTTTGTCACTTCTGATGGTTGTTTCGTCTTTTCTCCCTTGATAGATAGAAAATAGAAAATGCCGATTTGAATTCATCTGCATGAACGAGATTACTATTGTTAAATGAGGTCATCACGGTTACTACCCTTGATAATATCATGGGTTTTTTTTAGTTATTCTTCAACAAGGTAGCTCGCTTTTCTTCGATAAGTGAAGACCAATTTGACTTTTTCGTGATATTCAGGTTAAATGGAAATGAGAGTGTGAGGCCCTTCATTTGGTGTCATTAGTACATGGGTCATGTCTAATTGTACAGGTTCCATGTTAGTGCTCTTTAGTGTGAAGAGGGTACGGCCAAGATTGTGCTCTCCAGGCTTCGTATGTATAAAGACAGCCAACAAACAAGTGTTACGATCAGAGAAGAGGGCAGTCCTTTGGCTTTCGTTGTACCCATGAATTGCTTTCAAATTAGTTGTACTACAAAGCTCAGTGTTGTGGTAATGTTTGAAGCATGTCCAGTTTCAAGCCAATACTTTCTGAACAAAATTTCACTGAGAAAGAAATATTTTTCTCATCATGTTCTATTTGCAGACTGATACGGATTTAACTCACTGACGATATAATCAAGTATGCTGGTTGGTAACCGAACAGTTGTTCACGAGGGATATTCTGAACGAATATCTAAAAATCAAAGACAGATGAATTCGAAAGCACTGATGATGCCGAAATAAGTTGGTTTAGTTGGACGGTATTCAGGTTTTCGTTCGGGAAGTTATAATGATAATCCAATTATGCGGATGACTACAACACAGTGAGGCAACTTGCAAAGCTCTCGAGCCGTAGATTCGGTTCATGCATTATTAGATGTCCGCGTGATTACCCAGGCTATTTCTCACGGTTAGGAATAAAGTTTTCTGAAACCAAATAGTAGATAGTCGAATGGAATGGCGAACTAATAAGAATGTATGGTACAACTTTATGCCTAAATCTTTGTTTGATGTTTCCGGATAATGCACACTTTTTCATAATGTTTCGTCAAAAGGTCCCCACGTTCAGTGTAGCGTGAAATCAAATTATCAGGTAAACAAAAAACCACAAAAGCAAAACGATCAGCCCTCATGAGAGCATTTGCATCATATGTGGGGCACGGATCTTGGAGTAAGCAGAATCAGTTATTACACAATTGAAACAAGCCCATTGAGGTCACCTTTTCATCTTTCTACTGGAGGCTTTTGAACAGTTTTCTAACGAAACGTAGAAACAGTGAGTTTCGTGATTTTCGGTGGAGATTTCTATTTTGTTGATTACACGACTCATTGCATATCTTGAATCGAATGTGGCAAGAAGAGGAGGTTTTCCTGTATCACAGATGAACAAGATTAATTGTTGTATCTCAGGCAAAGATGGTCGTTCAACTGAGGCATGGCTTATTTGTAAAGAGAAAGGAGAGTGCTGATAACCTCGTTGTAAAAACAAGGTATTGAGCCAAATGGACATCTCAATTCTTTGATGAGCTCCTCCTTGGCACATCAGATATCAGTGTTAACCCCGTGGCTGCGTTTTCGTGGTTTATTCACTTGTACAGGTAATGCGTGCAGTTGGTTGGGATCATCAAATGGACACCTTGCATACATTAGTAATGCTTGTGAATGTCCAATTGTGGGTGTTAGACCATTAGCCGTGGATCTCAATTCCATAGTGCGCGAGTTACCTAAGAGAATGGCGTTTCTCAAGTGTGGTGATCGGAAGCGAGCAGCCACACTTGGAATTCACAGGTGAGGTACAGGCGAAAGGCACTGACTAAATGGAACCGCAAAACAGGTGTTATACCGGATTATGTAACGACATTCAGTTCACATGTCGCACAAGTGCTTATCAGACGTGGAGCCTTCGGGATGGACTAGCTTTTATCAAAAGCTGACTGACTGAAATACCACGTCTGTGTGTGCACAAATTATGGCACACACCATGAACCGGGGCACCGTTGTGAGGGGTTGATCCTCGATCGGCATGGAACCAAAAGTCCCATGAACATATATTGGGTCCAGCACTTCAGACTTAGTTTTATGTTTGCATGTGCCTCTTACCATAGTAAACGACTAGGGATGTAGTTTTGAATATGGTCAATCAAACATATATGGAAATTTCGAAGGTTTTATGGTGATTCCAAATGGACTGTGAACATCATTGTTTATTCGTCTTTGAGACTCTTTGTACCACTACTTTTCCCGCTAAGCCCATTCAATTATCCCTTTGAATTATCGGCGTATGTGAAGCGATCACCACGTAGAATCCTGTACACGGAAACCCTTATTCGAGTCCTACCAACTTAGGTAATTTCGCTATTCGGCAAACCTGAAGTGGTCTAGACGAGCCGCCCAATTTAGATTCGAAGAATTTAAGTTATTTCGACTGTGCATCACAAGAGCACTAGCAACATTAGTGAAATATTGTTATCGGATAATCTTTTAGTTCAAAAGAATAAGTTCAAGCCACGTGGAGTGGCAGCCTATTGAGTGTGTAAATTACCGAGTTGTTTCATAAAGTAAGCCTTAGGTGAATATATGTTAAAGTACAAAAGGCTTTAATTACGCTTGGCTTATTGATCACTCTGGTCAAAGCTGAAGGCAGTAAACTATAATTTTCGAAAACAATAACTCCATGTAGTTTGTATGTTTATCTGCCAACTAAGCTGAGCGGCGGTAATTGGGACAGGTACACATAGTCACACAAATATCCCGAGTACGTCTTACCAGAACAAGGATTCCGAATATAATTAAAAATGGTTTGCCTTAAGAAGACTGATTGTCAGGCAGCGCAGCTGGTATTCTAGCAAACATATTCTTGAGCTCTCATTCTATTCGGCCGTACCATCCAAGTACATTACTTCTAGTGTTTGATTTATTTCGTTGAGAAAGACCGAACATTTTCTCTCCGAAAACTCTCATCATCCATTTGAAGGCTCTTGGAGTGACCAGTCAAGCTTAGTTCACGCTCTATACGATTCCCTCTTTGGTCTTACGGATTGGCATAACACGATGCCATGAGGCTGATCTGTATTACCAGTGAATAACATCGAAGGGAGACCGTAGATACTTGAACATTCTGCGAAGATACGGATTTGTAGTGTCCACCTTCAGGTCACCTAATGAAACCATGAAACTAGGACAAAGTCTGTGGTCCTAATTCAAACTGCTGAAATGTTTTCATTGGTAAATACCACGGGTTAAGTGTAAAGGATTTGAACGGTAACCTCCTGCGAAAGATCAGCAACACGCTTGCTTCATTATTACGGCTATGAACGTACGTGATCATAACTCCCTAAATTGCCATGTTGATTTAGGGAGCTATTTAGTTATTGTGCTACATTTATTCTTTTGGCTTCGACCTGCGTAGAACGTGAGAGAAGTACGGTGCATTAGGATTTGAACTCTATTTCTCTCCGCATCTGGACCGCATATCGCATGCCCATTCATTCACCTTTACTTCATATATCGGTTCTATATTTCCGTCATCTTTTATAAGTGTATACATGTGGAATCCACTTTTGCCTTAAAAGTGACCAATATGGAAAGTAGGGGACTTTCTTTTTACATTTTGTATTTTCGCAACGAAATGAGGACGATTTTACAAGCGCATGGTTGGTCATAGGATAATCGAGAAACGTCCGAGATCCTTATATGATACAATAGAGGAACTGCGTGACAGAACAACCCAGTTTTGTGATAGTGAGTTTCCGTTAGATAATCAGTGACCGAATCTCGATAATCTCCGTGTGTCTTTCGGTCACAGCGATTGCTTTTTCCTTTCGTGGATGGTATTTCCGTTTTAATGTCACTGCATCTTATCAAAATCCGGGTCGATTATTTGATCGGACGCAATAACCACTTCAAAATTTCATAATGGTATCAATGGCCATTCAAGGACTTATTCATGAGTGTTTCAGCGATTTGCTTTAATAATGGAATGCATGCACGGCTGCAAAAATCCAAAAATACACAAGATTCCACTCATCCATCATAGTTGTAAGCATGAAAGTTCTACGTGTATACAAATGTTTGATGACGATCGGAAGTACCGTAAACGTGCCCCAAAAGGCTTCATCTACTTACACATTCTTCTTGTTTTAGAAAAGTCGATCATTTATCCTTAAAAATAGTTGAACCTGACTAAATTTGTCTACTCTCCTAATTAGGAAAAGAAACACCCAGATGTGAAGTACAGTAACAAAAATAGCGGAAGAAATGAGTAGCGTGAAAGCTTTTACTCCAACCGAAATAATGGACTACCGCCGCAAATTCACTATCGCAGCACTAAATGCTGTGCAATAATCCGACATATGAAAGCAATGTATCGTAGCACAATTGGCCCTAATATAAATGAGTATTTATCAAACTGTACGCCGAGATTAGTTTAACCGTGGCAAACCACGTAATCTAGCCCACGGTTTCTTCAACGCGGACACCACACGTCGGTTTCTAAATAATAAATGGGAGCAACCTACGATCAAAATGTTGGTTGTACAACTGCACTGAAACAATCACTCGAATACTGTTGAGTAATCGGATCGTAAAATGTATTCACGAAAGACACCTTCATCTGAATTACGAAGGTGATTTTAATAATCAGATTTATTTCTGCGTGCCTACGTTTATCAGAGGACCAGCAAATACGTGATCGCATGTAAATGGCAGATGCGTGGTTCTGTACTTAGTCCCCCCTCAAAAATATACTCGGAGTTCGGTCATTTATCTTAGGATGAAATCTGTTGGGTTCTTCTCCAATTCTAATAATCGCTTCACGAATCGAGTAAACGAATGAGGAAACGATGGACAGGGTCAATCAATACTTTGTAAAGTCAGCCTTTTTATTCATGAATTTTGACACGGACAATGGTCCAACTGGAATAGGTAAACCATCTGGCAACAGGAATCACTGCATTTTCTTGGTACATCTGTCTGAAGGTGATAACTGATATAGCTCAAAAGTAGTCCCTTGTCTCGAAACTTTTAAGTTATATCGCGACGCCCAGATTATCTGTATTTTACCTACGATCAGTGTTCCAAACAGTGAAAGGAGCACTATCCTTTTGTTCCATTAACTCCTACGCGAAAATGATTGGATTATTATGAAGCGTGCGCTTGCAGGCAAGACAAAAACCAACTAGAAATAAGTGACACATGGCAGGTGATGCTCTCTTCAAACAAATCGGGTGCTTGTTGATTTTTCATTGGCGGGCCCACAAACAACACCAATACCTAATGGCAATCTCAAACATAAAGTGATATATCCCATTTTGCTGTAAAACTGTAATCGAAATATGTCAGTAATTCTTTCATACGGCAAACGTACCCGATTATATATGATGCGATTCATGTGGTGCGAATTGCCAGAACGATAAAAATATTCATCACACATAACGGCAATTCTTGGGGTTTCTGTGGTTCTAGCCTGGGAAGGCAGAACACTTATAATCACAAAGCTGAGATAAACCTTCGAAATCCCGCATGAGGTGATCAATAAAGGTTCTCACAAATGAAGTTCAGTAATAGCTTATATGTTTGCATGAAACATTCAGCTCAACACGAAGTCGTTCAATGGTTGATCTGTGTTATCCATTCAGTTCAAAAACATCTTAATTTTCGTTGCATGTGATGCCTGCTTGGCAACTGGAAGCCCTGTGTGGCTCATGCTTGGTTAGTGTTTTGGGAATGACGGAAAACAAGCTCTTTGATGGAATTACTCAATCACATTTCCAAGACATGCTACAGTGTCGACATTTTACGATTTTTAAATGACGATAGATATTTTCATTTCCGTGATATGTTCACTGTACTCATTCCCATTTATTCGTTTCGCATAAAAAAGGAATCGAATATGAATTTCTCCAATATTTGTACGTGTGATAAAAAGCGAAGTGGTTTTATCAACAGGACCTTATTGACATGTGGCTCTCCGGAGAAGTTTCCCAAAAATAACAGTAAACCACGATGCAAATGCGCCGGTAGAGCAAGGGGAAACGATTTACTGATTCAGTAACAGTATTCGCTTCATATCAGCGACAACTTCGTCACGATCCATTTCCAAAGATGGTTAAACATGTTGTGGCACGTCCTTCGCATTGAACTCGGAATTGGAAATAGCACACGTAACAGAACACGGGAATGCTTTTTGCATCGTTGCTCGGTTTGTAACCCTCAAGTGGGAGCCGGCATATTTCGCTGAGGGTGGAACCTATTCCACTTATTGACTAAATTATATTCTGCCCACTGAACGTTCTGGCAGGGAAATTACCCGCCAACAATTTTCTGGATGCATTTGAAACAGAAAATGTTTTCACTAATCAGCACATCACCTCAGAGGTTTCTCTTCCTGGAAAACTGCGATTTTATCTGGATTTTGACAATGTTTGAATCGTTATGTTTTCAGATTATGGTGAACAGAATACACTTGAATGATGATTTGAGATACAATAATAGATGTATACAAGAGTACTGGAGTAGAATAGCCCTTTGTGCATTCATTTATTTCACCAAACTCTCCCACGGAATCTCCTTAACTGAAACAGGATGCTGTTCTCTCTGCTTAAGAAGGTAATTGTAAACCGAATTAAATTCTCTTTTTTCAGTCAGCCGGACTATTAATATGTTCAACCGGATAGTGAAATATAGACGAAATTACATTCTGCTCAAATCCTTTTCGATCTGTTGATTCGATTGGACTTTTGAACCTTTGATTATCAGTTTTCCCAGTCTAGGGGACTGAATGCATTTGTGTTATTTAAGTAAGAAATTGTAATACTGAGGCTTGTTGGAATCCATCTAAATTTGGACACATACTCTGAACGTTTGAGCTCTGGAAAATTCTGGACCTCAGTTTTATATTTGATATAGTGCTAAACAGTAAAAACGGAACTACTTCGTGTCAACTTCTTCAGTGGAAATCTGATTTGACTTACGTAAACCAAATAAGTTCAGTTGTGAATAAGGGCAGCTTCATCACCGTGCTGGCAACTCAAAAGACCAAAATGTGCTGTTGGTTTAGTCCACTATTTCAGAACACTACATATTTCAGTGTTATAGTGGCATTCCTAAACACTCAAAAATTGGACCAGTGCCGCACATTACCCACTTGCTTTGACCCACTTGACGACTGTTCCCCGAAGAAGAATTTCCCACGCGTATGCTATTCCATATTATAATGTTTAATACTGAACAAAGTTGACAGGGAAGGAAATTTCATGGCATATGTTTTTCATGAAGATTACATGCAACTGGTTCTGCCAGTCCCAATCCGTCTTGCGGATGTGACGGTTATTTTTTTAACCTTAGCAAAAACAAAGTAACACGAATATAATCGTTTCTATGAAACATCGAGGTGAAAGCCGGTGGCTTAATTATCAATTTTCGCTGTTTATTATAGCGGAATGGAAACCTGGTTTCGAACTATCTTGGAACGAATATCCGTGCACCTATAACGAACACGACGGCGAAATTTGAAGGAAGCCAGGATTTCTGTAAAACGAAACAAACCTGGAAAGGAGAATACATATGACGTGCAAAAAATTACAGGTACTTCTCCATAATCCGGAATGGAATTAGCGACGACTTTACCTTTTCAATATTGACGGTTCATTTCTTATTGATTAAATCTGCGGTGGCTTGTAGCTCAAAAACTGTCTGCAATCCTAGAAAAGCGTGTTTAATAAAACTCAAGTTATATGGTGGTAAATATAGTGACATGATTTTGTCCATATCAGTCTACGGGAAAGATTTGAAGGCCTTTCCTACTTCCACTATTCCATGGGCTTTAATTTGTTTTGTCCAAATGTGGACACATGTGAGCGGATCTGCGGTAACAAATCGAGGTGATTGATTCTGCTTTAATGCAGTTCTTGTGCTTAGTGTTGACCTTCAAATGCAGAACAGTGTTTTTAGACTCGTGCACTTATTCAATGAAGAACATTTCATCCATATGCGCTTATATCTGGCATAAATTCAATTGCTTGTCACAGTTGAAAAATGAATGATAACCTCACAATGCAGCTTTGCGGAAGATTTGCTTCGATGACGGTTTTTTCTCTTTCCAAGATGCGTTTCTCTTCAACCACTGAATGATGAATTGGTCGTTCATTTTTGCTTCTGATTGAAAACTGCCAGACTCAGTTAAAATAACTGGTAGAAACCCTCTGTATTCTGTTGGCGTTGGCTTTGATCGGAATAGTGAATTCGTAGCAGTGTTTTGTGTTTCCATCCCCCTCAATTGATGCACGGATGTGAGACTCTGGACGTTGGCTATAACAGAATGCTCCGTTTCGAGGGCGACAAAGCAAATGGTCAAAACTACTTAGCTTTTCCCATTCAAGATAGAACTCCCAAGCTTTTATATATCCATATTCCTAAACATCATTCTATTGTTTTTTGCCATGTAACCTAAAGGTTTATTAGATGAACAGCAGCACTCAACTAGATCTTTCCAATAGCCACCATTGTTATTTTGATGAAGATTGGCTCCCAGGTCAATAATCATGTTCAACGTTATATTCTACACGTTGTCGAACCTCTCTGAAAAGGTTGACTCATCGAATTTGACGAAGGAAAACGATCGCTTTCTCTCGTGAAGTTGTGACAAAGATGTCTTCAAAAATAGCAGCACACTATCTCCCAAATTCAAACCAGGGCCGGCTATAGAAAATTCAAAACAACTGAGTCACACGAATTTCCGTTTGCTTCACAACTGTAAAACCGCGCGTGACGATATTTCACGCCATTTCAAGTGAGACATGACTTGGCGCATTATTTACCAACAAGACTGTTTTTTAAGAACATTTCTGATTGAACAAACACTGCTTGAGTTTTAACCGCGACGAATTCGATGTCCTTCAATTTATCGGTAATAGTATTTCATTAGACAACTTACTTGTGAGCTCCTTGGGTTTCACCACGTATCGCGCAAAGTGAATCGTTGGTTACACTTATTCAGAAGCGATTTGAATTCGTTCACTGAATCAAATAGAGCCACTCGGGGGTTTTCTTATTCCTGATTTTTAATCGGCTGGAGATTACCAAAACCTATTTGAAGCGTATTATTTTCAGTCTCGAATGATAATTCGTCAAACAAATATATTTGACGTAAACCAGTACTTATTTAACACTGGCAAAATCTACCTCTTTGTGAATTTCAAGCAAACTCGCTTACCTTTGGACCTTATTCGAAGAACGAATATTATTTCTTTTGAAATTCCACAGATGTTATTATTTAAACTTTAAGATACGCTACAAATAGACGGAGGAACAAATTGATAACGGAACTATTTCTTTCCAGACGAATTTCCAAACCAAAACAACCGATACTCTGCTATATGTGATTGATGACCTTTATTTATCACGGGACTGACCATGGGTGGTTACGTGGAACTGTGTTCCAGTTGAATGGCATAGAGGATTACTCGATATGAATGCTTCCATTATATTCCTAGCCCAATGATGATTGTTACCAACATCTGAAATTCATAGACTATCTCGAAAGGTTTGGGATTGACTTTCATTCGTTTATCACATGAGGTAATATAAAGCAGTAGCAGTTGCTACACGCTTGGATTTATCATCATATTCATCAATTAATATGATATTGTGTTCAACGCCCACGTCAGTGTGATAGTAGGAACGATTTTTTACCTGGAATCAATGAATGATCATCGATTCATGAATGCATCCACAGAAAACTGTTTTCGAGTTCGTATTAGCGGTCTCAATTGAAGAAAAATATTTTTTTGGTAATGTGGATCGTACAATAGTTTGTTTGATAGAAACAGTCATATTTCACTTCAGTATGGCCATAACTGCACTTCTGTCATACGACAACAATCTATATTTGTTGACGAACTGACGAGGCAAAACCTTCAAAACGCTATTTGGCAGGTCTGATATTGTAGATTTGTCAACATGATTATTTTATCCTTCACGTATCTGTGGTCAATCCAACCCGACTTGATGAACCTTTTCCGTTGTGTTGTGGGAACAAGTTCACTTACCATCCGGGTGAGAAAGTCAAAACACAATAAGCCGACACTAAGTTGGCAGAGACCTTGAAACAGCTAAAGTGAAAAAAGGTATTACCAAAACGCTGTCCGACAAGCTTGTGCCATGCGGCTCCTAACAACCTAGACTCTATGGACTAACAAAAGACCACAAACCAAATGTATCCCTAGGACCAATGATTGATATGAGCACCTCAGCCTATCAAGCCACAGCTCAGTTGATTGCAGAAATTCTTGAACCTGTGAACATCTCACTAGTGAAGTATATTGTTAAATATTCTTTCTGTACGATGGAGATGACAAATCATCAGTAGATATCTGGATGGACTACGCCTTGCCTAGATTTGGCCAAACCAAAATGACTAATCCTTATAAGTGCATGCAATTTCTGGACAATAGAAAATACTTCAAGCCAAGGGGACGGAGTAACAATGTGATCACCGCTTAGACCCTTTCTGGCGGTTATATTCTTAGCCAAACTAAGCCAGCCACTAAAAGCACCGTCGGCAATCTTGATATGTATACCAGATATATGGATGACACTTCCATATTATTTGACCCAGCAAAAGACATTATTGAACTACTGAGGACATTCACCAATGCCCACGCAATGACCACATTTACATTGGAGATAGAGACGGACAACTTTCTCTCTTTCCTCGATATGGGATAACATAGAATTTTGGAGCAGTGCACACATTTCCCAAGTTTTATCCCCCTACGATACAAAAGATACCTAGTGAGCTGACCTACGGAGCATAAAACACACAGGTGAAACTTTATAAAAAACGGCTATCGAGAACCGTAGAAATAATTAAACTACGCAGGAATATGGTCCTCAGGAAGTCCTTCCTCGCTGCACTTGTCAGAATCCAAACAACCACCATGTACTTCATAGTTCAACAATCCAAGGGCAGATTGCCTCTTCCATCTCAATCGTTTGTTCTATATCAATTTATGTGCTCTTCCATTGCATAGTATATTGGACACAGGACGAGACGCCTGGCAAAGAGGGTATCAGAACACGTCAAGGCGTCTTTACGCAAAGGAAGAGCTTGAGCTAATAATAGCACAATCCCACAACATTTGGTGGATAGCGGACATCAGATCGACGCAGTTACAGCTTTCTGACCAGTCCTGATAGAGCCCGAAGTTCATGTAAAAGGATTACGCAGGCGGGTGCCAATGACGTCGAGACCCATAGCAATTAGACCACTGAAGCCGGAATTGTGTAAGCACCGTAACCTCGTGCAATAGTTCTTGTTACCGAGGCCGTAACAAGTGATTCTCCCATGGTTCCTGTTAAGTTCCGTCCCAGTACCTCTAGTGAGATCTCGGTTCTGCCTCAGAATCAATTTCATTTTATTCACGCAGAATACATTGATTATATAGAATATGCGCTCGTCATAACCAAAACCGTGCAAAATAGCTTACGGGCCTACTAATAGACTTGAACGGGCGGTCTGTCTAGTTCATTTAGTTCTGCCCGTAATGGTTGATTTGGCTCTGGTCGAATATTACCCGCTGACTGATCCATTGATCGATCATAGGGTTCTGATCTTGTCGGTGATTCTGGTCAGCCGATCATGAGCTGACTGCTTTCACAGTTCCCATGTACTAATTCTTCTCAGCGTAGCACCTCTTTTTTCACCCCGTAGTTCACACGTGTCTTTTCACGCCCTTTGGTTGCTCATTTCACACTAAATATCGTTCATTAAACGGAGAAGCTCTATCAAACTGAAGCGTGTTGTCTTGTTGCCGGAGTGGTTGCACACTCACCCACTAACTTCTGTCTATAGCTGAACATATACTCTCCTCTACCCAGTACTATGTACGTAAATTCCTCTGATGATCTATCGAAAATCGTCTTTGCCTACCCCCTTTGATTGTGACATAATTAGACAGAAGGCGAAATTGCAATTTGAGATTTGTTAGAAGAACGGTTTCATACTCACTGGTTATAAACTAGGCGATCAGTTACCTTTTTTGTTTCTGGAGCTTTAGAGTACCTGCAAAGCCTAAACCTTAACTGTTCCACGATACGTGATCTATCAAAGTATGCTCATATTTCCTTCTCAAGGTAAACTAATTTTTAGGGCCAAAACTATCTCACCACGTCTCATTCCTAATTCGTAAGCTTTTTTCCAGCTCAACAACGAATTCAACCTTATTCGGATACTTTCAAAAATCATGTAAAATATCTATGTCTGAGACGAGTGTGCACTCAAATGAACCTCGCTCACATTGAAAAGCCATTTTTAGATGCAGACTTTGTCGGAAATTTGTTTAAGCTTTTGTTCTGTTATGAGAAAAGATGATGAAGTGTGAAAAACCATCGTGTAAAACAGAACAACAAAAGTCATTACGATCCCCTTGGAAGAAAGTCGATCGGTTAATTGTATTATTGATGATATATTCCACATTGATGCATGCAGTATAAATAAACTGTGGAAACGCCAGTCAAAGTCCCGGTCGATAGAAAAATACAAAATATCCTATCTCAAGGAAGGACTAGGTTTTTCGCATCTGCGGACGCCCGCATATGGTAATTACACAATTGATGATATACGAATGTTTACGGAATGCGGAGGAAACGCTGATGGAATTAGGTGTGCAAAGTATAAATGCATTCATGTTTGAATTCCTTCTGCTACAGTTATTTCCTTCTTGAAGTCTCTCCCACCCAGTATCAGCACTTTGCTCCAGTGTAACCAGAACTGACAAATATGGATGAAAATTTATGTAAGTCGTTCGTTCTAATAGTATGCACGGGCAGTTTCGGTACAAAAACAAACATGTGAGATAAAAACTATTTTTGATCTCTCTGGCCCTCGCTGATTCATTCACGGACCTTGGGTTCAGACGTCTTCCGAAATCGTATATGGACCAAGCATGCCAAGTTCCGAAGTCACATTCTGTAAAATGCGGGCAGGTTGTGGTCGAGCTAGTCAATCCTATAATTTGAACCTTCTGGCCAAGTAAGACCGTTGCTCGGCACAGCGTTTGGTGCCTGCCGTTGGTTTGTGCTTCTGCCTTATATATGGATGTACCACAAGGCTATGGTGAATAACATGATATACCGGAAGACCTATTTGTGGGAATGCATGGCTTATCATTTTTCCACAGTAAAACCAAACTACCATGAAAACACTTTGCGTTGACATTGTTTTTGAACCTATTTCGAGGTAAAATATAATTTTTCAGAAAATATTTCCCGCTTGTTACCATGACGTTGAACAGCGGCAACATTGACCTGACTTAAGGTTTTTTTCTCCGCCTACTCGCATGTTTGATTAAGGTAGTGAAAACAGCAAAACAATAGCATGCAGTTGCTTCGATGGATGGCAATACTGTCTTAGATATTCATTCTGAAAAAAATGTCCTTGCTCGCTACTGGATAACTCATGTACTCTTCCGAATAACGTTTCTTACTCCACAACTCATCCATAACCAAGTATACCGTATTGATCTCGTAAACACTAATGTGTTCTCTCTACTCAAGCGGGCAAACCGCATCATTCTCATTTTTTTTTCAAAACTTTACACTGGGACATTCTGAACAGAGTGTGGGACACAAACAACTCAATTTACCAAAGACAGTGCGTTGTTAGCGATTGGAAGTAATGAGCGGCCCTAGGGATTGGCGCCAAACCACCAAAGAGCGACAATTGTAGAAAGCTGAACCTTATTCCAGGAACGGACCATGTGGTCAAAACAGGTTCAGATCAGATAGAGCGGCCATAATATTATTACTCACAAATGAGTGTTCGTACCTTCCGAATTTCATTACAGGATAAAATGTCGCCGGTTTTTTCATGCATAACTATACATTGCTATCAGGCCCTAATCGGCTTGTTCACCTTGGCGACAAAGTGAACAACGGCCAGAGAATGTCCTCAAATTCAATAAGTACATATCGTTTTGGAGTGCAAAAACGTCGCTGAATATCCTAAATTGAACGCCATAGGTAAACACTATTCTCCCTAATGTGTTGTTGTATATTGTGGGCCTTGTGACTGGAAGGTGAGAAACAAAAGTCTTTTTTTGCGTACCTCCTCGACTAAAGTTCAGGAAAGGGGATTGTGGTTGCCTGGACACAAACTATAACCGAAACAACAAATTCCATGTCACGAAGCTTTGCTCCAGTGAATTTTATCAATGAAGCAATCGGCAATTCAAAACGAGTGTTGCACAACACTCGTATCGAAGATCCGATGAGTGAGGCCATAGAAAACAAAAATAATTAGCTCGTGATATAGAATTATTGAAATCAACCGAGGCTCACCAATTTAGCGGTTTAAAAAATTCGTTTTAACTCTGCTTTTATCAAGCTTAGGCGACAACTTGGTATTTTCAAACATAATTTACGATGAATCTTAGCGACAACATTTCTACGCAATCATGACATCCAAGTAGATTCATGTTTCTCCGTGGATTGTACTCTCTGCTAGTGAACCAATTTCTTCGTGATCAAGAAAAGATCGGATATTCCTCACTGTTTTTGAATACACATATACCCAACAAGAACTCTGCGGTTGGCTTCGAATAGTCCATCAGCCTCTGCGTTCCAGCCATTCGATATATATCAACTTGATACTGTCTGTAAGAAGACCAGTTCGTGCCTAAATCTTCACAAATCTGATGACTACTCAAGTCGGAAGGATTGCATCCACCGCGGTTGAAGAAACTCAATGGCGGCTTTCTACCTACTGCAATAGGCGGCGATAGTGATAAAGACTTAACTATTTCCACTACAATGTACGTGTAATAACAACTGATATGGATTCAGTTATTGTCAATAACCTAGCCGTGGTAATTGTATCACGGACACGCCACGAATCCCCGGGGGCACTGGTCCACGTTTCAATATTATGCTTCCATGTTACGGACTGACAGTTTTACACAACTAATCCCATAGTACAAAATATATGGTTAATTACCGAATCCGGCATCCCCAATCCAACCCAAAATTAATTGCATTTTACCCAGTAACCATGAGACAGAAATCAGCCTAATATCAGAACAATAAAAAAGTGTGTTCTATGGAAATCTCAGAGGTAAATGTCTCATCGAAGCAGAGAGAAGACAATGCTGACACTGGGTCATTAATATCGCGCTTGGAATTAATTTAAGACGATCATGTATGCATTTTATTCCCACCAAGTCTACCTAACACGACAAACCGGATTGGTCTGATATCTGGCTTTACAGATACACGTTCTTTTTGCGTTCTATTCATAACACGCATTCACTTGAACAACTTCCACCTGAATCAAGTGCTTTCGATGAGATACTTCTCTCTTACACATAATTTCTATCGATTAAATGCCCATGGTAACGAAATCAAGTCTCTCTACAGAACTGTAGTTGACTATGTAGATATAAGGTGAAATTTTATCACATATATATATATATATGTATATATATATACTATATATATATAAATATATATATATATACATACATTGACACCAAGTAGTATGTGAACGTTTGCACAAAGTTTCCCCGGAAGCACACTACCGGCTTAGCGGTTGTTGCCGCTCGTCAAGTATGCGTACCCGATACTCCTTTGCCCACTCGTCTACATGCTTGTATACTCTGATATTATATGTTCACCATCTGTTAGTAGAATGGTGGTGGCACACGATTTCACGCGGTGAAATCTACACTTTCCTCATTCCCTTTTTCGAATATTCTGATTGAACTAGCTCATACCAAATTATTTTACTGTGAAATGTTATATGCTGCAATGAAATCGGTATTGAGTCCTATTTAACTAAAAAGGTGTCTTTGGAGAATACAGAATTGGATTTATGCACCGCGTATAACAGGAAGTCAATGGAGAAAGCAGAACTAATAATAAGATTGGATGTAGAAATTTGTTGTGGTCTCGCAGTCGACGGTTTATATGACTAAGGTTCAAGAGGTGGAGCGTTGGAAGATGCATCACACACCGATAATGTTCAACTCATCGAACACTGAATTCTTTTCAGTCTTTTACACCTAAATCCCAGTTGCATTCAGCTTTCTTATCCGGAATTTGTTCTTGCAAATCTCATGAACACAAAGGCAGAAGTCCTTAGCTTTTACCTGAGATCTCATTCCGACCATCGGAATCATCCGCTGGCAACAGTGACTTCTTTCCTATTTTAATGCGCTGACGATTCAGAAAGAAGCAAAGAGCTCCACAAATTATGTTGGCAAAACACCGTGATTGATAAACGTGAGCAGTTAGGAAATTGAAAGGCTGAATGAAATCAAACATCAGAACACGATTAAGGCAGTTTTTAGGCTGGAAGTGATTTCCTTATTTAGGATAATTATGATACACGAGTATGTTTCTGGGAAAATTACATGAATATCAAAAGATGTATCTTTTTAAATAAACATCATATAACCTAGTGAATTAGCTTATGAAATACTGGCTAATCCATGTTTCATTTACAATATGTGATGAAAATGCCCTACTGAACCAGCGTATATTGCAAAAGCGAGAGTACTTACCAGTGTGCACTTGTGTGCGCCTTCATGGGATTCACGCCCATAAAGCCTCATGGTGATCATGACGAGGAATGTAACTTCGGAACCTGCACATTTTGACCGGTAACCTGTTTGATACCACAGTGACGTTTCCTCAAAATCTTCCTCGACATGCTCGTGGACAAGAACGTTTCGTTTTTAGTGAAAACTTGCAATCAATAAGCCTCAAACGGTGGTGCAAATGTCTCGCTGGAAAAAGCTATATCAGCGATCAAAATAATTTGCCTTCAATCGGCTCGGTGCAAAACAACCTGTGATTGAATTCTGTTGGTTACGTGAAATAATAGCTGATCTGAATGGTTTGAATCCGATAGAATTCAGCCATGAAACTGGATTCATCAGTCAGGAAATGGAAAGGATTTCAATAAAATAATAGTGACGTGTCCTCACCTTTATCACCTCCAGCGGAAACGGTCTGCTCAGTTTAAAGCTGCCATTCAGAATTCAGTAGCTGATATGAGAACCCGTCCGTAGCTGTCCCATACATTGGGCATGTTCTTGCGCTCGCATTGGGTGAAGCGCAATTCAAGGCCTATATCGTTTGGTATGCTAGTGGAGAACAACAAAATCGAATGCCACTTGGGAGCGAACGCGCATGTTTTGCGTTTACTAACTTCCTTTGGAGTGATCTGTGAGTGTATTTTTCATGATTGACGTGGATAGCATTCAACACTAATGGACAATAATGTAGAGTTTACAGCAACCCATACTAGTTTTTGGAGTCTAGATCTATCATTTTTAGGATGAAACGCACTAGGAAGCCAATTATCCTTCCCAATTACACGACTGGCTCACCAGAGCTTATGTTTTGGAACAAAAACTGATTATTCGTTTTGTCATTTGGAATTTCACATTACATCAACACCACATGAAAAGGGGTATGAAGCACAAACAGGAATCGAACTAAAGAGTCCGCGAACGTATATATTTTAGTGAAAATCCAAGCATCGCCGAGGAAAAGTAGGAACGCTAATGTGAGTAGGTTAGCACGGAAATAAGAACGAGTACAACTGCTCGATTTACAACAATTGTCCCAGTTTACCAGTATTTGTAACCATTGACTTAGCATAGATTCCATGTTTCCACTTTCTCAGACCGAAGAGCAATTTTGCCAAACTTTGTTCTACGAAGCAGTCAACGGGCAAACAAATTCGAAGGGCCAACCGTTTTATATTAGGTAGTGTTGAATTATCGTTTGTGGGAATGAATGAATAGCTGGATGGCGGTTTTGAATATAGGAACTGCGATTACACTTATACAAAAATACACAAAATGCGTTTAACATCCTAATTTTCTCCAAAATTAGTAGCTTTTAAACTGCATGAAATATCTTCTCGGTACATTTTCGATTACACGACCATCACAAGCCTCTAGTTATTCTCTCTTCTGTCCCGTTTTCTGATTTCGGTTATGCCAGATTTGAGATTGTTCTTGTCGGAGCTGTACCATTTCAATTTTCCGATCATCTTTACAGTGTATCTGTGAACATATTATCTTCCAACAAAGCATATTTATTCCAAATGACTCCGACCTATCCAATTGTATATGACGTAACAGCGTCGCGTTGATACAATGATTATATTGATTCTAGGCATGCTCAGTCATATGGCTGGTTAGCGTTGAACTCAGAGTGTTCTAGGGCTGTTGTGTTACCAGTTGTGTAGAATAACGCATCTGGTCGTGAATAACTTCATATTTTTCCGAAAAATGCAAAAAGAAATGATTAATTAGTTTTTCTTAGCATCCTACATTTTGCATGATCTGGTAATGTTCTTTGGGTGACGTAATCAGCGACGGTCAAAATTTCGGATAATTCCACTCCCGCATTCGGCTGGGCAAAGATATGGTGACCTCAAAACCTACACATTCAAACTATAACAGATGAAAACCTCAAGTGCGCACAGATCCAATCTGATAACCTCACGGCCATGAAATCAGTTACTTTGTTAGGCAAGAGGGAAAAAGAGGATAACTCTTATTGCTGTTAGCAAATGTTATTCAGACTGTCGTTGATATTGTTTCGAGGACAATTGCTTGGTGTGTATTATTATTCAAACTTTGACTGGAGTTCGGGAAACGTACCGTGTGCGATTCAAAAAACCCTGTGAATAATCTTGAGAGTGTGAACAACGGCTAGAGACATCTGTGTGTGGACTACCAGCACTTATCTCTGATTTGGATAAAAGTTAGTGGCTGCCACAAGCAAATCCGGAAAACGGCGGAATAGAATAATAATAATTAGGCTCCAGTGAGTGTATTTTTTAAATCGAAAATCTTCTGAAAATCAATTCATAAATCCTGTTACTTCAACTGATCAAGTAACCGAGCACGGTACGTTGTTTCTAATCCAATGTATTTGTGTCGAATAAGGTGTCCACAGGTCTTTTTAATTCATAGAATGTGACCACTCTCAGTTCGACGAGTTATTACACTTCAATAGTCAGTGAACGATGAGCCTAAGATTATGCTGTGGTTAAGTTATATACACAGTTGACAGTCTGATCGGATAAAAGCGTTGTCAGCGGTTCAACTTACGTTCAGTCACACCCGGGTCCCAGTTGCAGCAGGAACTTGGTGTATGAGCACTGTTGGAGCTTTCTGATAAACCACAAGAGAGAGCTTTACAGTGCTCAGTATTAAGTTGAGCTTTGCCACAGCACTTGATAATCAAGTCAGATTTCTCAACACTGAGACTGGCCGAGTAGCCGTGCACTGTGTTGTTTGTGGGGAATATGTATATTTTGTCCTCTGAGATGAAGCCGTAAATGTTTGATATTTTTTGTTCGGTGAATTCGCGAGACATTGAGGGTATTTTGTTGTTCCCCTTTTTGATCCGTTCATGCTTGTATCTGTCGAAGTTTGTGCAGATTTGTTCATAAACTATACTGGTTGAACTGGTACTCCTGGTTTGTGTAGCTTCTGTATCCCAATCATTTTGTGGATTCCAAATTCTCTTTGGTTATAGATGATGAGCTGATATCTCGCTGATAAAATATTCTTCAGGTAGAACATGTACTTCAGCAGATGTCATGGTCACTAGATTCTTAGGGCCATTGCAGTGGTCCTAGCATTACAATGTGCTCGGATCTTCAGAACAATCTTCCATTTCCTATGCATTATCACTTTTATCCAAAATCACGACTACGAACCCGCTATCAGGGCGCGAAGTCAAAGAATCTGCTCATGTGTCTAGCTCCTTATCAGCATATCTATGCCCAGATGTAACCACTGACTTATTCCTGAACGATTATTTCCTGAAGTGAATGGATATCGATTACGGACCGTTGTGCCACGAAGAATCAGCGGAAAGCTTGGTCCAGTTGTCCCATTTAGATTCCGCGGGTGGTTATATAATTATATAGCTCTCGAGCAGGGGTAACTTTCGACGGGTTTGCTTCTACTATCCATGCACAAGAACGCTCGCGTCCTTCGCCTGATTACCCAAAAGCTGGAGTTTCTCTTGAAACCTACGGAGTGAATCGCGCCAAATAACTAATGCTGTGGTGAAAGGCGTTGTTATTTTTCCTCGTTAACGAACATTTCCGAAACCTTTCCAAGAAAAGCAATTACATCTCGTATCAAGAGTTTCAATTCATCACACATCGAGATCAACCCCAAAATTCCATTGTAACCTGCATTTTCGTCCACTTGTTCATTTTAGAGTGGAATATCTTGTATCACTAAAGACTACACATATCCGAAGAAGGCAAACTAATGATGATAGCCGGGAAGAAGGTTCACAGATATTCGCCTCCTTCCTTGGCAAACTATTTCATCTTACCTCAGGGTTAGTGCCAACTTTCGTGTTGTATAAATCCTGATTTCACATTTTGAACAATGTGCAGGTGGGTTTCGTTGGTATTTCGACGGATGTAGGAAACCTTCTTATCATATCGGTTGCATTACTCTATTTGGATCTTAGTCCAATCGATCCTAAGTCACTCTTTATTAAGCGTACACACAGGCGAGTAAGCGACAATTTCAAATCAGGTGTGATTTGTTTTACCGAGCAATACAGCACCGTCGTGGGGGCAGTCAGGAAGCACTTGAAATCGTGCTGCAATCTGCTTGAAAAGCGACAAGCCGAAATTACCTCTGCTCTGAGAGAACTTTTATTCAGATTCACCCTGGGCCTAATGAATATGGGGTATGTGTAGGTTTTTTTCAAAGAAACGAACTCAGGGAAGGCAGAAAACAAAGTACTGTAGGCAAGATCTACCGCGTCTGCTATGGATGTTTTGATTTCAAGTGTTGACCGAATATTGATGAAAAAGTGGAACGGGCGACACACCGATGACATCCAGTTACCTCTGGTGCAACGGCCAGGCACCTTTGAGACTCTTTCATACTTGGGATCATCATGAAAGCAGAGTTTGATGTCTGGTCACCATAAAATGACGATTTTTGTAAAATATGTTTCCGTGGCTTTTCATAACTTCAAGCTGTTCAGACATGCACTGAACAATTTTTCACGAAGAATGTTCACAGGCAGTGAAACATGATCCTATCATCACTATCGATAAAAAACATTTGCCAGGAGTTTCTCACAACTCTGACTCATGAGCTTTATTTCGGTTCATATTGGTAAGAAACTCATCGCGTCGGACCAAGGACGACCACGGGGAAGAAGCAAGAACAAATTAGTGTGAAACAGAATTTCAAATTCCAAACCTTGGTTTGAAATTTATAAGGAATAAATGGGAAGTCCTGATCCAAAAACGCAAACAATACCTGGGTTAGCAAACTCGACAACACTAGTGAATAATACTATGGAAGATTCATTGGAGAAAAGGCTCATTCCAAGTGCCGTACAGGGTGTCATAAATTTATCCCGTCTGATATCCTTTTTTAACCGTGGTACTGTTCCGGTTTTCGTGTACTTGGCAAGTGGGTATATCTGAGAAATTTACCCCTATGAGTTCAGTCCCTGCTTAAATGCTTCCTTGGTATTCATCTCCCTCACAAACAAATATGTTCTAAAGGTGCATTTTACCGAAATAACTAGAAAAATATTCAGCAAGTGATTTATTTGGACAGCCTTCTCTAAATTACTGTGTCTATTGAAGGTATTCCTTGTACATAGTTTTCACTGATACATGTTGACTACATACTTCTTGCTGCTCAACTTTCAGCATATGTTTGGTCAACGTTCAAGCACTGTTCATGGATTTCTTTTCTGGAGATACACATTTTGTTTACGCACCTTCATAAAACCACTTGACAACTCCATTTTGTGGCCCAACCAACGAGAGAAAACGGAGCGACTTCGTAAAATGACAAGCAAATCAAGCGACCAGACTAAAGAGAAAACGTTCAGACCTACTATCGCTAACAAAGCAATTTTACCAATAATACTTTGATAGTTCTTTTGGAGCCTAATCAGTGAAATGGAACAGGTTAGAGCCTGTAAATTTACTGTTATCATACACCGAATTTTTGAATTGCATTGCTCTCGTAGTTTACCACATTCAGGTTTGTTTGCAGATAAAGGGAGATTAGGCTTCTGGTGAGTTCTTACCACGAAGTACCTTTTATCAGATTTGGAAATCTTGTATCTATGTGCTCACTTTGCATCCGTCGGCAGTGAGGTTGGAATTAGGTAAACAACGAGGAAGGCACGGATATAACCTGTACCCGACCAAGTCCATGAACAGAATGTTCACTAAATTGAACTTTAGATTCACCTGATTCCGCCTGTTCCGCCATTTGATTAATCAGATAGTCAGGCCCATTTGCTTACCTGACCACTATTCAGTGTAGGCGTGAAGAATGGACAGAATTCGCTAATCATCAAGTATATTCTTGTTCTTGCTTGGGAAAAATGGGGACTGACTTTACCTGACGTACACTTCACAGGACAACACAGATCACTTCAAAGTTACGTTATCACCAGTTATCTTTTCGGCTAATAATGATGTTCCATAAAACCGGGAATTTTTGTAGTTTTCGTTCGTGTTATTTTTTTCATGATGTTGGCGGTAAAAACTGTATAGAAGTTGCCGCTAATCACCTGCATTTTATTTTAGTTGTTATCACCTTGTTTTTGTTCTCATCAACGATCCCTAAAAAGCTTTCAGCGAACAGCTATTCAGTCAGCACCAGGTAAAAGCAGGTACAAGATCACGTTCAGTGGATGGGAACAGCTGATTCAAATAACGTGCTTGCATAAACTTGAATTGGCTGGCTTCGGAACTATTTGCTTGACATTCCAAACATCGGTGAAATTATGACAGTGCGTCATAAAATAGCTCTGTCCCATTTTGATGGCGGAAGGGATTGTGATTCAGTGCACACAATTCACGGTTGCTTTGAACTCCATTCACTTTTCCTAATTGCATTATTGAATATTCACTTCTGCAAATCCCGATTTTCACTGATTTCCGCACTCGGCTACTAATGGTAATTGGCGATCAGGTTACCACAGATCAATTTATGAATGGATGTTTTATAAAAACAACCTGATTTCAAAATCGATTTACCATTTGGAAGATGTGTGTTTGAGAAGCATGCTGAAACCAAGATTATGATAGCTGTAGAGACTGTGTGAATGGAAAGCTTTCAATGCAGCAAAACTTTAGCGGGTGGTAGTCGAGTGGTTCAGAATGCTTGTTTACCACATCAGTGCTCATAAATTCAAATTCTCGCTACCACCAGTTACGTTACTGTTAGATATTAGTCCATAAAATCCATCCTACCACCGATCATAAGCCACGGAGACCTTATGTGTTTCTCCACTCCGAATCTCACGGTCAGGTTGCCGGTTGTCTCTTAGTGCAGTGAATCTTTGTAGCCAAAGTTTCATTTGGTTCCACTGCATCCACGAGCAAGTATCTGTTAGAAAAAAGGCAACGGCTCATATTTGGCATCAACAGGTGGTAGCTCCCACCTATGAAGTTACATAGATAAATGACAAAGATGGATTTCACAATAAAGGAGCTTCACTCAATATATGAGCCGATCCGAAAAAAGTTGAAAATTGTTTTCAAATTTATTTTATTACTGGAATGTATTGTAGGAACTAGGACAGCGAATACTATGTAATGGAAAATACACTAAAATTCTGACTATCAAGTAGTCCAACACCGCTATGCGAGATCGAACACGCGAAATTCAATTGATAGAGCATCTATCCGGTAGGCGGAGTGACCATGGATCGTGGCGTTGAACATTTGGATATGAAAAGCGAGTGAGTTTTCCATTATGGTTAATAATCGTGTTGACCAATCAATAAAACTTTGAAGCGAAAGCTGGAAACTGCCGGTGTCCCTGACTGTCCATTCAGAAAAACAATTTCAGGCACATCTTGGATATCTGACAATATAAAATATGAACTACTGCGAGTTCAACACAATACCACGTCCCTCCCACGGTTCACCGGAGCCCTACTACATCTCACCCATCGGGAGAAAACGTTTTTCTGTAATAATGGTAAAAGCTCTCAAATAAGTCCTCACGAAAGAGTGCTTGCCGTTCAATAATTTTTCTCATGTGAAAGGTATCGCTCGGGATATGGAATATGTGGCATTGTACAATATTAAACTGGAAAAAGCTTTCAAACAGGCTTGAACATGGATATGGGCTGATGTTCCGAATGAAAGTGCCATGCTATTAGGTCGCAATCATTCAATTCAATTCAATCTCATTCACTTATTAGGTTACAAATATTCATTTATGTGCTGGCTGACAACTAACTGAATATGAGGATTTCCGATGTTATCGCTTTTTCATTCCATCACTCGCTAATTGCAAATTTGAAGACAAAGCGGAAAACACATTCAGCACAACCGGGTAAATAATACACAACAAACGCAACAAAAGTGGTCGCACAGTGTCTTCACTATAAAACGTCGTCTTTAATTGATATCTTCCCAGGTTTTTCCTTTGCAGTGACAGCATTTACACGGATTGTTTTGCTGAAAGATTTGCCCTTCTGTGTTTCTGTCATACCTTTATATGATTTCGAAGAGACCATAATCGCAAGGTACTCCGTGTTTGGTAACTGTCTGTGGAATAATATCCATATCCGTCTTTAATTGAAATGCATAATTATTGCAACCAGCAATGAATTCCACATGATGCGATCGCTCCATGGATTTTTCCGAAAAGAAACTAGAAGAACACTGCGAAAAACATATTCTGAGTGAATCTCAATAGTTTTCCGTTTGGACAAAGTAATAAATCGTTGTTTAAAACAAAAGATCTGCAATGGGGTAAAATTTGAGCAGCTCACAATGAGTGCATTCTAGGCTCATATATTTTTCGCATCAGCTCACATTCGGGAATATCTTTCCTAGCGTGTTTTTGCTCAGTTATACAATTATTGAAAACACAGGTCGGGCAAGCTGATTTTTAACGTCTATTATATACTCAACCCACAATGCAATTTATGGGTGTTTTATTTGCCACCCTAGCAAGCTTGGTTGTTGTAGTGATCTTGGAATTACCATATGAGTGGATTACGTGTGACCTTCCATTCCACATACCGAGAGGTTAGTGCGTTTAACTTGTCATGTGGTTTCCCATTATAAAGGAGGCAATGTTAGTATCATTTTCGGTTGTCGGTGAACCTATCAAGGATCATCTGTCACTAAACAGAGCAGTTTTTTTGCGCACTGATGCTGTATTATGGTAGTTATGCCTGATGTGCCACCTAAGGTTAACATCTAAGAACAAACTCATCAGGAAATCGCGATCGCCTCCTCTACACAACTTAGGGACTAATATAGTTCAGGTGATATTTCGAATTACGAAAATAGTTGTCTGTCCTTATTCAACACCAACGAATAAAAACATGCAGATAATGTAGTTGCGGTCAATTCTGATTTGGGAATCCACACTTAAGTAGCACACGTATTTACAAAACCTACCCATGATGGCCACGATTTGATCAAGTGCATAAATAAATGATGCAGAGCTGCATATTTTTTTGTATAATGACTTGCAAGTAGTGTGGGAATTTCTGTGACAATAACTCCTGTAATCTGGTTTCCATCAGTAAACAGATATATGTTCAGAATGCAGGCAAAATCCCATTTTGCAAATGACAGAAGACCACCAACGAAAAGTGATATCAACCCATGATTGCAATGAATCAATGAATATTACTATATTGATGTGACTAGATTAGTATTATAAACACACGTCATGTTTCCCAAGTTTAAAAGAACTCACTCTTACTGTATATCTAAGGCCCAACCGTGACAAAATATATCAGCTGACAAAGTGCGGCTCTACCTAATTATATGGAATTGCTAACCTTCATACAGTACGGTCAGGATTAACGAGTGCACCCATAGATTTTCGTTCTTCTACCTTCGATAGAAATTGGTATTCACGAATAATTGCCTCAAACGTGCAAACGATAGCCCCGTTGTGATGACACAGATCTGGCTAACTCACGATAGTTATATGTATAAGTGCTTGTTATATGATTAAACTGGATCATCACAATTTGATTGAAAGCCCACCCCGTCCGTGGTGTTTGAAACTTATCCTGATAACCAGCATCTGCAACAATGTTAGGTTTTACTGGTAACCAACATTTTAAATGAAACTAGACATTTTCATTGATTTTCTGATTTTAAGCGACGTGAAGTAAATAGTTCAAAACATTTCCAATGGGATTCGTACATTTGCAATCATGGTTTGCTGCTAAGATATTTATTAGAACCTTACATAAGCTGTTCTCCCAATGCATACTAAAACTCATCCTTATGAAATATGAAAGCTCACTGGTGACCCTTCCAACTGTCTTATTGCTTCTCGATCATTGTGAGTGCTCTCACGGACTCAGAAATAGATAAATATACAGGTGTTTTCCATGTTTATAAAAACATCACTCGGATTAGCAATTTCGATGTAACTGATGTAATTCTGATGTGTTGTTTTCCTTAGTGAAGCAACACATTTAGGAACTGCCCGCGGCTCTTGCCCACTCTCTGCAAACGTGCTTCCTCTCCGTAAGATCTAGATGGACTGAGAACATTCCCTGGCTCATCTGTATACTCAACGCTAAATTTACTGTGAAAAAGGTTATTCATAGGAACGGAAATTTCCCAATAACACATACGTGTCAGACGAGGTTTCGCTACTGAGTACCCAAAGGTTAGATAAAGCTGAACAACTTTATCAGTTTTCTGGTTGTTCATACTGCTAAACAAAGTGCCCACATTCAGTTTATTTTTTTTTCTTAGCCGGAATCCTTAGAATATATGAGAGTACATCAACTACTTTCACTGTTGACGTAAAAACTGTCAAGTGAAAATATAATGAATCATTTGTTTCGTTTCAAGTTACGTAAACTGTGACCAAGTTTGAAAATGTAAAAAAGATACAATTGTGTGCTATTTGTAGTTTTTTATGGGCAATGGCTCTATTTGAAGCGTAATAAATTAAACCCTGAAGTGATTTATCGCGTTATATATATATATATATATATATATATATATACATATATGCAAAAGGACTGACTATTATGTCTGTGACCGCCACCCATTCAAAACAAAATTTCGAAGCACAGACGAATCACAGTCAACAAAGTGAAGTGCCGTGCAATCCGAACAGCGTAGGCTAGCATGTGCAGGTGTTACTCAAGCATACCAGATACTCTAAGCTAGAATAACAATGAATTATCAAGATCTACGGACAGTCTGAATCATTAGTCTGACGCATCGTGAGTGGTTGAATGTTGGGGCAATCTGGTAAACCCATGAGGTGATTGCACACTGTCTGATGAGAGCATGAGTATATCAAGTGGGTTATAAATAGATAACAAATAATCAGACACTTTTCATGGACTAGGCGTTATAAATGAGGATGCAAGCAGTATTTACAGCTGATAATCAATTGCCTACCAACTATCTGAACGAAGCATCTTCCAGTTATATGCATATGTAGCCCAATTTGAAAGGAGTGTTCCATTTAGAGAAAGATGGTTTTTATCTGGCCATTGCAACGTACTATATACTTAGCTTTTTTGGATGCTTCGATCTTCCCACAACAGTTAAAGGAACTCAGAAAATGTACTAAAAGAGCTGTTTGGAATGCACCAAGATCGACCATACATTTACAAAAGTGAACTCTTGGTGAGGCAGTGGAGAAATGATTAGCTCCAATCAATCCCGATTTTAAAGAAATATCATGTAGCAAATTCATTTGCGATGATGATAGAGTTGGTGAAGGTTCACAAGAACCCTCCATGTACAAATTACATGAAAAATGGCAAAACGGTTCTGTGGACGTAAATCTATCACTCCGGTCATATTTCCTAAACGGGTTATTCTTTCGTCCAGAAAACCCCCATCTCACTAACCACAAGACATTATGGATGCGGAAAGCTACATGTTGATTCTGGGATACCACAGTTCCGAAAACCAATGCTGTGTACTACGATTCGAGATTACTTATATGGGCTTAGACTGTCCTCACTAAATGATCAAACATATCAGCGGGTTATATATGCTGAACTGATAACTGACTTGTACGATGTGTTTGAGGAATGAATGCTCACAAACTTTACTAGTCTTTCAATGCAAAACAAAAGTGTCTACGCATCAGAATGAGTGAATAAAATACCACCGGTTGGTTATATGAATCCGTTTATCGGCGTATATATACAAAGCGAAACAATTTTCAGGTGCATTGACGATTTCAAAAAACCAAGACAATCTTTGTTACTGCATGGTGAAAAATGTGTCATCCATTTCACAGCTACTCAATTGCAATGCGTTTATTTACTCATGAAGTTGAAAAGCTATAATGATGTAACGGCTTTTTTCTTAACATAATCCGCTATTGATTGACAAACCAACAGGTCGGATATTACATCTGGTCAGTCAAAATATTTACTCCTGGAAGGTTGAACTATTAAACTTTTAGGGCAGACATCGACAGAAATTGTATACATTTACGAAGGAAAGTCTGCAAAATGGTAATTTTTAAGACACTGCTCACAATCTACAGCACTTAACATTTTCGTTGACATTGGCACAATGTCGAGCCCGACTGTGAGGAATTGATTTTAAGCTGTTCAATATGAAATGGTTCCCTCATGTTTGATGAAAGTGGTCAGCAGTCTGTTCACCGAAGAAAATAATATTGCCACGATGTTCATTCAAAAATTGGTCATCGTGTGGACTAATATAAAATAGTTTTGTCAAAAGAATACTGAAGCCCTGTTCGTACGCATACAATCACTAGTCATTTGATGCAACAAGCGTAGAATCGTACCCAAAAATTAGGGTGTCAAGACAAAAGCATTGCAAAAATTACACGTACATGTAACTTTTCAGGACGTCTTCCAGTCATTCTCCATTTTTCCAACAAAACCTGTTCGATTTCCTCCTAGCTCTGGTTTCCTGATGCTATCACAGGCCCATTTGATAATTACGCATGTGCGACGGTGCAGACGAATCAACCCGACAAACTTGCACATCTTTCAACGGCGTCTTATTTTCAAACGCAGTATCAGTACGTCGTCAAATAGAGAATATTCTGAAATGAAAATATCTCCAATACTGGTCTACTGCGGTAGTTAAACGGGCATCAAGTTGAATTTCCGGTATCGAGTCGAGCCATGCCACAGTTGCCGTCAGTCACTTTCCCAATTTAAGCCCTCAGTTGAACATGTTTTTTTCCTGAATTGATCTATCACTGCAGTACCATACGAAATGCATGTTTACAGGATTTAGAATTCGATACCCGGAACATAATCAGAAGTGCTCCGTACGATAAGCTGGCGGGTGCAATGAAATTGAAGAATTCCTGAGTAGTTTGCACGATAACGTAACAAAGCTCATCCTATTTTTAGCTCACATATCCAGGGTAATAACTAGTGATACAAGAACAAAACCTCAAATAGAACTGAACATGAAGTACGTGGAGCTTTTCGTGCACCGCATTCAGTCTGAGGCTACCAATTTTAGGTCCGTCTTGACGAACAGTTTGAGCTGTTAATTGAATTCTGTGCAGTTCTAGCAACACTTGACCACCACAGTGGTTAGTCATCTGCTTGACTCAAACAAACTGTATCTTCGTCTTTTTTATATTGAATATTTTCAATGTTTAGTCAGAACAACTTGCATGCGCAATCTTCATTTTTCTAATGGAGATCTAAATTTATTTGGCCTGAAGTACGCTTTTTCCGGATAACTAGCACATATCTTTTTCTCCTCGTTCGCAGATCAGCATGTCATCTTCCATAGTGTGTGCGAAACTTGTGCATCCAGGATGCAGTACCACTAGTTTGTTCAACCTCTCTTACCCAATAGCCTCGAAATGCGCAGTCATGGATGGTTCAAATGCAGTTCAAACACAAACAAAATACGATGATAAGCGGACATTTTTGTGATGTCCAAATTATCTTTTGAATTGGAGTTCTTCGGTGCCGTCCATAAACAGTAGGTCTGTGCAGAAAACTTCACATTTCTACATTTGTACTTGATTTGTGTGAAATCTTGGTCAGACATCATTATTTTTGACTTGTATTTTACATGTATTCCTACAACTTCAAATTCGTCTCCCAAATTTACTTCGGCCAATTGTATTGTTGCACTTCGAGAGGCTCCCATCCGGTAACTGGTAAAGCATCAGTGACTTTTTGGTGGGGCTGATCCCATTTGACTGCTCAGCACAAGCAAACCCGCCAGTCACTCGCACGTCGACAAACCACACCAAATTGATGCTTTCACTAGACTAGAACGTGTGTTCAGAACATCAGCGTGAAAGACAATTCATGTAATTGTAGGTAATGAACGACTCATCAGTACGAGGAATATAGGTGGAATGCATTTCGATGGGAAACGTTCCAGGGTGAATATGAGCAATTTGACACGATTAATATTTTCGAATGACTTTTTTCATCTGTAACAGTTGGCTACTTTTGCAACCCATCAGTAGCATGGTTTTCACTCCGGACTTGTAAAATGAACAGGTATTCACTTTATTTTCTTCGAGGGAATTCTTCCGCAGTGTACATCCACTCAAACTGTTCAATTCAGTAGGACTGGGCAAGGCTCAAACATTGACTAGTAATACAGTGTCTCGTCGTTGTAGAAACCCTGATATACACAATATTAAAAAATTATCATGTGGTTTGTACATTTTCAACAGTATTTATCGGTTAGCAAAAGGAATACCTGAATTAGACTCCGCATGTGTCCCACATTTCTAACTTTCCAGACTTAGAAGTAGTCATTTGAGCATTCTAAAAGCAAGTCGTCGTCTAATCATGCAAGAACCTAGCCGAGTTTTCACCTAAAAGTTTTCCTTCTATAGTATGATGAAATGCTCAAACGCTAACGTCTACGGACAAATGCACATAACCGAATATACCTTGGAAACTAACAAGAGTTCACTATTGGACCAAGTGATCAATTTCTTACCATAAGCCGCAAAGGCTGAATAAATATACGTTCACTGAATATTCACTATTACCATATGACTTTTTAAATAGCCTGGGAAGTGGATGGTCCCATGGGAAATATTGCTAAAGAGAACGCTTATTTGATCACCTCAGCAACAAATATAGTTGAGTAATGTGTGCATGATGATGATAATTTCGCGGGAAGTAAGAAATAATGGCTTATGACAATTTAGGGAAAACAATAATACTAACGGAAGATTGAGTGTGTTTTTACTACAGATACACTTTACTCTATACCGTAGAATTTCATGCTCAATATTTCCAAAGATTTTCTGGCAGACGACGCAAACAGAAACATTCAACATCTTTCTTATTCCAATACTGGCAGAGTTTAACTCTAAGACGCTCAAAAGATTTGTATAACATGTCCGGTTACTATGGGAGAAACTTCAGTAATGAGGACACCACTCTTTTTATGTACGCAAACCGAGTGACAATGAGGAAAGACAGATATGATATTACACCCAGGGTATCAATACCAAGCTCCACAAGTCGAAGAGTGAACAGGATTTGGAATTGATGAACGCACTGAAAATGGAGAAATTATTTGACGGAAAGTTACAGGTGCGAGATATTACCTCATTTGCTAATGTGGAGGATCTGCAATAAGAGTACAGAAATATGTTTTATCCCATGTAAGCTACCAGTGCTTGCCTAGGTAAAACGAGAGAGTGTGTGATGTCATACTCGACATCATCATGTGGTACATGTAACTATGTAGTCAAAAGTCATCTAAGTGCTGTGTTGAAATCTTGGTAGATTGGTATTTGGATGTGGGTAATCGGTTGATATAAACACGTGTTTTGCTTCTGCCCATGAGTTTAGGTTCATTCTCAGGTATTCCTGAATAGCGAGACTATCGATACTAAAAAAAATAAGGTGTGAATTCTGCACTAGACTCAGAGTTGCAACTATAATTGGCTTAGCTCAAAACCCCAAATGTTTACTGCAGACCCGTCAATACTCTAAACAAATCAGGACTGCTGAACACAAACTGCACGGTTAAGGTTATGGAATCGTGTAGGACGAACGTGTATTCCCTTGGATAGCAACTGGCTGATGGAGAAAATATCGCCGGCGGTCCAAGGAAACATCAATTCTCGCTGGAGAATAGCAGCGAAACAAAATTTGTCACCCAACACCCATTATCGGTGTGCAAAGTTGGAGGACGACAATGGCAAGCACATGGCATCCACCGAGTGTACAAAGGCAATATTTCTTCGAGCTATCATTCCCACAAGCCGTGCCTGGTAATAGGCTGTTTACTGCAAAGAGCTTGTTCAGACACTGGCAAAACAAACCGATTGTTACAGACATGCTTGCTTGCCAAATCGCTATACGGCTCACTTGGAGACAGACATCATCCAACGGAGGAGCAATCGTAAGGTTTGAAGGTTGTCGTTCACCTTATTGCGTCTGGACTGCTGAACTTAGCGGTGTTCGTTATTCCTCAATTGTCTATAGTTTAGCCTCCATCAATCACTTACTTACTAAGTGGTATGTACACTCCACCGCACAACATTTTGTGATAACCGTAGCTCGACTGACCAGTTCATACTACTGGGACAATTGTTAGTAGTGAAACTCCAAGTACTCTTCATGGGTCAGATCAAAAAATAAACCCCAATTCTCACAATCGGGATTTCGTGGGTACTGTTACTCACCACTTTTGACATATACCACTCTCGGCAAATGACTTCCCTGCATCTCAGCGCGATCGCGGTCCGAAGTGCACATCGAAAACCAATCCATTAAACATTGGCTGACTGCTTCAGCAACGGAATGGGTGGACACTCCGTCGTCACAAAATGTAAAAGAACTGTCAAAGTGTCAGAACTAATAGTTTTTATCTGGGAAACGAGGGAAGTGGTACATGTCAACATGATCGAGTAAACCTGGGAATAGGTCTGTGTTTACTATGGTTAGGTATAGTGGATTGTGTGTGTAGTACACTGACAGTAAGGCTGGGGTTGGAAGCTTGGCCTTCCGAGGACTGTTTCTATGATTGGGTGAAAAGTCCGAAGGATTTTTTTAACAATGGATGTGTACAACCCTCGGACAGTGAAGTTAGTAATGCCAACATTGAATATTTAGCTGGTAGACAGATGCGATTGTGCATTATATTGATCATGGCACTCAAGTAGTACCAACATGAGAAATACACATTAAGGAAACGAAAGCAACAACAGATTAAAAAAAACGATACGAGTGTGTATAGTGGACGCAAACCGAAAATTTGAAAGAGGCGAGACCGACGGAATCCTTGGGGAAGCCAGTTCAGTTGTGGGTAAGTAATTAAAGAAAATATGTCAGTGAAAACCACGTGTCAGAATGTCCGTTAGTTAAGTGAACCCAAAACGACGTCCGAAAACTCTTCATTTTTTCAATGCGACCTAGGTCACTAGAATATTATCAAACATTGAAATAAAATTCTACAATGCAAAAGCAGCGGAACAAATTAGTAACGATTGCTAGATATCCATGACACGTGCACACTACTCAAGAGTAGCCTGGAAAGGAATGCTAACAGAATACGAAGTGTAGAAAAGTAATTTATATTCTGTTGGCCTTTTATTTTCACCAGTATTTCAACAAAAATGCTAATACTCTCCTCGATCATTTACCACTCATTTCATATGAGATTTATTCTTCTTTCCCCGAAGTTGAGCTATGCATACTGTATAACTTTCCATTAATTCATCTAACATTCTGGTGTAGTAATATGTGGCATGAGCGCTGTAGAAGCTATCCCGATAACTTGGACTGATAGTTTCGCAGACAAATTAGTCGCACTAGCTTCACGCACAATATGGGCTGTAATAGTCTACGGGCAGATCGACTGAGCGTGTTTATCGTAAATTCCTGGTTTTAAATAATGCAATACATGGAAATACATAAATGCAAATGACTTACACCCATGTGAGCAACCAAGAACAAAAGTACAGAAGGTTATCCGAGAAATCGAAACGATGCGGTCATAAACGGTCCACTCGGCAAGGAGTCAATCGGAACTGCAACGCAGCATCTTGACGGTACAGATGGTGTACCAAGAATCTTTCGGGTTGACATGAAATTGGGCTTCTGTCAGAGCATAAGAAAATAATCCATAAACAGAATATACAACTGTTTGTATTCTAAGGCGTCACCGATGTGAAAGTGCAAATGGTAGCAACTGAAAATATCAGAAGTGGTGTGTGTCGACGTGAACGGAGGAACCTGGCAAAAGACCTGTTTTTGACACGAATCTGCTTTGTGGTCTGTCGGTTTAGGGCGCAAACAGCAGGGCAGAGGTCGGGAGACGGAGACTCCGGTGGGCAGTTTCTACGCGTGTGTGAAACGTTCGTCGAGATTCTCTTACATGGGAAATGTACAGTCATAGAACAGCAGAGTCGGGAACATAAGCGTAAAACGTTCACGCACTATACGTCATAAAAATGTAAATCTGAACTATGTCAGTACAGCAGAAACGGAGAATTTCACTATAAATATTCGAGGTCCATGATAATTGTACTCGCTATTCATGAGTAGGACAAGCGAGAATGTCATCAAATTACAAATAACAAAAATCAATTTACAGGTGCATTTACTCTGCCATCCGAGTGTGCTGTGCACCAAGAGGGTAAACGAGAACCATAGCCTAGTTTGGGAAATATCCTAATATCGTTCTAGGTGAACCATCTTTCCGACCCGCCTGGTTGTTTGTAATTCATTTCTGTTGAGAAGGTGCTACACCTAACAGCCCACCGACCTAGTTCCCCATGTAAGTACTGGGTGAATGGTGTTTTCTATCAAAAGGAAGAACGACTTCTCTCGATGAATTTAGGCCCATTATTCTAGTAAGAGCGAGCAGTATGAAAAAGGATTCATGCAAATACGGGTAATACACCAGTTGTCCCTGTGTTATCTTTTCCATTTCTGGTCATCTGGGACCATGCACGGTGATCACGGGACAGAGGACTGCTGGATAAATGTTGATAGATACTACGCTTGCTTCTAGCTACTAGCAGATTGGTTGTTTCTTTTTCCTCATTTTTAGGATACAAGCAAATGAACAAACATTACCATGACCATGAAGTAGGTAAAAGTGTTACTTACACAACGGAATGAGCTAAAAGAGTGGTGTAAAATATCGTAAGTAATAAGGGTTTTTCATACGATTTATTCTTTTGCCACTCATTAGTAGAATGTACGTACACCGTGAACTTGTGATATCCGTGAAGAATTTCTCTGTTTCCCAGTTATCCTGAGATTCATACTCGCGTTTGGCGTCCCTACTACTTGAGCGTTCTTTATCTGATTTATTTATAATGTGTAAGATGAGGTTATTGAATGTTTCATTTGTACAGCCTTGCGCCGAACTTTACTCTTATCCTTAACCTGAACCGTACCCTGGAGTACCGCACATAGATGGCTTTAGCAAATCGAATTCCGGACTGCCCCTTCAGGTTGCCAGATGCTCTCGGCTGCCCAAAGGGGTTCAGCCTGGCTGTACTCATTTACCAAAACCACCGTTACAAACAGCAAATGAAGTTTATTGTATTTGTTTCTTGATTCATCATTGATACGGCGAACTAACTGCTCGAGGGATTTGTCCAGCTGCTCGCCACGTAGAAGGGTACTTCTTCCTGCACTAGCCCGATTTTCGATAACCTATTTTCTCTATGGTTTTATTTTCTTACCTTTCTGTTAGTCTATTTTACCCCATATTTACACCTACCATATTATTATCCATCAGGTAATTTCCGAAAAATATGATTGTACGTTCCGTAATTATCTGCTATCAACAATGCGAATAGAACAACTTCCATATACCTAATTTATTACTGTCGGGGAGAAGCGAAGAATGCCATCGAGAGCTGTGCCATCCTGGAACCAGATAAAGGATATAACGAAGCTCTGAGTAAATTAAAAAGACGATTCGGGCAGCCCTATGTGATCTCTAGGGCATTCATAGATGACTTGATGGACGGCCCGGTCATCAAATCCATGGACTCATACACTTTACTAAAGTTAGCTGGACAAATGAAGGATTGTCACAATACGTTGCGCCAGATAAATCATTTGTCCGACCTAAATGCTTCGTGAACGTTAGGTGCTATCGTGAGACGTTTACCCCAACCTTTGCAGTTTCGTTGGGCCGAAGTTGTCTCATCCATTATGCGCCTAGGTCGAGAGGCAACCTTCATGGATCTTACGAAATTCGTAAACGAAAGGGCTGACGTACTTATGATGCATCAGTCTTATACGCTCCCTTCGACCGCGACCCACAGTTATGCTCCTATTCTTCGTGAACCACCGTTTAAGATTTCGACGCACCACACGCAAACGACGGTGTCGTCGGCACCGCATCAGACACCTATTCAAAGTAGTCAGTGTCTTCAGTGTGGCGAATCACATTACACTGATCAGTGTAGAATGTTCATTGCAATGAATTTACAAAAAAGACTGGAATTTGTCGATCATCATCGATTATGCCGTTTATGCCTGAAGCCGAACCATGTAGCAGACAATTGCAGATCACTTGGGTCATGTGGCGTCTCAAGGTGCTCTTTGCGCCACCACCCCTTGCTTTGTTCGAAAATCGCAGGCAATGGCTTCGAATCCGGAACCAATAAGGAGATAACCCGCTGTCTCTCAACGTCCACAAAAGAGTCAGTTACTTCGTTAGGTGGATTACCAGTCAGAGTATTCGGACCTCTCTGATCAGTCAACACCCACGCATTCCTCGACAACCGTTCGGACGCCACCCTAATGGATCAAGATTTGGTCAAGCAGTTAGGCGTAACAGCTGAACCATCAAAGTTATCGGTATCTACTGTTGTTCACACTGCAGAGAAGAATTCAGAGGTGGTTAGTTTTGAGTTGAGTGGTTTAAACAAGAAAGAACGTCTTGAACTCAAAAGATCCTGGTTTGTATCTAGCCCATCCCAAGTCACGGGAATTGCGCTGGCAGCAAACCCATCTGCGAGTTGGAAGCACTTACAGGGCGTTAAAATTCCTGCCCTCAAAGGAGCAAAAGTGTCTGTGCTGATTGGAATGTACGTTCCGGCGACGCAGTGGGTACCGGAATATCGATACAGCGGGCGAGAGGATCCGTACGCTATGCGTACACCTCTCTGTTGGGTTCTAATGGGACCGATACCTTATGAAGAACAAGGAACAGCTGTACCTCACCGTTTACATTCTTGTCCCAGATTATTGTGGTGGACGGAGGGATTTACGGACCGAGTAATATGAATAACCAATGGCGCACACGCAGCATCTTACCGACCTGCTAAATACATTCGCAAACGCTTGGGGGGAGTGTACGTTCCGTAATTATCTGCTATCAACAATGCGAATAGAACAACTTCCACAGTCCTGCTTCTCCACATGGTTCGGCCACAATTCGTGCAGGACGCAAGAGCATTACACGCACATACGTCGCTGGATCATTTCTTAACGGTTCATACACTCACGCACATTCACGCATGGCACTGCTCCCATCATGTGTTTTCCTCACACGCCATCACGCGCACCGCAAGATTATCGATCTCTACTCCGTGATCGTTGACACAAGCACGCTCATGTGACCACATGTTTGTTGTCTCGGTATGGAGTAATGCGGTGACATGCACACACACATGACCGCTCTCTGTATGAGACACACGGACCGACGTTCATTCATCACGGCTTCCCCCATTTCACGATGACTCAGAGTACCACACTTGAACTCGCACTAGTGATCACTGTTCACACGAGACCACTGGAAAGGAGCACACACACACACACACACACACACACACACACACAGACTAAACCGTTGGCCCTATGACCATTCCACCGCACGCACAAAACCTGACACACCCAATCAGCTTCCAACGTGTTACGGGTCAATTCCCTCAATCGGGACTACTCGATATTCGGTCGTACTGTTTGACACGAGTCGCACTGACAGTTTTCGCCGTACGTTTGGAGATGTTCAGTTGTACGTTCATTTGCCTTTATTTACTAATGTTCATCAATAATAGAACCGTGTTCCTTACAACCAACGTCTACTGACTGTGCGTCTATTAGGTGGTTGGGACGCGAAGTAGACTGACCCAAACGGAAGTATCCTAGAAAGGCTTTAACGCGGCTAGGAATAACGAAACAAAAAAAGAAGGGAGAAACCGGAAAGGCTTTAAGGAAGGCGGCCGGATTATTCCTTTACAGTTAACTGAACGATACCGACGTGTCGAAGTGGAAAAATCAATGACTTGTTTATCAGCTCCGGATCTGGAACGGTATTCAAGAGATGCAGACAATCCTAAAGAAATCATCCAGTTCTTCAGGGAGCGGATACGAATGTTGGAAAAGGAGCTCGCCAAGAAAGCTTCAATAACGGATTACACCAAAGCCCTGGATGTACCCCACACTGGATATAAAACTTGCGGTGAGTCATCAGTGGCCGATGATTTGCGGTCGCTGAGTCCCAGTGAAACTGAAATTAAGCCTTCAGTCAGTCGTTTTGACCTCCCAGTAGGCAAAGGTTCAGGTCATAATCACCAATGTCAGACATTTGCTATGTCACAATTCTCACTACCTCAACATGAGATGATATATTTTGATGGTAACCCTTTAAGGTACTGGTTGTTCACAAGAAATTTCCAAAGTGCCATCGCCGGAAGGGGTTTTAGCCTCTATTTTCCCTAGGTTATGTTTGGTTTTTATGTTTATGAAGCTTATAACCGTCTGTCATTAGGCTAGAAAGGCGTAAGAAAAATACCCAAAATTTTCTACGTATCTTTACACTCTCGAAAAGGTCAACTTGCTGACCCATAATCTTTCCCTCTTCTTCACATTATCTCCCGAACTATTTATGGAAGCTCCAAAGGGCCTGCGTAAACGTGCCAAGGTCCCGGGTGCAAATCAGGCAATTCGTACCGTTAGGCTCAAAAAAACCAGGAACACTCAACCCCAGTCTGCACTCAGTCCATGCTCAGTACCTCTCGTTGATGTTTATGACGTAGTCAACAAGAAGATTAACGAAGTGGATCAAAGAGTGGCGGACCTGCATAACCAGATCCAGTCCATCAATGATATTCTATTAAAGATATCCCCTTTATCTAGCATAATGGAGCCCACGCCTATTGCTAATCGCCAGAGCCTAGTCATGGCGGGCCGCTTCTTAGACTCAGTTGCGACGGAAGTTCATAAGCGTATAGCCAACTCCAAAAACGCGATAGTTTTCAACATCCCTGATCGACTACCCCTGCCGTCAACCAAACTCGCCATCCTGAATGCTTGCAACATGGCACACCACAGGTGCTATTGCACTCGACTGCGCAAAAAATCACAACGCACTGACTGTCCTTTAAAGTTCCAATTCGCTGACGAAGTAACAGCTAGAGAATTCATAATTAGTTGGCAAATCATTGCCAATTCCACCCCGTTCAAAAGAATAAGAATACAACCGGATAAAAAGCCCCTCCAAAGAGAGGTTTTTCGATCACTAAAAAAGTGCCTTGGCTCCACCAGCGCAACCTGTGACTGAAATATCAGTCGCCGCGTCTTCTCGCTGCTTGTCGAGCCACCCCGCCACACAAAAGCCCTCAGTTGTCTGCACCACTCTGGTTGACCTAGACCCGACCCCATCTCCAGCACATCCCCCTGGTAAACGGCCCTGCCTTCTACCATCAAACTCCGCTTCTTCAAACGGCAACGACATCCATGCCAAACCCACTATTAGCCCAAGGCCACCAAAGTCCCGTGCATCCAAGGCTGCCGCTGCTAATGCCAGCCTACTGCCCACCGTCTCACCACCGAAAAAGACTCCGGGGAAGTCTGTTGCCAACAGCCCGTCCTGCTCTAACTCATGTCCCACCGTCTTGCGAACACAGATCGTTCATAAAAGGCATGATCTACTATGTGGCCAATCGTCCCATCGGCAGACAGGACTCTGTGACCCCCCACAGCTCTTAGCTACTCCGGCTACTCCCGTATTCCCCCCCGTAAGTCTTCTCAGAATCCCATTTAGAACCCCCACCAAGCACTCCAAGTACACCCCAAATAATTCATACTTGTTGGCAAGCAGGACGCAACCCTGCATCACCCTAAAGCAGCCAACCCCACCTCGTTGTATTAGCGTGGTACCTCGGCTAATCGACAAGGTCCTCCCAACTCCACTCTACAATACAGGCGAAAACGGCCACCGAGTAGCGCATCATCATGCATCGGGATCAAACACACCATATTCTCCAAGTTTCCCGAAACAGTTTTCCAATCATCTGGCTGAGCGCCAGCATCTCCCGTCGAACCTCCGTAACCAATTTCTCTCTCCTCCAATGATACAAATAAGTAACCTCCAGTCGAATTATAATCAATGGCCTCAATTGTCTAGCTCCGCGCCCTTTCCTGAACACAGGATGGGCCAGCCCAACCAACTACAGTTATTTCGTCGGTCTTGGTCAAGCGGCAACTACCCGCCCCCTGCGTACCCCGTTGAACCCAGTCACCACTACTTTCTGCCATCTCACTTGCCGTTACCCATTACCTCAGCATCCAACCCCCCACCTGGCTACTTCAACCACCCCGGAAATCCCACCTCCACAAACGACCAATTTTTTCTTGACGGCACCCCCCCAACCCAGCTTCACCCCTTCTTCACAATGCCGGCTCCCCACTTCTAACCCCTGTTTAGACTCCTTCACTTCTATACATGACAACCCTGTCGTTATGAGTCCACTTAATGACGTTTACCACCTCGGTAGTGTTAGCCATCAACACCCGCAGATGGTTGTTCCCACTTCACACCATGACGGTACAGTTGCACTTAACTTGCTTCTCATTAACGCTCGCTCATTACTGAATAAAACCCATACTCTCCGTAATATGGTACTGTCTTCTGACTTCGACATCATTGTCATAACTGAAACCTGGCTAAATGATTCTGTCCCATTGGACCAAATTTCTATTGCTGGTTATCAAACCTTCATGAAAAATCGTCGTCGTCGTGGAGGAGGCTGTCTAATCCACGTTAAAAACAGCTTGCCTACCATTCCTCTCTCTGATCCAATACTGGACTCAATTCAGGACTCAATATGGGTAACAGTTCTTCTGGCCAACTCTCCACCCCATATCGGCTGCGTTTATCGACCACCCAATTCAAACACCACGGACCTCGCCCACGTAGTCAAAGCCTTTGACCACTTTGCACTATTACCCTCCTCGTCAAAAATCATTGCTGGCGATTTCAATGCACCTAATATCTGTTGGGACACCATGTCATCACCCCAATACTTCACGAGCTTCGTTTCGACCATACGCGCAGGGCGCTGGGTCCAGCACGTAATGACACGAACCAGAGGTAACAGCATACTAGACCTGATGTGTACCATTGGCCAATCGGACGTGATGACTACCGCCCTCAACCCTTTCCCAGGCAGTGACCACAGAATGGTATCTTGCAGATTCACAGCCGGACCCATAGACCCCATACGTAGCTCATCTCAACAGCCCCTGCACACGATCAACTGGATGAACCTCAAGCCCATGCTTCGATCCCTCAACTGGGATGACCACTTCCTACAGCACAACACTCAGCTCGCCAGTGACGTACTGTACCATAAGCTACATAGCTGCTTGTCAGCAATCACCACCATCGGGACCAACCGTTCTCAAGCCCGCGGCTCCTACCAAACAAGGCTGCAAAATAAACATGCAAAACTGCAGAAGATCTACAATAAAACCAAGGACTTCTCCATACTATTGCAACTTCACTTTCTCTCTCTGTCACCATCAGTCTTCGGACTAATGAACTGCTGAGAAAGCAGGAGCTTTCGGCCTTGAAGTCCTTCGACAGATCGTACGGATTGTCCCGACTGCTGAAGAGCAGAAATCAGAGAGAGCCTACAGGGATACCATATCTAATTTTGGGAAACAGCACGCATATTAAATCTGCAGCTGAAATCGCTGAGGCGCTCAATACCTTCTTTTCAGAATCCATGACCACTGACGCCACTGTAAACCTGCCACCCGTACCCCTCATCACCGAGCAAGTTCTCTCTGACATTGAATTTAGTTTGAACGATGTGACCCACCTGCTGCTGCGTGTTAGACCCTCCTCCCGCCCTGGCTATGACGGCATCCCCCAGCACTCTTTCATCTTGGTGGAACTGACATCGCTGCTATCTTTATCAATCTCTACAACTTATCCCTTAAAAATGGCATTTTTCCATCCCAGTGGAAAACTTCAACCATTATTCCTATCCACAAAAAAGGTCCAGTGCATGACCCTTCAAATTATCGTCCTATCATCCATACCCCTTTAGCTGCCAGAATAATGGAGCGTTTGATTAAACAGCGGATGTCCGATTATCTCATTTCCCATAACCTCATTCACAGTGGCCAACATGGCTTCCTAAAGTCACGTTCTTGTACCACATGCCAGTTTGATTTCTTCAACCTAGTGACCACGGCAGCTGACGACGGAAAATATATGATTTTCATCTACCTCGATATGACCAAGGCATTTGACCGAGTTCCTCACTCCCGATTGTTAACAAAACTCCGGGCCTATGGTATCCATGACCCGCATTTATCATGGATCACTTCTTACCTGTCGGATCGAACCCAGGTTGTATATGCTAATGGTCATCTATCGCAACCGGCGCCTGTCACTAGTGGAGTCATACAAGGAAGTGTACTTCGTCCGCTATTTTTCTTACTGTATATTAACGACATTTTTTCGATTGTGCGACATGGCACACCTTTCCTCTTCGCCGACGACATCAAAATCGTGTATGATTTCCGCCATCAAGATTTGAGCACAGCACTGTCTGAAATAGGTAGTGATCTTGAGAAACTTGATCAATGGTGCACTTCATGGCAAATGTGCTTCTCGACATCTAAAAGCTTCTACACAACTTACAGATGTCAAGTCCCCCTCGGAACTCTGTCACTGAACCAAGTACCCATCGCCCCAAGCTCATCAGTGAAGGATCTTGGGCTTCGATACACTAACAATCTACAATTCTCGGAACATGTCTCATTTCAGACGGCCAGGGCCAGACAGATATTAGGCCTAGTTCTCAGATCATTTAAAATGAAACACAGTATCCTCCTTACATACCAATCCCATGCTAGACCCCACCTCGAATACTGCCCTATAATCTTCTCTGGAATGTCGAAATCTGACAGAATACGCCTGGAGAAAGTCCAGCGCACCTTCACCAAGAAGCTAATGGGATATTCCTCTCCACTGAGCTATAAAGAGCGATGCATTCTATTAAAACTTGACCCCGTATGGCTTAGACATGTCAGGCTTAACTTGTGTTTTTTCTATACAGACTTATTCATTGCTCTGCGTTCACTTCTACCAACTCTATACAGTTTTCCCTACCGTCATCTCACCCTCTGCGCCACAGAGACTTCAGTCTGACCATCCCACATTGCAGGCTGGCAATCAGATCCAACTTCTTTCTCATTAAATATTCAAAGCTTTGGAATAAGCTGCCTCGGACCATTCGCAAATGTGCGTCAATAACCCAGTTCAGCCAGGCCCTTAAATCACAACTTACCGTTAGTCATATGTTATCTTTGACTAACGCCAGCATATCTGAGGATCGAGCCTATGAAGAAGGCATCGAACTTTAGAACCCTAGCTTCAGTCTCTCCTCCCGCTCTCTGCTATCCGTCGAGCTGGCCTTCAAAAACGGGTTCAACTACTAGGATCACGGCACCATATTCCAAACCTACCATTTTCTGCCTAACGACAGACGATAGGCTTACCATTTATTATTATTTTTTACGTATAACCCACATTGCAGAAGGATAGTTTTTGTCGTTTACAACTATAAATATCTAGATGCCTGCCGGCTCTCGCTACTCACCCACGTTCACCTACCATCACCTAACCCTTATACATCCCTGCCTCATCTAATTCACTAGTCGGTTTCCACAACCATGTCTAAACAATTACTGCCTCCCTCGCCATATAGTACTAGGGCAGCCATGTAAAACAACTCTTCTCTAGCTGAAGGTTTTAGCCAATGATGTTTTCCCCCTGCACCAAATTATCCTAAGACATTGAGTCCCACCACCCACTAATTCACTCCTTGATCCTCTTATTTATCCTGGCTTCCGCTCCTCTCAGCTGTATACATATATATATATATATGCATATATATATATACCTATTCATATATATACATATGTATGTGTAAATATATAACATTTTTATATACTATATATATACCTATTCATATATATACATAAATGTGTAAATATATAACATTTTTATATACTATATATATGTATATATACTCACTACTGTCCTATAATTATTAACACAAGCACGGTGAGTAACTCAACGCTCCTCGATATCTCTTAGCTTACAATGCCTCTCTTCCGCACCAGGTCCCACCACATATACTTCCCTCACCACCTCTGCGATTTCGAACTGGAAAATCCAGTCTGATTCATCCCACTTAGCGTGACTCACTAACTGAACTCAACACCCAGTTATGACGTTACCTTTTCTGCTCCCACCCTATCCCCCAGCTAAGGTTCTTCTGTAATTTCATGCAGAACTTGGTCTTTACTCCTCCTCAATGACCACTCTAGGAGAAATACTAACTTTCCCATTGGAAGTTTTAGCCACACTAAGGCGTTTCCCTTGTAGTCTCACGTTTCATGGCCTCAATGTGCCTTTGGGATCCGCCGCACCGATGAGCCCGTGCTTAACTTTTGTTCTTCTTTCCGGTAACCGTTGATCCTCAGCTGCGTCACTCTATCTCACGTTCCTTGCCATAGTCTTTTGCGTCTGACCGCTTTCGCATGACCCGTCCGATGATCGCACCCACCTATACATCAATATATATATATATATATATATATATATATATATATATATATATATATATATATATATATATATATATATATATATATATATATATATATATATATATATATATATATATATATATATATACCTTGGGTATGCTCCACTCACTTGTCCCCCTTCCTAACTAGATTGTGCCATTTTACAACACATTTTGCATATATATAAATAAAACCGCTCCGTCTTTTAGCGATTGGTGCTCGCTCTCACTTAATTCCTGGCTCAGGCTAAAACTCAGCCGTCCCATCCTGCTTTTTTGCGCCTTTCTCGTACACTGAAGCCTTGCCACACGGATTACCATTCCTTAGTAACTAGGCTTCACTTCTTTGCGCATATGCTCATGGTAAGTTGAGACCCCATTCCAACCGGAATCCGTATGCCCCTGCCGAATACCAGCACGTTTGCCCCCACATGAAAAATCCTCATTTTTACACTCAGTGTTTTTCTCCTTTTTTACTGTTTGCCGTCCTCGACTACAGCTGGTGAACTGACCAGACTGTTATCTTCCTATTTTCTCATTCTTCTTCCAGACCAGACCATCTACTATTGTTTTATTCCTGGTTCCCTAGCGGACACCCTCTCCTCATCCACCGCCTACCTGATATCGCCCCAAATCTCTACTATCACCCAACTACCCTAGAAAGCTACCAGTCTCCGTCTAGGGATCCCTAATAGACCGGTCCACTAGCCAAACGATAACTAACTGTTCGGATAACAAAATTTTCATTTTCATGCTTCCATAAAAACGATAATCATAACCCACAGCTGGAACACTCTCCAGACTGCCGCACTCCTGATCTCTTCCAGATTGCATTGGTTACTTGGGTAGCCATCGGCCGAATCGACGTTTATTCCGGATTACCGTAAGGACTGGACGATTTGATCAATGGTTTAAACCTATACTCTCGCCCGCTGACGTTACGTGGGGCACCGTACACGGTTTAACAAAACCTCATGAAAGTCTCACCGGATCGCAGAGGTGATTCCTGACAACAACCATCAACACATCCGCTCAACGTTTATTCCCAAATAATCCAACCCAACAGTTCAAATTCTTCCCGTGTTGCAGTACGAAACCAATGGCCGGAACCCAGCCTTCGCAGCTGTCAACTTCGTCAAACCAGCCCTTTTTTACCTGCTTCCCTCAACATTCTACCTGCCACCACCTGCAACCAAGGTCTTTAAGAAACAGAATACCAGCCATCTGCAGCCAACCATAATTTGGTTAACAATTTTCTATCACATACAAAAACAAAACAAAAAATTACGCTCTTCCAACTTCTGCCTAGCCGAACCATTGACGTTTTGTCTCCACTAATCCGTTTCATTGACGGCTTTTCTTTTCTTTAAAAGTCCGTTATATGTCCATGCACCATTCATGCTATTCAAAAGTTCACTGAAGTCCCTGCAAAGCTTTTCGCCTTCATTTGAATTTCCATATGACACTGTAATCACCTGCACAAAAGGTCCGTTTTATTATCACCTTTGACTCACTTGCCTTTATTTCACATGCCTCCTCCACAATTAGTTACCCAATGCTGGATCAGTGTCCAATATTCCGCTGGTATCTCTGACTGCACTTTGAAAGCCCCACGCTTGCTTTACCTCTAACAATGTTCTTTGGCATCTCTTCCGCCCGGTTACTCGTTAGTGACCGTCCATTTGTCGCTTATATCAGCAACCCCACGACTGTTCAGCTATCCACACCGCCCTCCAGCGATTTCGAAACCGATTCGGAATTCCCGCCTCAACCATAACCACTTTTGTTCACTCAAACACTACATGACTTTACTGGTGTATTTCGGTTGCTGTGTGATTTATAAATTTAGAATCTGTGAATACCTCACATTGACATGTACTGCTGTATACTCTGATCTTGCCTTGTGCATGTGTATTGACCACGGTCAAGAAATATACTATACTATACTAAAGCCGACTGCCATACCTAATTTATTACTGTCGGGGAGAAGCGAAGAATGCCATCGAGAGCTGTGCCATCCTGGAACCAGATAAAGGATATAACGAAGCTCTGAGTAAATTAAAAAGACGATTCGGGCAGCCCTATGTGATCTCTAGGGCATTCATAGATGACTTGATGGACGGCCCGGTCATCAAATCCATGGACTCATACACTTTACTAAAGTTAGCTGGACAAATGAAGGATTGTCACAATACGTTGCGCCAGATAAATCATTTGTCCGACCTAAATGCTTCGTGAACGTTAGGTGCTATCGTGAGACGTTTACCCCAACCTTTGCAGTTTCGTTGGGCCGAAGTTGTCTCATCCATTATGCGCCTAGGTCGAGAGGCAACCTTCATGGATCTTACGAAATTCGTAAACGAAAGGGCTGACGTACTTATGATGCATCAGTCTTATACGCTCCCTTCGACCGCGACCCACAGTTATGCTCCTATTCTTCGTGAACCACCGTTTAAGATTTCGACGCACCACACGCAAACGACGGTGTCGTCGGCACCGCATCAGACACCTATTCAAAGTAGTCAGTGTCTTCAGTGTGGCGAATCACATTACACTGATCAGTGTAGAATGTTCATTGCAATGAATTTACAAAAAAGACTGGAATTTGTCGATCATCATCGATTATGCCGTTTATGCCTGAAGCCGAACCATGTAGCAGACAATTGCAGATCACTTGGGTCATGTGGCGTCTCAAGGTGCTCTTTGCGCCACCACCCCTTGCTTTGTTCGAAAATCGCAGGCAATGGCTTCGAATCCGGAACCAATAAGGAGATAACCCGCTGTCTCTCAACGTCCACAAAAGAGTCAGTTACTTCGTTAGGTGGATTACCAGTCAGAGTATTCGGACCTCTCTGATCAGTCAACACCCACGCATTCCTCGACAACCGTTCGGACGCCACCCTAATGGATCAAGATTTGGTCAAGCAGTTAGGCGTAACAGCTGAACCATCAAAGTTATCGGTATCTACTGTTGTTCACACTGCAGAGAAGAATTCAGAGGTGGTTAGTTTTGAGTTGAGTGGTTTAAACAAGAAAGAACGTCTTGAACTCAAAAGATCCTGGTTTGTATCTAGCCCATCCCAAGTCACGGGAATTGCGCTGGCAGCAAACCCATCTGCGAGCTGGAAGCACTTACAGGGCGTTAAAATTCCTGCCCTCAAAGGAGCAAAAGTGTCTGTGCTGATTGGAATGTACGTTCCGGCGACGCAGTGGGTACCGGAATATCGATACAGCGGGCGAGAGGATCCGTACGCTATGCGTACACCTCTCTGTTGGGTTCTAATGGGACCGATACCTTATGAAGAACAAGGAACAGCTGTACCTCACCGTTTACATTCTTGTCCCAGATTATTGTGGTGGACGGAGGGATTTACGGACCGAGTAATATGAATAACCAATGGCGCACACGCAGCATCTTACCGACCTGCTAAATACATTCGCAAACGCTTGGGGGGAGTGTACGTTCCGTAATTATCTGCTATCAACAATGCGAATAGAACAACTTCCACAGTCCTGCTTCTCCACATGGTTCGGCCACAATTCGTGCAGGACGCAAGAGCATTACACGCACATACGTCGCTGGATCATTTCTTAACGGTCCATACACTCACGCACATTCACGCATGGCACTGCTCCCATCATGTGTTTTCCTCACACGCCGTCACGCGCACCGCAAGATTATCGATCTCTACTCCGTGATCGTTGACACAAGCACGCTCATGTGACCACATGTTTGTTGTCTCGGTATGGAGTAATGCGGTGACATGCACACACACATGACCGCTCTCTGTATGAGACACACGGACCGACGTTCATTCATCACGGCTTCCCCCATTTCACGATGACTCAGAGTACCACACTTGAACTCGCACTAGTGATCACTGTTCACACGAGACCACTGGAAAGGAGCACACACACACACACACACACACACACACACACAGACTAAACCGTTGGCCCTATGACCATTCCACCGCACGCACAAAACCTGACACACCCAATCAGCTTCCAACGTGTTACGGGTCAATTCCCTCAATCGGGACTACTCGACATTCGGTCGTACTGTTTGACACGAGTCGCACTGACAGTTTTCGCCGTACGTTTGGAGATGTTCAGTTGTACGTTCATTTGCCTTTATTTACTAATGTTCATCAATAATAGAACCGTGTTCCTTACAACCAACGTCTACTGACTGTGCGTCTATTAGGTGGTTGGGACGCGAAGTAGACTGACCCAAACGGAAGTATCCTAGAAAGGCTTTAACGCGGCTAGGAATAACGAAACAAAAAAAGAAGGGAGAAACCGGAAAGGCTTTAAGGAAGGCGGCCGGATTATTCCTTTACAATTAGTATAATGCTAGAATTTGTCCTGTAGTCCGTTAAGAGGGTGTGCCCGTATCCAGCGTAGAGCTAGTGAGACAAGGTTTCGACTAGATCGACAGCTCGAGACCACGCGACAGTCACTACAAAAGTGCCCCGAGCCTCGTGCATTGACAGTAACACAAATACCTTACCTATGCACCTTTGTTGGATCCTTCCAAATAATAGAAATTGAAAAGAAAACTTTGGTTGGACATGTATGACCAAACTGGAGCAACAAAACAGTAACGTCGTTGGTTCCGCCCATTTAATGTAAGTGACCAGACCAACCAGTTATTCCCGAAGGCCGGGTTAGATTGAAATGCAAACGATAACTTTTGATTTAATTTCCCAGTACACAATGATAACCAGTAACATGGAAAAAGAGTTATCTCTATCTTGTCAGTCGGTAAAGAAGTTATCAAAATAAAGCCATTTTTTAGACGAAGAAATAATAACTCGAATGGTACAAAGTACTAGGAACAATTCAGACAGCCCATTGCTGTCACAAACAGCTAACCGATAATGGAACAAACACCGAAAATTGTGGTGTGACAAACGAAGTGGTGCGTAATTTAGTGATTGTTTACTATCAAAATCCGAGCCAATTTTACTACACGCACTCCGACCAGAAATGTGTTCAAGTTTGACACGAGTTGCGCGTGGGAAGGGTTTAAATGACCGTGACACTGACCAAAATGTGTCCCACTCAATTTAGGGAGTTGTGGGCACATAATTATAGCGGCATAGAGAACAGACAGTCTGTGGAACATGACGCAATTTGTGCGTATGTGTGTGTCAATGGGAGTTCTGCTAGCCGTCCAGTTGATAAGATAGTTTTGTGTCGGAGCGAAATTGCAGTTTTTCGAAGGAGAAGAGAGATGGTTCACATGCAAAACAGACCGAGAGATACTAGGAAACAAATCCCAGTTCGCATGGCGAGAGGCCTCTACGGAAAGAAAACAATCAATGAAGTATCGATGGTCTAAGTGGCTCTAGACCAACCTTGCACACCAACCGCGTTTTTCCTCTAAATTAGTGCACTTTTTAATTCTTACTAATTCTTCCCATACGATGAAACAATGGCACCATCAAATAATCAAATCCCTCGTTCTTTCTAGGGGCTGACTTATTGGAAGCAGCGAGCAGCACCTGATGGCGATTTTCCATTATTTGATAGATAAATCCAAGAAAGAATATATCAATTACATTCTTTTGGTTGAAAACACATTTCGAAAGATTCTTAAACATGTGAAAATATGTGTGAAGTCCTGCCGATGAACCGGCAACTGCATTCGCAACTACCCGTTTTTGAAAGAGACACTGCACATCCATGGCTAACTGAATGGAGTATAACAATTCAAAAGTATGCTCATTCGCCTACAATGATGGAACAGAAAAAGCAGTGACAACATTGATTGACAGAATATATTTTAGGCGTCCTTCATAAGAGAATGCTCCAAAAATTCCCCAGAATTGCACCATCTCTCGGATAAACGCTTATCCAATCATCAATTACTCAACACAGTTATGAAGCCAAATATTGCGCCATTGCAAATCAGACACCCGAATCTATCTACTCGACTAAACATTCGAAAATAGTATTGTTTATGGAGAAAATGTCCGCGAGCACAACAGGCTATACTATCCAGATAGTGGAAGCTTGTGACCAATTTGACATTTATGTGGTAACCAACGATAGTATATAGCGTCTACTTTTTCCATAGACATATTTCTGAGTGCATCCATGTGGTTTGGCTTCAGTTACTGCCTTCCAGTTTCGGTTCTCTTCACTAAGCCAAAATCTTCGCCATTCGGTTCTCTGGTTTTGGTTCCAGGATTGACCATTATTGGGCAAAACGAACAGGAAGCATAATGAGGAAAAGATCACAAAAATTAAAAATATTAGGTTGGAATGGCGAAGATGAATAGAGAGTTTGATGCTTTTGATCTACTGGCCGTGACACCCACTCATGATTTATTGTCACTATCCATTTGCTTGGTGGAATGTGTGGACTCTAGCCTGGAAGTCTAGCGCCCCCTACTTGACCAGGACCATCGGTCAAGATTTTCATACCGGTTTGCCTTCTCATTAACTGACTACCTAAAACTACCTTTCAGCCACTATCCGTTTCGGAGAAGAGCGTACGTCGAATAAGTTCATCGACGCGCATGCACAAAATACGTTCCAGCCTTCCTAACCTGTTTAGCTCCATTACTTGATCGGGAGACTGAGCTCTGGTTCCCAAAACCCTGTGTCTAACTTTAGCATTATTGAAACGTTGTTCACTCCATATTCGGGCAATGTCACGGAGACGTCGGTGCTCAAACACCAATAGCCTCAGCATGCCTTCTAACGTTACCGGCAATGTTTCTGAACCGTATAAAAGCACGGCACCACAGAAGGCAAATGCGCATTCAGTGTTATTGCTAACACTTCGTCCGACGTCCGTCCACCTGATGGAAGTAACAAAAGTAGCGGAACCTATCCACTTCCAATAGCACTTTCTCTGCCAACACAAGGTTCGATGTAAAACAAACCCAGTCCTGAAGGAGCATTTTACACTTTGAATGTGCAAAATGCATCTCAAACATCGATAAACGGTTGTTTAAGCCCTGTGGAAAGCTTGCAATTTTTCGGGATCTTTACTACGCACCGCAATGTCGTCCGCATATTCCAAGTCTAGCATCCAAGACTAGCATCATTTCCGGTAGTTCGTAAATCTTTCACGAAACATTTGTTGTTGCAAATCCCAGCTGTTTAGCGCAATGATACAGTTTATGAGTAGATATTTCCCATGTGCCAGTTCAGAATAACTCAGAAGTATTATACAGGGTATTACAGCTTGGGCGGTGTTTCAATCTCTGAATAAGGCTAACAGTCTGAATTCCAAACTAACGCAAGACTCCTGAAAATAACGAGAACATGTAGCCATTATAGTTGTGGACAAACTAGATATGGATGGCCATTTTTCAGTATAACAGGTATCGTCCAAACGTACTCATACTGGCATCCGATAAACACTACATATTCAAGTACTTGAATAAAATGATGCAAAACTGCAAACATTCCAACTTGCAAAAAAGTAGGGAATTTCTTAGACATAACTACTGAACACTGTTTTCAAGCGGCGAAACCAAGTGTCCCGAATTCAGACAAATCCGACTTTGCAAATACTAGCCGGTCATAACGTAAACGGAAAATGAGAATTTGAAAGGAATAAAGCATGATTCATTTACGTTGATGAAACTGTATCAGTATTATGTACAAAGGCTATATTTCCCAGTTGTAAAAAACTTCCTTTCACCTGATCATTTATGCACATTTATGCATCAGCTGGGAAGGTGGTCTCCACTGGACTGTGTGTCTAGTTACCATATCTCTGGTATGATCAAGGATAAGGAGCATACCCGTAGAACTATGTTCTTTCTACGTTTACTATTCAGAACAAGAGGGTGTGGGGTGGGTACATTAGTATTACACCAGCCCCCCCCCCCTTAACGGCAGCATATAGGCGTAGAATTTTCCGCACCAATTACTGAAATCCGTATTGACGAATCGTTACTCCAAAAGTGCAATTGAATACCCCTAATGACTCAGCCCTGCGACTTTATTGGTGGTAGGTCCACGTATATGTGCTGCCTTACTATGAACCAGTTGGATCACAATAGTGTGGTCGTAAATCCCCTCCAATAGCGGTAGTCGAAACTAAGCCTGATTTCAGACATATGCGACAAGGTTATTTTCACGTGTGTTTCATGAATACAAATAAAATTTTAAGTTTTATTTAGTTTTCCATTTGTCAGATGTAGGGAGTAAATAAACTTGGACTCATTTCTGGTTAATTCCGCTTTTTATGCGTTAACGGTTTGTTATCGATGACATTTCGTCAAAACCTTCGACAATCTTTCCTCGATAACACATACTGATAGTCGCACTGATGACATTTCAGAAGTTAGTTGATTTCTCTCACCAAACACCTCAGTACCTCTTGATCAATTTTTATGCACTGACGGGCTTAGTGTCAGTTTGCTATCCAAATATATAAACACTGCCCGGATGAGTTATATGGATCGTAGTGATGTAATTGCTTATTCTTTTTTTCTTGTGAAAAAAGCTCTTTTCTATAACTTTGCGGAGCTATTGAACATAATCCGCATACGTGCTTCCACGACCGAGAATCTGGACTAGCTGAGGTCATTCATCCGTTCATCCGTATAATAGATTCAAAATCTAACCTTAATAAGGTTATTGGCTTTAGAGAGAATTTTTCACAATCACATAGACAGCCTTTGTTTATTGAATATATAAAGGCCTAATATAGCTGCAGAACATCTTCAGCTTTCTGACATGTGGAACTCCTGTATGAATAATCTCATAAAATTTCTGATTCTAGTCAGCTGGCCACCTTATGATTTAGTGAAGTACGATAGCAAATTTAACGAACTGTATCATAAACGGCCATTGGAAAATATAGTTGTATACTTGTTAAATCTCAGGCTATGCAACCGATGATGAAACAGGAAACCCTGTTGCATTTTACGGCGTCACTGTGCCAGTCAATGATCATATTCGATTTCTTTCGGATGTACACAAAGAATTGCCAAATCCCATCCATTACTAGTTTCTAACCTAATATTTCTCATTTCTTCTTCCAAATGTGAACACTTTTCAATACATATCTCTGTTTTGAAGGAACTGGAATTTCACTCAACTGCTACCAAGGGACCCAGATAAAGCCCGTCAAACGTATATATCGATGTTTGAACTTCACCTTTCATTAGGTGCTGTTCACGAAGCCAGACAAACTATTTCCCCTCTAGTTATCCGAGGACTGATGGGACCACCGACAGAAACCATTTATTTATCGTTTACGAGTGAATTTTGCTATCATCAACTCCACGTCAACGAGAACCTCAAACTTACCCGCTCTTTTCATTTCGTTTAACGGAATTCAGTCACATGAGCAAAGTTTCACTGATTATTTTCATTCTTTGCTCAACTGGAAATAAACCTCGTATGGCTGTGATAGAAAGCGTTGGTCGAAAGAAGTCACCATATCCAAATTCATGAAATGCTCCATGGAAATCCTCATATCGTTCCATTCTTCCACAAATAACAAAGAGTCACTTCTTTTTTCAAAAGGCTTTACACAATAGATTGACTTGGCTTAATCAGGAGAATAATGGTAAAGCAAAGTAACTGAAAACATTGTCGAGCATCTTTAGGGAGTAAATTTTTCCAACCGTTGTCAGCAGCAATGCGCCTTCCTTCAAAAAAGCATATCATACCCGTGCACCGCACGGCTAGGAGCTTCACCCCCTCCTTCCCTAAGAAACCTGGCTACACGAATATATTGGCAGCTTTACTAATAAAATTGAAGGCTTCACCGGTTTTGTCTCTTATGTCAAACGAGGCGGTTTTGTCATCATATGCAACAATGCAGGCTGGTGCAGTCTATCCGTAATGTAATTGCATGTTTTTACAGGTGAGAACTTGCATTTTTAAGTAACTACAGACCTATCATTGAAGCCAACACTTGTACATCTCCTTCATGTCCTCTTACTGAATTGGAGCACTTCTCTCACAAATTCGCGAAATTTCCCGAAAAAATAATGATGTCTTGAGTTGCGTAGTAGATTCGTTGCCACTCTGAAGTCTCCCACTGGAAAGAAATGCAAAATGAGATATATTTGGAATAACAGAAAGTATTTTGCCTTGTGCTTTCCCCACCTGTCGGGACTCCTGGTAAAGCATTTGCTGAAATAAATCCCACAAACTATAACAGAACCAAAGACAAATTATTTTCACAGAACATTGATGGAAAACTTAGAAGACGAAAATGTGAAATAAATTCTCTCGCGGAACCCGAGAAATGGTTGCACAGTTTGACTTGGGTATATTCTCACTCTCGGGTCTGTTGACATATTGTGACCACCTAAATACCTATCGAAACTACCAGTCCCTAAATACTTTATCAAATGCATTTCAAACTATTCCATTCGGGCTAGTTCCAAACTCAAATTTGCTCGTACGAATGCTAATAATTGTTATGTTACCTATTACCTTGCAATAGTTCAAGACGTAGTTAGGGCCATGGTTCGGTGAATTTTTCCTTGTGTTCTCACTCGCAACATAGTATGTCGTTATGTGACAGCCGGGTAATCATCCCTCTGGGCGAGTTCAAATAAACTAACTTTCGAACAAAGTTATTCATTGCGGCCTCTAGCCGAAGATCATGCATTTTACTTGTTCGCATACTGTTCAGCTTTGAAGTACACTCTCCTCACCAGCGTGGCTTCATTTCACATGCTTTGACGCCTGTCATAGGCTTCGATTTCCGTCTTCCTTTTCATTATACCATGTGTCTGAAGACCCATCACAAGCCTCAATAAAGCTATCTGACGTGTTCCACCCGAAGCATTTCCAGTTGATAATAGGTTCTTGATCAATGTGCTGTCAAATATAGAAATCATATTTAGAAATGAACGTCATCTACGGGATTCAATTCTGTATACTTTGTTACAGTAAGGAATTGATCCTTATGAAGATTACTCCTCAGTATGGAAGTGTTCTTAACCAGTCAGATGGTTACCCTGATACTTCTGCTTTACGAGATATATGAACGGTTCTACGTTGATCTCTGCCATCCTCTCTCCAAAGACTTACTCCCAACTACAATCCTTTTCAGTCCCATCAGCAGTAGAATCTCTCAGTAACATATTCCTGAATGGGCGACACCCTGTATACAGGGACATTCATTGATTCCTCCTCAGTTCTCAAATCCCGGATAGACGGAACACCCTGCACTTATGCATATTTTGGTCTCCTTCGTGAGTACTTCTTACGCGTAGTGTTACTGGAACAAATTCACCTCTGGGAATATATATAAACAGCTATACGAATCAACTGATTCAACCGAACAACTTCGTCATTCCAAAAAATACAAATTTGAAAGTCCGTCTAGCCAGTGATTCCCTGCATGCCAGTTCACAATGAAACTAACATGAACACATGTTAGGTTTTGAATAAAGTGTAAGGCGTGTAATCATTCGGACAGATCGCAATCGTGCAAGTTGCAGTTCAAGCGGGGAGAAAAACAAGATAAAGGGAACCACTAACTGGAAACACAATTTTTTCGTCCATACAGAAAAAGAAGCAAGAAAACTTAGGTGGTGTTTCGGCAAAATACATCTTTTTTGGTGAGCTAATCATTCCCACGTGGTCCTCATATTGCTATATGTTTGTTTCATGTCATCATACCTTCTCTCATTCTCGAAGTACTGTGATTAGTAACCTTTGCTTAGCTCCACTTTCGACTTGGAGGGGTATCAGCCTTTTACCTGACAAATGGTTATTCGTAGTGAATACGTTCATGTTTTACTGCCTACGTATTTTTGTATTCGGCTGCAAAAGTGCGCTTACGTGCTTGGCACGTGTATGGGGTAAAGTGTTCTCTGTCCCGTTTCAACTAAAGAAATGCTGATTTAGACAGGATTCATACAAACCGTCCTAGTCTTCCCTGCTAAGATGGAACACCTTCTATTTAAAAGGGTGACCATTTCCGCTCTACCGTCAGACTCAATATAGATACCTGTTTGGCACGCTGTTCACTATTCCGGTAACCTACAGCAACTTGTCACTCATCAAATTTGCCCTCGTTAAAAAATCCTTTTCCAATAAATTCTAATGATTCTTTGCTTGTATTATCTTCGAGATTTTATTACGAAGACACTGAGTGAGATGTTCTTTGTGAGTTGTTTTATGTGAACTATTTGCAAACAACAATAGGATTACTTCTTCACGGCAGAATTTCTAAAAAGGCAAAATGAACATACCATAAACTACACGACCAAACTTCCTTGAAGCGGAACTGTTTCTTGACTAACCAGGATCTACATGTAATATATAAGTATCTTTTCTCCAGTTCTTCTGTCACGAAAGCAGCAAGCTTTGCTCGCGTAGTCTCCGGCTTCTATGAGGTAAATATACCAGGCAAATATACCAAAACAGATTCTCACAGTACGATTTTCTCGAATATTCATCCGTCATTGGATATCTTTTTAACCAATACCACCCTGTGTACTCAGAATTCAACCCAGTTTTCTCAGAAGTCTCCATGATTTATTCAAACTTATCATTCACCGATAACCCGGTACATAGTAAAGAGTCGTTGTGGTATAAAAACAGATAAACAACAATATAAGCAAGGAATTCAAGGGCATATCCTCTGGGGTTACAAACATAAGTTGTCTACCATGTGGTGAATCTCGAGGTCCACAGCTATGCAAAAGTGAGGAAACCTACAGAGACATGTCTTGACGTAAACTGTTTGATAGGCTGATGTCACGTCACTTCTTTGCCTCCTTGCTGTCTTTCCAGCCACTCTTTGCTCAGGAAGTGAAGCACAACGGGAAGTCAATATGGATGGGGCATACATATCACACGTCCTAGCCAACAGAGCCGGTGGGGTGTATGATAACACGTGATAGCTATGCGACACACTCGGTTCGTTCGATGCACGTTCGAATGGTGAAATGGTGTATTCCTTATTTACGCCAAACTCGTGAGATACTGTTTAGGCTACGCTGATCAAATACAGACAGCCAAACAACACCAACCACCCAAGCAGTCCCTGTTCTGCATCATTTAACAGCACACCGCTCACAGCAGTAATAATTGCCGCAGTGATTACACCTGAAGAGTTTGGAAACGGCATTACTAACACAGATCAAGGCCAACAGAAACCGGAGTAATTCAACGCCAATGAGATTCTAGTAAGTGATAACGCAGTGTCTGCTTGAGGGGTTTTCTATGTATTTGAATATGAACCGAGTTTCGGTTGAACGCTGCATAACTGACCGAAAACAACCTGCAAAGAATAGATGAGGTTTATTGTTTTTGAAGAATGCAAGTGTTGTTGCTGCTCCAATGAACTTTCATGATGGTTTTAAAAAAGCATAACCATGTCTTTTTCTGTTAGTAAAACTACATTTTTATTCACCCAGTTCCGGAAAATTGGTGCTCGGACCAGCGAGATTAGTCAATCTTTTGAAGATCGCTACGTATTCTGCTGACTGTTTGTAAATCCATTGTCTTCGGTGTAGAGAAAAGTATGGGACAAGATTTCGTTATCAGTTTTTCGAATGCGCATATCCAAAGCTATAACGGCATATACACTATCTAGGCTAATAACAGGCTTAAGATGCCCATCATTCTTCAGCCTCGCGTCATGTCTCTAGTTTAATTCTTCCTTTTTAGTTCAACAAATGCGGTTTGAAATGTGAAAAGGCAGCCGCATCGTCAGCCTCACAGTTCCTAGCTGGCAAGAAAGTTGAACGCCAGCTCTTTAAGTTCCACTGAAGTAATTTTTTATACCTTATTGCCTATGCAGTTAATAAACCAATAATATATACAAAACGACTCAATGTGCTGGAGCCTGCCTGATGGATGGGAAACCTAAAATACGTGGCCTAAAACTCGTGCAATGACGTGGGAAACATCCAATATCGAAGAATTTTTCACCCCGATTGGCAATTACTAAGAAACGGATGCTGGGTACAGAGTGTTTGACTGTGGCCGACTTCTCGCTGCGTGAAAAAGAGCATCCTGTCATAGAAAACAACAAAAGTGGCTTCAGGATTAGAACCAGAAACGGCGAGGTCTAAACTAGGTATCGATGACTATTCAATCTCTGCACACAATGATTTCAGCATTGGATTCAAATCAGTTCATCAAGCACTTCGGTGACGATTTTCCTCTCAAACGAATACTTGACATATGGTAAGACATGTTTCGCCCAGGTAAATCATGTGTAATAAAACGTTCTCCCGACAATGTATCCTACAGATTGCCGACGTTTCTTACACAACAACGGCACTGATCTGGATAGAAAAAATTATACCTAGATTTGGTGGTGCACTGAAACTGGACTCCCTTTGAACAATCTCAAGTTTTTCACTGTTCTTATCAAACGTGTCCTCGAATTCAATGAACAAATAATACCTGGTAGTCACAAATTTCTCAGAATAACGCCCCGTGGCACGTTGTAGGATTGATTTTTGAATATCACTAAAACTATGCAACTTTCATATGTACAACTAAGCGATGCAATTTCAGCATGAATATATACTCATTTAAATTAGTAGGTTTTTCACTAACGCGGGAAGAAGAGCCAAAACATTCTTGGTTTGTACGGATATTTACAAAACTCCACATTCAGACGTCAAATTTGTAAATGATCACCATACATTCCTTTTCTGCTCTGGTGTCCCTCCAAACAAAGCATGGCGGGGTACACATTCTGGCCCATTTTATTGCTTTGAAATAAACTGATTCTCCGTTGAGTTACTCGTGGGCCTATTGTTCATTAAACGTTTTGGAATCAAAATCAGTCACCCAATGCGATGAGGTTGTCGTGGAAATTCCGTGACTGAACGAATGGCATGGATATCGTGCTAAAGTAGTCGAGCCTTTACCTCGTTAGCTACAAGAAATCCATTGTTATGACCGGATGCCTTTCTGCGGTGATTTAGCAGCTGGTACAGGTGATACGACTAGGTACAGATTCATAGCCACGCACGCGGATGAGCCCTCACCAATACGGATCGCCATGGATAAGTCAGAAAAGAACCCACCGTGATTGGCCATTTTCGATTCTACCAATGATCTCCCATGATTTGACATATTTATACTAACCATTTCTGCAATACAACTAACGTGCCATTCCGCAGCCTTGATCTTCTCGCTACTTCCGTTGGCGTAGTTTTGAGTGAGCGCAATTTCAATCCGTCGTGTCAGTTCAGTTCATCATGATTGTTACATTTTCACATGCAGACAACGAGATAACCATATTGGTATGACGTTAGGCTAAAATGATTGGGAAATGCGGTCGCAATGAACAAGTTTCCACTAGATCACTAGCAACGCCTTCACTTCTTCTAGGTGATATGCACTTACAGAACCTATCTGTAGATATTGGTCTTGATATCACACCCATGATCAAAGCGAATTTTAACGGAGCCGTTTAAAATGCGAATCAAATAGTGTTGCGGAAATCTGCAAATACAAAATTATGCCGTTAAAAACCTGGCCGCTTGATATCAGATTTCAAGAAGGTTTAGAAAAAATCGTAATGAGAATATAAGGGTACTACCAAGATTCTTATGAAAGCCTTGGCAATAAATCTGATGATGACGTTTGCAGGAAATGCATCAAAGTACTTTGTCAACATTCGAAAAATCTAAAAACACCAACGAATCTAGGTTTTTACTTAGCGACTATATGACAGAATCATGGTTTTGACATTCCGAAACCGTGCAGAAAAGAAATGGGTGATTGAAAGGTAATAAAGCATATACTGAAGCATTAGCTGACAGCATAAACGACTATCTTGTGTGAGGAATTGGTGAGATATTCCGCTTCAGCTATTTGAATTACTGTTGCCCAGCTTTCTAGGTGATACTAGCATTGATTGCACGATTAGGATTTCCCATACCTAATATTAACCAAGATCTTTCAATTGCGAAACATGAATAACGTTTTGTGAATCACGAAGGCTCGCCCAAAAGCAAGGATAGGGAATTCAAAGTGAAAACAAATGAGAATAAAACTTGAATTTAGTCGCAATTTCAACAAGCGACCAATTGTATTGGTCAGTTAGTCGTAGCTTCTTATCAGCCTAGAACTCAAGGAACTAATTATTCCGTATTCTTCCTCTTGTTGGCCAATTTGCGGATGATAACTACAAGTTGAGATACTTGCAGCTCCTTGGTCAATTCTTCATCTTCATACATGACACACCCATGCCACTTCTTCTTGTTCTAACACGGTTGGTTCCAATGAAATCCGAGATATCGCATAGTATTAGAGGTTAAATTTCTGAACGGAATTTCAAGCAAAATACTCTGATATATGCATTTATTGGACCTTGTTCATATTAAAACTAAGTTTAGCCAATACTTCCGCAAATAGATCCTCTCGTAGTTGGATAACTATTCATACTTCTGCCCACTGCGGTTGATTCTCTGTTCATAACTTTACAAAATATTTGAACTTAACCGTGTGTATTATTGGAATCAGTGTGCGGGCTTTCTTGATCAGAATGATTCCTTTGGTATCCCTACTAAAACAACAGGTTCTTTGTGGAAGATACGGTTTTCACGAAGGTCTTCCAATTATTTTTCTTCAGTCCGGTAGTCTCGTCCAACAGCAACCACAACTGCAGTACGATAGTCATTTACAAAAGGGAGACTAGAGGACCACCGAGAATCAGATCAATGCATTGTTGTTATGAGTAAACAGGTTGTCACGCGATGGTTGCTGCGAGCAGATTCCATGTTGGAGGGATCAGTATGGTCTGCAAAATTTGTTGAACAATTATCCAAATATTTCAATCAAACCCTCTTTGGTTCACTTTCTGTGAGTACTATCAACTTATTCGTCGCGTTCGTGTTATGGTACACTTAAGCGTAGTTTATTTTAGGCAAAATATATCAAGCTATCGCTAGACTTCAATTAGACTCGTCACATTGGTATGCTATCCACTATTGCTTGTCTAGACCAATGCTCACTCGGGCGCTGCATGCATTTCAAAGGTGATTTGCATTGGCTTCTCTCTCCTAAGTGCATTTCTTAATGATTTCCTCACATCCGTACCTAATTACATTTACTACACAAAAACTACCATTTTCTTCACTAATGTAGGTCGATCTCGTGGATCCTGGTCATGTCATCTATGCTCCGCACGCAACGTTTCCTCTATAAATGGAGAGTACTCCTGAAGAGAGGCAACTCTTTATCCGCGCGAGCAAGCTATTGCACTCCCGAATAGTTTTTCTACTAAAACCACTCAAACTGAACACGGATTCCATAGGATTCCATCCCAACACATTTAGAAGGGAATCTAACTGATCCTGGTAAAATCAGCTCTCCTCTCGAAGATAGCGTCCAACGCTACTCTCTTGCATGTAGTCAGCATAATAAAGGTTAGCAGAATCTATGTATCTCATAGATACCTGCATGAAGCGTATGGGTTTGATGTTACTTTGTTTAGCTGACTGAGTTCTGGAATCATTTGAAAATTGGTGTCAAGGATTGTTAAGTAATTTTGCCTACGATATATGTATTGATGTGCTCGCTCGATTGTTTGGCAGTCATTGACAACTCCATTGTTGGCTACTGCAAATGCACTTTTGGCTTTCGGTCACTGAGCTAACATAAACTGAAAAACATCAGAAAGATATTAGTTGTTTGGCAGAAAAATAGATGCTAATATAGAGTGTGTTTCATTTCAGATAATATAAATGGTTTCCGAGATTTTGCTACATGTCTTCTTTGAATGGCAATACATAATAGTGAGTGAACCTGGAACCTACGGACATTCAGTAGTTGCTGGCATTGCGTATTCGTGTTTTAAACATTTTCTGAAATTCATTTGTTTTCGAAAAATTGGGACACTCGATCCAGTTCGTAAACAAAGATAGTAGTCATGAACTGTAAAATGCAAGTATTTCATTTATTCTTATCAGTCGCGTACTAGAAGCACGCGGATTCTTGTTCGAAACGGGCAGATAGCAGCACAATGGAAGATACAGCGTCGGAGAAAATTAAGAAGAGGGCCGCTAAACCTGACTGGCTACCGCCAAGTCAAACACGGACTGTTTCATTAGTTTCTGTGCCCACACTGGTGGCCTAAGTCCACTTATCAACACCGTCTCACAAAAGCCTAGGAACTTTAGGTTCCGATTCCATGCAGTCACTTGGAACGCTTGACTCGGGTCAATCTGACGGCGGAAGGTCACACGGTGTTTCGCAAACGCTGGAGTCAGGTTTCTCGTGACCATTCGTTGTCTGGACGGGGGATGAGTCATCCTCTGCACTAGCCACCTTAGTATACGCTTCCTCAATTCTTCGACAGAGACATTGATTTGTTCTCTCTACGTGGGTGTCCCCACAGCTGCAGGTGTGCTGATAAACGACGTGGGAAGCATTCGGGTTCGTGACTCTGAATGAATGGGCTTGGAGGATTTGTCCATTTGTGTTTCGTAAAATCTGCAATTCAGTAGGTAAGTTTTGGTGCGCACTTCAGATTTTGACTAACCCGAATGAGCAGGTGATCTCCTATAAATGGTGCCCCTGAAGTAGCTAGTTTTTTCTACACCATGTCGAATGGTTCGGTCCTAGGCCTTTCCATTTTCTGGATTTCAATAAACTTGTCAAAGTATCAATTTGAGCAGAGAGTTTGGGTTATGAACTCCTCCCTCTTTTACGATTCATCTACATCGCGAAATTTGCGTCCTCTACGGAGGAGGATTTTGACCGAACTCCTTTTGTAGGCAACTGGTACGAAACCGGAAGACTGAATTTATTTTCCTCATTATGTCGCTTATTGATGGATGATATGTTCAGTTGTTACACCTGCACTTCTCCTAATTAGATTAACTAAACAAAGATACTGTTACCACTCTATTTTTCAAAAAGGACTGACAAATTGGGATGTGCGGTGTTGGTTAGCTTTAGGAACTTAGTAAATCTTTCTTCCTCATACAAAACCAAAGTGTCATCAAAACAGCTTGTACAGGGCAAAATGGATGATGTTCAGATGCGCAAGTCTCTCGGTCATTCATATGGGGGTATCTGCATTTGTGGGTTTACCGAGCTTCCCTTTGCAGCACCATCAATCTGATGGTGAGAATATCCTTCAAAATCAAAAAAATATGTTTCCTGTGCAAAAGAGAACGAGGTCTCGAATGTGTGTACGGTGGGATTGAGCGTTGACACCATGTCGCATAAAAACTTCAAAATATCCCTTGGTGAATAGTGAATCGATCTCAACAGAAGGCATTTTTAGAAACTTACGGATAAGTTCTCTAAGATATCTGACAGTTCACAAGAGTCCTTTAGACCGTCCTTAGTGATATCATCCAGTTTACTTTGTACAAGTGTTAAGTCGATGATATTTCAGTCATCACTGATAAGGAACAGATTACTACTACCACTGCTATCACCCCAGAAACTCTGTACCTGAATATAAGCTCCAGTGATAGCCTATAGTAGGCTACTTACTTGCTCAAGCAGTGAGAAAATTCGGTGAAATTCTCAGGGCCAGGTTCCAGGTTACCTTTTCCAGTGCGAATATACATCGGGACAACAAAACCTGTCCATTTTTGCTGTACTCATGCAATCACTAAACCACTGTATATGAACTAGAGGAACTTTGGAAATTTGTTTCAATCCACATAGATGGCTTTTCTGCTAGCTATGACTACTTTCGCGTGAAAGTCTTGACTCAAAATACAGTCTTCGCTGTTCGTTGTTCGACCAGTAACTAATGCAACTCAACCTTGAGCCAGCACTCTCTTATGACTCGCCACACACAATACTCAAATGAGTCTTGTACTGTAATTGATCACTCGTCCTATGACTTCAGTCTCATTCGTAAATCAGATGTGCCTATTTGTCTTCTCTCATTTTATGCCGGCCCCGTTTGTCGACGTGGATTCAACTCTGAGCGCCAAAGAATAACAAAACTGGTCGATTTATTAGATAAACCAAGGCACTTGGCCTGCGGATATGAGTGAGCTTCTCAAGAATCCGTGGGTGAATGTGTGAGCATTGCATTGTTTTATAGATAATTTGTTAGCTTATGTTCATAAAGCTGATAATAGGATTGACTCTGTATATTCCCGGGATTTTCATTGATAGGTCAACAAGTGAACACGAAATACGATACTGCAGACCGTTCGTGATCAATGGTGTTGGGCTTCAAGGCTAGGCTTTTGAGCATCTCTGTGGGTGAGCTTCGAGCCCACAGATGATTCAATTTTCTACAGCAGTCATGTGGTACTACGAAACCCCTCCTTCCATCAAGTTCACGGAGCACTAAATAAACGAAGGTACATAAAATTCACATATAAGTGAACATTGTTTTGCATCAGTCAAAGATTGTGCTGGAAACTAAGAATATCTTTTTGGTTTATGCTGAAGATTATTTGGAGTAGCACCACTTGTTAGTGAATTCTCCTGAAATATTGCATCAACACCCCTTACAAATCACAATGGACTCTCCTTGTTTGTCGTACACTGAACTTATGCACCACATGATAAAACAGCATTTCAAACGGGTTTCGAATATGATTGATGGATTTCCGGCTCCTCGAGCGACTCCAGCGGCGGACGACTTCTGCGTATGAGCCTAAGCAAAACTTCACTGCCCGTACCTGTATACAGAGTATTTATTCCCTACTTGTGTCTTGTTTCATTCAGCCATAGTTTGACCGTTGTCTTTACCAGCTGTAGTAATTGCAAAACTGGGAAGAATTGCAAAGGGGCGAAACCCGTATTGTTGTAAGCTTACATGAGATCAGGTAAAGATCATCCGCTGATTACCAGGTGATTTCCAGCGAGATGTTCAAAGGTTCGATGTGACTACATCCTGACCAAACTTATCATTAGAGGCGATTTCGGGCCGGTTAATCAAGCCGGCGTATATGTCGCTGAGGTGTGATAATGAGGGTTTCACAGCACATAATATATCAGCCCCTATACAGAAGAATGAAAAATGAGTACACCAACAACGACTTCCACAACACAATGGGTGTTGTCTAGTTTTCAACCGAAACCAAATGAAATAATGGCTTGAAACGGTGCTCCTTATGACTGACAATGGTGCATGTTTTGTTGGGACAGAATTCTGATATGAAAACATGCGACTGTGTCTCATATATACAAAAGTGGGGCCTTATGCGGTAAGAATACTTCCTCTATTGAAAACCATGGAAGATGTTTCATTCTTATCATAAGTCATCAGTGGCGTACAATCACCAGACTTTAGTTGGGAGCAGAACCCGGGATGAACGGTTTTGACTCGAATATCCTGAGCACAAGACTGCTTTGACTGGTTCGGTTCGTTAAACTTATGCACCACACCGTACAACATATATAACGATTGGCAGTTACAAATCAATACAACATTGTTAAATTTCGAGAATCGCCTACATCTGACAATGTAGTTTTATTGAATGGGACAAATAAAAAGCGTCGGTCTATTTATCAATTCAGAAGGGGAAAACTAGTCTTGGTTATCCATATTCTGTGGAAGAATTTGTTAACCCATCGTGGGCGGACAGACAAGACGCGTCAGCAGTCAAAACTGGTGTGGTACCAAGCTCAAGTCTTGAGACAACGGAATCTGTAGTGACAAGACTGACGATCGCCGGAATAAATCGATAGATGAAAGACGAGTCTTGTCAGCGTTGTTTAAGCCTAAAGACTAGGTCGCCCACGCCAGTCGGACCAATGCTTTGTGCGCAACGAGCGGGTGAAGTTGAGATCAACCTATATATTATTTTATATGCTGATAAACTGAGGTGAATCTGAGGCGGACCTGATTTCTCATTAGAGCTAGTGAGACGGAAAAACACGTATGCCATGGTTTCACATGAGCCTCCGCACTTCATAAATAAACAGGAACCTCATGAGTGAGCAAGTGTACTCCCTTTGACTGTGCTTGGGTCCCTGCTTGTGCGTGTACGCTTCCCCACCTGTGCGGTAAACACAACATCACATTCCTCTCAGGGATAACCAGGACCCATTGAAGATTGTACCTGAGTAATTCAATCCCGTTGAAGAACACGAATCCACTATAGCAATGGTGAACCAAATGGCACCATCAAAATGTACTTTGCCGGATCTTTTTCCAAATATCATCCATCGAAACTCACTGGACAGTTCTTGTTTGCACATCCATTCCGCCATCGTGTGCTAATTACCGAATGCGCTCGGTTTCTAGATCACTTACATCAAACAAAAAACATGAAGCTCACTCTGTCACACGGTTTCTCTCCGAATGTATCATTTCGCCTAAAGAAGTAATCCGCGGCGCTCAGCTGATAGAGTGATACAAGCTGTCGGTTTTTGTACATCCTATGCCAAATGTAAACCACAGTTTTTAGACTACCGGATTAAACAGGATTTATCTAGGTACTGAACTCGAGGAACTACAAACGTTTCGAATCAAAAGTGAAATTCTTTGTTGTAGGTGGATATATGGGGCAATATATTTCTTATGCTCCTTGGATTCTGTCAGCCACCACCAAATCTCTCGTACGCGGCAGCAAATAAATCGTTCGATGATCATCAAATTCTGGTAGAGGAAACAAATGAATTCCATTAAGTTTCACCATAAAACTGAATTTTCAAACGCAAATCCGTGGCATACGTCAAACCAAACTGATCGCCGAAAAAGTATTGAAACTGGGTTTGTGGTATATTAAATATGGATGTTGTAAAGGTTTTCCGCTTCAATTTCTTACACCCCACAATGGTTCCCATGTAGTTCAGTTCAGTTACAGAGATATATTTATGATGTAAACAGTAAGGCAACACTGAGTGAACACGGACGACGATGATTCAGTTTGAGCTAGCCAAAGACCAAGTTCAATCACTTAAATACTTGCGCGAAAATCTCTGGAGCAAAATCAAAGGTTTTTCGGTTATTCTGTGATTCCTACCAGCCATCAATCCCAGTTCCCAATAAAACGGTAAAAATTGAAGGCCCCGAGGAGAATAATAAATATTATCCGATATGGGAAAAGGGGTGTGTGAAATACAAAGACGTGGAATGATTTGTTTGTGATTGTGAGGTTTGGCAAAGCTTGGGGAATCTCAGAACAACATTGACCTTGTATACGTGGAAAATTGTTTGTTCGATGCTGAATGGTAAGTATTTAATTATGAGTTGAATATGCGACTTTTGCTATGTTGGATAGTTCGGCCACTAATTCGTTTATGAAAATGCACTAAGGAGAGCATACGAGTTCCAAAATCACCGGGTACTTCCAGTATTGTTCGAACATCCCATTCCATTGCTGTGTGTTCATTCAAACTGAGATGGGTGAATTCGGACCGGGAGGATTCGTCAGACACTGACAAAGCTTGTCTTCAGTATTCGTGGGAAGATCAATGCACTATATCCGACTTATATCCAGCGGTATTCAAGAATTCTATGGAAGCCTATCATATGTGCTCAGATTCGCGAATAAAATAGACAACATCAGCATACACAAATATGTAGCAGTACTCAATGGCTCAGAGGCAAAATACTTCAAATTCAATGTGACAAATCCTACAAAAGCACAGCAGACGTTAAGCTGCGACCAACACTAAGATGAACATTAGGGTATCTAGCCGCTGACACAACCAATGGTTCCATCATGGGCTTAAATTAGCATCCTGTGTGGTAGGTTGTTTTATTTGATTTTATTGAAGTGTGATGAATGGACCGATGCGGCATGTCTGCAGACGCGTTCCTCATAAAAGTGAATGGTCAACATGCACATTCGTGTCTGTATCGGAAGAGTCAGCTGATTACGTATCAATGAGTTAGGGAAAAAACTAGCATATATGGGTCAGAAAAGATAAGAACAATTCAGAAAACTGAGACGTCTAGACTAAGGCTGCCGGTACAACGTAAACATCATATCATACACTGCAATTCTCCCTCCCCGCAGTATCAACTGAAAGCATAAGGATGCCCAAATAAAGTGGCAATTGTGAGGAATAACTCTGCTGTTCTTTTGGTACAGCTATCCCTAGATTTAGGGAAGCCGACCATATAATTATCAGGAACACCAGACCATATGGCCCAAATCAAGGTGTTCTACTTCCAGGCGACCAAAGCGAGCAGCATCCGGTCAGTCGATCTCATAGGTGTCAAAATATATATAGTTGCGGGACATTGCACAAAAACCCGCCTGATTGTGCTGGATGCAGTTCGAGTTGAACCCATCACAAAGGGTGTGATTTTCTTTCGGAAAGTAGGTGTAGCAAACCGACGAACGGGTTCTGACAGCATGAAATCACCTCATGTAAGTTGCGGAAGGAAATTATTGTAGGAAGAAACTTAGAAATTGTGTCCAAAAAACTAACCGAACAATCGTAAGGGTATGCGCGGCACTACTTTATATTCGTGGTATACTGGGAAGTGCAATCGAATTGTCTTATTTTTTGATGAATGAACGAAACCTCCCCAATCTACTGTACAAGCCAGAGGCTCGTGCTTAGCGTAAAATGACAAACACTGTACTTTTTAAAGTGTGCCGAAAATGTTTTCTGGCACAGAGGGTCACACGCAGTTTGCGGTCGAATGTATGTAACGCGTTATGGCGACTGAGCCTTCGGGGAGAAGAACATCAACGGCTGCTTGACCCTATGAACTACTTCTAACATTCCAACTCCAATGGGAATTCGGAGACATCTGTTTGCGATGCGTGAACAGGCTTATTCTTGAGTGAAATGTGTGATCGTGGGAATTTTGAACAAAGCATACGTGGACGGGTGGGAAGACCACTTAGCCTCAGGACTCACTGGGAACATGCGCAGCCATTCTTTGCAAAGAACGATTACCAGTTGTAACACCTCCAAACAGTTTATTATGAATCGACAATAAAAGTTCAGGATACCCGAGAAATGATGGACACCCACCAACTGCGGTCTCTAGGTTGGTTCTTTGTTTTCTGAGTCCCAAGATACAACTGGAAGCCAGCCCTTGTAGGTCGTCACGTCTATCGTGGGTTCAAACTTCACCTCAAATAAACCTTCAGTGATGGCGGCTGAATCCTCCTTCAAAACACGATGAATAAATAATGCAAGAATTCAGCTGGTCCACTGGGAAAGGTACCCCGACAACAGTCATCTTCAAAGAGAATCGTTTGTTTCATTGGACCCAAATAGTTTCTTCACCTTTCGCAGGAATTGAGATTACTTGCCACCGCACGGTGAAGCAATCACAACAAAATGTTATATTTTGCCTACCTGCCAACCTCTCGATGGATGAATGGCGGTCGGTGGAAAATCCCACCTTAGATCACACACTTACTCCACAACTAATAATGTATGCAACCGATACGGAAGATCGGCTTTATTTTCGCAAATCAAAGGCGGCTATTTGAGACACGAAATGGAGGAAGTTCCACAGTGATTTAGGATTAGAGAGCTTCGCGTTCAGTTCCCGTACCATTGTATTCCACCTCGTGGGGAAGATACACAGAATGCAATGTTATGATATGTGAATGATGTGCACGAAACAAAATGTCCGGAAGCGGAAACGCGGGCTCATGAAGTGTGCAGCAACCCGAGGGATGAGGTGTTAGTGAGAGCGAGCTTACTAGAAAGGTGAACGAACAACTTCAAGCCACATGCGAGTCCTTCGCGTCTGTAAATATATGAATAAGATTTAAGGACAATAAAAGTTACCCAGGGTATCTTAGTACTCGGTGGTTTCCTTTGGTAAACAATCCCTCCATGACGAAGAAAAACTCCGTACGTTCTAGGACAACGATAGTATATAGTTGGGGCGTTCGCGTGAAATGTTTTGTTATATATTTGTCAACAGCAATTAAGTTCCAGTAACGTGCTTCGGTCTTTCAGTTATTGGATGAGTTGTATCTGATATGGCCTTAAAAATTCATACTCATTTTAAATACATCCCCAGTGGAAAGTAGTGAACATCTTGAGTTACGTACACCAATAAACCAGCTCCGTAAAGGGAAGAAGGCGCCACTTGCTGCAAAAACAGAATGTCTTATTTGCTGCCCTCATGACAGATTGGGGAATGTTTTGATACAAAATATGTTTGCAAACGTTTCACATAAGAAGATAAAAGTGAGTCATTTCATTCGGCTCATTTGAATGCTGTCAAAGCTTTTATCTTTGGAATCCTTCACTCAAGTCACTTTGTCTAACACTGGGCTTCACCTAAGTACTTTGCATATTTCTCCCCCACATGCTTTCATCAAGGGGATCAGCTTCGTACGCTCAAAAGCGTCCCAGAGTGCCTTTTTATCATAACTTAAAAATTGGAAGTAATAAAGCCAATTTCATTGAGAATCATTAGTTGATATATTCACCTCACCTCACGAATCAATAAGCAGTATTCGATTGATCCTCTCTCTCGTAATTGCTTCTGTGAAACAGGCGTTTTGGTTGAAATTTGACACATATCTGAAACAAGTTGAACCGTATCTCCCTTGTCCTGAGTGTGGATTGAAGGCATTGTTTATGCTGCCCAGTTCAACTGCCGAAAACAGGTACCATTTTTGGGATCATCCCCAGTGGATGAGGGGCACATTGTGAATAATTTATATTTTAGTTCCAACGGCCACAGAAGTTGAAATTACATCCACGGCAGTAATATTAGATTGATGGTATTTAGAGAAGCATACTCCATCAATAACTTTCTTATCTTCCTGTTTGAACAAGGTAATCGTTCTACTTAGAGGCCGTTTATATCGCTGAAGGAAGCCATCCAACCAGTGTGGTGACACTCTGAATTCTCCGGGGGTTGTATCAATATGTTGTGCTATTGCATGACTAAATGGTTAGATATCAGCATTGCGTACAGCCACGTTTTATCCTCTAGTCAGCAATCCATCGACAAGTTCCAACATCGTTCTTGAATAAACGTTTGTTAATGTGTCAGAACCGAAATCGGTTCGGAGTGTATCGAAAAATCGATGCGCCATGTGAAATGTTATGGTAGAATTTTATTGCTCAATAACACAGCTGTGTTATTGAGCAGTAAAATTCTACCAAAACGTTTGTTAAGCCTAACTACACATGCATATCTTGGCATTTCCTTCTTCACCTGCTGACTGAGGTTCTTGCTGCTGTTATCCATTTTTAGACCATTCAGAGACCAAGCTAGAAGACTATTACCCAGAGGGTCCTCGATAAATCCTTTCTTGTAATCCATGCAATGGAGTTCTGTCCATAAGCTGAACTGATGGCAGCACGAAAGCTAGGAGAAAATGGTTTTACTCGAATTATTTTCATTAGTTCATTGTAGCCATGGATCGGAATATGATCCACATCAGTTCATTATCGTGCGCAACAATGGAGTCCTTGTTACGGTTGGCGTGGGGACAACCAGTGAAATAAAGACTGACTATTCAACTCGCATTAATGAGGTCCGGTGTACATTCATTGTATGGTATTATAACACGCGATGATAACGTGCTTCTTGTTTGGTTGTGTGCTTCAGATAACCTTTGGTTATTTCCATGTTCAAACAATCGAGATCTTTAAGTCGTTTTCACCAACCAGACATTAGGATCAGGCATGTTCGATCAACAAAAAGGGTTTATTCAAACATAAATTGCCCCATAAAAATTAGAAAATCAGATAGACGTACACTTTGTTAATTTGCCTCTCAGTTTGATCAAGCTTCGAGGGCTGAGAAAACGAATGCCCCATTGTGAAATTGTTGGCTCCTCAGAACACCTGTCAGCTTGGCTGACAGTGTCTACTGGTACTTAACTTCAGGGTGAACCTTATATAAAAATAGCCATGAAATGTATAGCTAGGACATATTTATTGGGTGGTTTTGACTATCTGCGAGATAGGGTAGTTCCACAATCATATAAGGATGGAAGACTGGCTAAGAAAGATATTTCTGTTTTTTGAAAGCCGATGAAATCATTTTGGGTAATAATTTATTTAACATTCCTCCAGAACAATTGCCAGTGAACAAAATCCACTCAACAATTCCATTTTTCCTGGTGGAATTTCATTTTTTACCACTGCGAAATTGTCAGTAGCCAAAGTCTTATAGTTACCATGAATAGCAAGAGAAACCCATTGGACCGTACTCGTGTTGTGATGATGCGATGCAGCGCTGATTGCTATTTCTGGGTGCAAAAACTGTTCATAAACGTAGAGAAGAGTGCCACAATATCCCCAGATCATGCAGCCTTTCCTTAGTAATTATGCTTCCTAACTGCATTCAGTTGGTTGCAAACTCAGTTACACTCGTCATATAAAAAATTGAAGCATCAACTGCGACTACTATATTTAGGACTTTGAAGTAGTCGCATCCGATCATTTTGATTGATTTTTTCTGCGTTCTGTCACTGACTCTATGCTGATACTTTAAGAAGTATACAACTTTCCAACCATGTATACAGCTTTGTGGGAATGAGTTTTATATAATGAAAAGGATAAGTGTCATTTGATTTCCTTTTGCGTCGTACCATAAATATTTACAACAATCGCAGTATATCACTAGGAATAATCAATTTCAGTCTTTTAAAGCCAGTCTCTTTCAATCAGTGTTATTATCAACTTGCATAGTTCGACAAAAACCCATTTCTTCAGGAATATCGTTCGCAAGTTATCGATTTTTATTCAATATTCAGCTCAGTTATTTCAACATGGAAGTGCCGAAGCTCTGATGCATGTCTTCAGTTACTCACATTTGTCCTACGCCTGTTCCTGAGAGAAAAAAACTAAGATAATGGTATTATTTTTCTCTGATAACTTATATTCTAACTAATAACTACCGATTGACTCCAAAATATCTGCTAGAGGAATGTCTCAGGACTACTTTTCTATATTTGGCTTCGTTATAGGATCGCTTTTACAATAGTAGAAGTGTTCCTCACTTCCATCATTTTCGGAATCTGTCCCTGACACAGCACTTTTCGTATGTTTTCCAGCTTTCTCAAAAAAGGGATACATCCCTACATTTCTGCAATTATTTAAACGACATCCTTTCTAGTTTTTTCCCGATTAGCAAGCAGGTATGATGACCAATCATTTTGTCATACTGTATCAACCAATCCTAAAATCTTCCAAATATTCTGAATGTCACTTTGACCAGTAGCGCTGAGCTTTATCAAGTGATCGTTCTATTCCATGAGAAAATAGTTTAAATTGAGGTGAATTCAACCAGTGCCTCGGACTGATGTCGAAACCGGCCTTTACTAGTTTTATCATTTTGTATCCTGTGTGCGCTAATTGTGTTTCGTGGAAAGTCAAGCGCGAGACTTCATTCATTTCGTCGGCAAAAGGAAATTTATGATTACCTTTGTTTCTCAGTACTTCTTAGATATCCTATCTACATATGATTTTCACTTTATTTCAAAACACGCAAGTGCCAGTTTTACATGTTCCATCTTTTCTTTTGAATTGATGGACAAGCTGCTTGGTGTGGGAAGTTATACCGGTAGAAAACTAGCTGACTACACTTGCAGTTTTTAAGGGCCTTATTCTAAGTGTACAAAGTGTAATCAAATTTGTCCTCAGAAGATCCTATGTTTTCGATCACCTACCCTGAAAGTCTAAGTCAGTCGTTCTCTGAACAGCATACACTTTCATAGAACGTAGATCCGAACAAACGCACCCAAAGTTAGCAGAGCTCAACCCAAAATTTGCTAAATCTGTCTCCAAAGTGCAGGTTTTGAAGCAGCGAAGCTGTCCAGTTAGTCTCAGAAACCTAAAAGATGACTGTGTTTGGATATGTTAATTCGTTGTAACTTATCCGTTGTCAGGTGACTGGGTGATTTGTTTACACGAACCCTAGATCCGTAGTCATATAAGGCCAGTTGTTATTCTACATGTACTTTAGGGAAGGATCATTACATATGTAAATGCAATACCTGATTTGTTTGAGGGCAACCCAAATCAAGGAACCGTGGATCGATATCAGTCGTTCGAATGAGCAAAATGTTACCTACAACGAACTTTTCGGGACCGAATCATCGATAGATGATGGAAATCAGTTTCCGTAGTTCAGAAAACAATCAGCCAGAGAAGCAATCTGGATCAATCATCTGACAGTTGGTAACATGTTCATAAAGTGACAGAAAATTTCACGTTCATCTAACTTAGACAAGCACGCGGACTTGGGATGAAATAGCTTGAAGTCCAAGGGCCACTCGCATAGCACGCAGTAGAAGTATGACTTGGTATTTCGAAAGGAAATCAAGCTCGCACCCAATCAAGGCAATGACGTGCGCAGAATGAAGTATGAATGATGCATATAAGACGAAATCAACACGAGGCAGGTAGAATAGGTGTGCGATAAAAACGTGAAGATCGTGAGTCTCTAGGGTGGGAAACCAACCCAGCGTAGAAGCGCACACATGAATAAGTTGTAGATGAAAAACAAATGAAAGAAGTATAGACTGCCTAGAGGGGGGAATAAAAGTGATACAAAAAGGCTTGGTGTGAAGATTTCATAAACATTTGATTTAGTGGTACACTGACAAATAAAACTTGTTTAACACTCAGGTTTAGGCTGATCCTACGTCGTTCAGTACCACATCGCTATTCGTTCTATTTCTTTTTACAGCAACGGTAGTTGGTTTGCGCCTATTAGAAACACACCAATACTGTCTTTTTTGCGGTCAGTTCTATTCCATCTTTATCAGTACAACCTTTCTAACTTTTGTCCCCAAAGGGACGACCGGAATTCGGACGCTGAATTAGTCTGCACGGTATACCGCAAGGTTTGGTAATGTGAGAATGTAGACAATAGGGTCCGAAGCATATTAAAGTAAACCATTTTTTTAACAATCACTTGTGGCCCTTCCAATCCAATTTCTCATTAGCTGAGTGTCACACTTTAAAAGCGGGCAGCACCAGCTGATCCCTAGAGATTTCCCCGTTATCGCATGCAGTTTACAACCTTATCACAATTCGTATGCCTAAGAAACAGATAATGAATAGCAAGCTGGAACAGAGACAATAAAACTGCCAACAATGAGAGCTAGGCGGGTAGAAGCCCTGGTTTGCTCCCCAAGCTGTCAGGACAGTTTCTCCTTCCTCAATCCCGATTTTCCGGACAAAAACCTAAGGCATACAATTAAAGCTCGATGAAAAAAACGCATTTGTGATCGACACAGGATTACACTAATAACACGTACTTCTAATATCAAACTCGGCTGGAAAAATGCTTTGAGTTTCAAAATGCTGAACAGGGCGTATTGCCATGGAAACGGTTAAATAAGACATACTGATTTTGAGCTCTTGTTCTACTTCTGGGAAGCGAATCCATGAATGTTTAATGACGTCAAAATGATCAGGGTTACGACGGTTTAACGCCAAAAAACTGCCGAAGACTTGAGTAAGAAGGTTGAAAAAAAGGGTTCCCATAACAGTGCAAATAACTACTTCCAGTAAGAGCTGAAATCTTCGTGGAATTCTGTGATGCAATGCATTAGACGCCATTCATCCTCACGGTTTTATGTGAAAGATTGGAAATCGATACCCTCTGTACAGTAGAAACAGCAAACTGAAGAGGTTTGTCGAGTAAAACTCCAGTTTATTGGACGATAACGACAATATTACCGTCGACTCAAACATTCGGCCGAAATTCGCCTCATCTAGTTGTGGGCGAGGTATTGGTGTATCATTTCACACTTCAGTTGGTACCCTTATCCAAAGCAGATCACAATCAACAAAATTCAAGAAACACACACTTGGCGAAGTAAAGGATCGCTGGAAACACCTGTTTAACCATTTAGATGACATTCAGAAAAGGTGAATGTATTGACTCCTGAAGTCACCGATTTCGAATCACCAGTGCATTAGATTGGATTTTCCCATTTATCCATAGTGGCTTCCTGAGTTTTGGAGCCGATGTTTCCCTTCGGATAAAATAAACACACACAAAAGCCACTCGGGTGACAATCACTTCGATGTATCCTTTGTTTTCATTCGAGTCATGAATCGCTAAGCGGTTCGGGTAAATCTGCTTACGGCCTGATACATGACTGTTCTCTAATGTTTGATTTCATTCTTAGGTCACCGTTCTGGCGGGAGCATTTCTCTTTTGGTCGCTCAGCTAGCTTATTATCAAGGTATGTCTACTATTTTGGACATTGTTTTCAACCGTCTGTGCTCCCATCCTTTTCCAAAACTTGGGTTATCGCCGATCTCTCCCTTTGTCTGAATCTGCGAATAAAAATGGTGATGTTCTAACTACTTGTTGAAGTGAATATACAGGAAAGGATATCGGTAGCATGTCGGATACACTTCACAATTTGTGAGTTTTCTTCACAGAATGATTTCTCATTCAACCCTTCCAAAAGTATCAAACGTTTGTTTCCCGTGTTTTGCTTAACTTCCCCTAGCAGCCAGAATGCTACTATCATTACTCGATTACTTGGAGTTATTTCTTCAGATATCTCATGGTTGCGTTACAAATTGTTCTTATATTGCCAATAAACAGTACAGTGAGACTTGAAGAACCAGAAACGATTACGTACTGCCTTTTTATTCCGTCGACCTAGAAAAACTAAGGATTGCATTTTTTACTCTAAAGAATTCCTCTTAAACATCAGAAGGAAAAGATCTGAGCTACCGCGGTTTGTTTTAATTTACTTCTTGTCTGATGCGGTCACATGTGTATGATCTAATTTGACCAGCGAAACTGGAAACTCGAACGTGATGTCTCCATATAAATGCAGTCTTATTTACAGTCATTCACTGCTCTGATGGTAAATAAAAGGGTTATCAAACACATTCTTTTGAACTAACCGTTGCAGTCATCTTTCATTTAATAACACGCAATTTGTCAACTCCAGTTCCTGACATACTCTGTCTCCAAAACAGGTAGGCTTAGTACTCGCAGCAGGTAGCCAAATACGACCCCGATCACGAGTCTGAAATACGAACCTAGCCTAGTGAATGTGATTTCTCATCCACCGTGATAGTCACTGAGAGCACAAGAATTCCTGCTCAGATTTCTAAATGAAATGTGTAGTAGTAGTCAATATGGTCTTGTATAATGGCGAGAAGCACTGAGATAGCTGGAATACTCAAGCAGGTACTTCGTGGCAGAGTGAAGCTGGTCATCTTCAGGTTATCAAACAGATATAACACGGAATGGGGTCCCCAGATTGGTGACTCAATCACAAAGATCTTTGTTCGTACTTATCTTCCATCACTTTGATATTGGTCACCAGGGTTCCATCCAAATAGAGATTATCTTATTCCGGTTTTAAAAATTCCATCACTCTGACTCGCTCTATTTTTTATTTCCACAAATCTGTGTTTCCCCTGGTTTATAACCGTTTGTATATAAATACGTTGCATTTGCATTCAGTTGGTATATTATATTGCTGAACGGTTTTCCATACGATGGTGCCTACGAACCGGTTCATATAAATACATCATCCATCGCGCCACTGCAAACGTTGGTTTCAGAGGTGTAACTGTTTTTCGTTTTTGAAAAAAACAAGCAGACGATGAATTAAAACATTGGCTGCTCAAAAGTCCTTGAGAATACTTCAGAAACTGACAACAATTCTCATTCTCCTCAACGATGACAGTTCATTTGTGTTTAATGTATTGCGCGCTGTTAGGTTTCACCTTCCTGGATGCAAACTACGGTTTGACCTGTGGTGGGTATAACATCCCAACAATGCTAACAAAAAGTTCATCTCCCTGTTCGCTGTGTCTCCTGACTGACGGCGGTTTGTCCGCATTATCGGCGTCACCCATGAATGAAGATATCATCGTCACTAGTTGATGAGCGATTTAATCAGGAAACAGTTTCCTTTGAATAGTGATGTTTGTCACACAATACTGCACTCCGGAATCGAATTTCGAATAAGTAGATGCTGCAGGTGAAACACCCTGTTAGTGTGCAAATAATTTTGAATGAAACCACTTACACCGTCCAATTTCGACTCACTGACGTGTCATCCCACTATCACACTAGATATGCACTTGTCTGAGTGGGTGCGAGATGCTTTTGAAACCACTCAGAGAATAATGTTGAATTTGGTGCAGTAATTTGTTTCCACATCATAATATCAAGTGTGGTCGTTCAAGATGATTTGTTTTAAATGTTGCAAGGGAAACCATGGTGATGATGACAATATGTTCACCATGTGCATTGCACTTCTTAGTGTAGCGGCATATATGCGTTTTTGCTATCAGCTTTGACAAGGCAAGTTGCTTTAGGCGTAAAAATTGCGAATGGATACCTCTTTCAAATTTGTTCACAGAGTAGACACCACTGTGATTCCCCGACCGTTCTGTGTTCTAGTCAAAACCAACCTTGAGAACGGCGACATTTATCCTTCAAGTTAAAATCTGTGGGTTATCACCGTCGAGTAGCGTCCATTACACTTTTTTCCCCTGGCGGCCAGTGTTCATTCGAAACATGCCAATGAAGTTCAAGAGAAAAGTAAACAGTCACCTAGTATTCGGTCTTGACCATCAACTGCAGTTCGAACTACCCCAAAGGGATACTTTTGGCTATTCATAGCGTCCATTATAGCTTGGCTGTGCCTCCGCTCCAGTGACAAATGAACGAAAGAAAACTCTGTAGGATGCGATCATGGAAAACGATATATTCGTGGAGAAAGCAGATGAAATGACATCCCCGGATTACGTTGATTCAATGATTTATCTCTGATGACCTAAACGAAAGCAAAACCGATTGGCACAGAAAAGTTACGATTGAAGGGTACTTCCCAAGGTCATAATTCAAAAGATGTAACGAAGCCGAATGTTTTTATGCAGAACACGGTTTGGTACAGTGGCACGTTTCATTGTAGCCTTTCTGTGCCCGGGTAAGAATCCCATGTCAGAATAGTGTCCGAAAGATTCATCCGAAATTTTGGGTACTCAAGCTCAGATGTGCATCAATTCCCACAGGTATTTTGCATTGACAATGATTCGTATTTTCACAACTTCGCCTTCGTGTGAAACAATAGATTACCTATTTGTAGTAATCCTGGCATACGCTCCTCACGTGTATTCTGTAAACAGATGCATATTGTTGAAAAGGGGAAGCCCTCTTGAACCCTCGTTTGCTGACATAATTGTAACAGGGATTGCAATTTGAGTGTTGTATCCGATTAAAACAGTCGCTCATTTGTTTCACCCTTTATTACACCTTGGACTTCATCTTCATTTGTGGATCCATCTGTATGTGCACTAATATCATTTTTGTTACTACAACGACTCATTGACAATGCTGCTGGTAGTACTACGAACAGCCTGTATTCCGTTCAATTTCACGCTTCGGGTTCTATGATTTATCGTACATCTTTCTTCAGTCCCCTCAAACTAATCAAACTAGCATTTGTTCTTTGATTAGGGTCCATTGAGTGGCCTTGATTTACCTCACGCGATCGTGCCTTTGTGATAGACATTCACGGGTTCAGTTGTTTATTTGCTTTCGCAGTTTCATATGGATACGCGGATTTCTTACGTATCGCGTGCTATCAGTATCAGAGTAGAAAATATAAATAGATCAGAACAATACCCCTTTGAGTGTGAGGATTCATTTGTTGAGTGATTTTCTGATTCAACGCAAAGAATAACAGATTGCCAAAGTTTTCACCTATATTTGACCCTTGGGATTACTATATGGGTAACAAATATTCGAGTTTTTTTCGTTCAAACCTCACCATTGTTACTCAACTTTGATTCATTGGGACACTGACACAGTGTATTACTCCCGTCTTATCATTTAAAATAATGTGACTCGTCAAACATCATGCGGCTGAGGACGATGATGTGATACGGTGGAGCGCGGAAATTTTCAGTGAACGTCGGCCTTTCAATGATTCCGACCAAAGGAACTTCTATTTGAGATCTGATTTCAGTGTGTTTTGATGCCTGTGTCGGAATAAGTCAGTAGACAGGGACCAGACGGCTGCATTCGCAGATCGTCTTACACATCTTGACACCAACCGGAAATATGCAATGACACGTTTCAGGCATCAAATGGTATGCTTTTGCCTGTGCATGCTAAGTAGAAGCAAAACGGGAACTATGCGGCTGTCATTCCCAATAATATCAGAGTCTCAAACCAACACTGTGGATCCTTCTGGCTTGCTTCTTCATCAATAAATAACGCTGAATGAAACAGCGAGAATTCCAATTAAACTCAAGTTTGCATATTTTCTGTTGGGTCAACTTTGCATCTTGACAAGGATTTCTTAAACATAACTGATGTAGATCAGTACCGAAAACACAGCAACTAGCCATGAAATATAGGAGTATCGAGGTTTCGTCTGAAGGAATGACCTAAAATCCTCTTTTGGGAAGAGCGATGATAACAGCATTATAATGACGGTTCTTTAACCTCATGAAATGGACTACTCAGAAATATATAAAACAGTGACAGCTGCCTTGGACACCGCCAGTATCCAACAAATTATTTCATGATGAAAAGTGATCGTGGATATCGAGATATGTGCTGAACTTTCCTTTGGAGTGAAAGGCCGCCATCAACGGGCAGAAACAAGTACAAACATAAAATGATATTTCAGATAAAGAATGATAATGGATAATGGTAAACCTTAAAGGCAACCGATACTTCTTATTAGCGTTTCAAATATTACTAAAGATCACAGAAGAATGACGCAAATTGGGTTGATATAAGTTGTTCCAGGGGAGGAGAATTATTTGCTATTTGCACAACGAAAGGTGCTTGTTCATGGTATCCGTTTGACCAAATCAGTGCTTTGGCGTCTCAGCTCAGAATGTGGTTGTGTTTGGGCGTAATCAATCTACAGACTTTAGCTAAGGAAGAATACATGTATTGCGTATGATGGCATGCTATGTCACCTTTGGCAGCGTGGTCACACGTGATTCCCGGGGTGAAGAATAAATATACAGTATTGTATTCTGTGTATTTCTAGATTTTCTCTAGCTGCGCTATAATATTTGCGCTAAATAATTTGCAAAACTAGAATTTTCATAAGATGTGAGCAGTGCTGATTTTGGTTAGCAAACGGATTTTGTTCAGCTGTGCACTTCGCATCCGTTTTGTATTACACATTTTTCCGATAGCAAACAGAAAATATACAGGCTTTCACGGATGTATCAGAGTGCTATTTTTATTGCACTTCCAATAAGAGTGATCTGGCTCATGTTTTGCGTTTTTTTGATAAGTCTAAAATAACAAATATAACGAACTGTCCTTAACTATAGGGAAACATAGATTAGCAGAGGAAATGCGATATACAAACCGTTTAGTAATGTGTGTTACATAATTCCCCACATTCAGATTGATTAATGATTTTCTGACGATCTGAACCGATCTGAATCTAGTCAGAAAGCTGATCATATAATGTACGCAGAACGTTCGATTCATAAAAATTTCGAAAAATCCGTTTACCGAAAAGAACCCTCTAAAATGTTAGTTTCAGTCTGTGATACACAATGTGAGAGAATTCAAAAGATATTCGGAACGAACACGAATAGCTTCGGGAGTCCATTCGGTCAAAAAATGTCACGTTCCCTAAAATTATGCCCACTTTTTGTTCCAGCAGAAAAAACAAGATTCGTTTCACACCTCATTTTTACATCGTGGATCACTTTTGTCCATTAGGAGCAAATAAAAATCGGGGGTACAGCCGAAATTGGCGAATTGTGGATCAACACCTACACTGTTTCAAAATATTGTTCTGGCAAGGCTTACTGCTCTAGTGAAAAATGTCCAACACCATACGAATTAGCTCATGGCCATTATAAGTGTATGTGCATCCATGCTGAGACGCATCACTTTGCAAAGACTTCTTTTTACCAAGGCATCCTTTTTAACTACCAAAAGGGAATAAACCTGAGGTAAAACAATTTCATACAACATATTTCATATCTAGCAGTTCTGGTCGAGCCAGGATCACTGACGGTTACTTTTCATTCTGCATTCATGTGTCAGTCACTTCTACTATTCTATGGCTCTATTTGCTTTGCTTACAAACTGAATGTGCGTGATTCGATTCGCTTCGAAAATGGGGGCTCGACCCCATTTATTTGACGTCAAGGTTACTGTGGTGACGAATTTATTTTGACCATGTGAATGGCGAAACCCCTACAAATAAATTCTAAAGCAATTTTTAATTGTATTAGTTACACGTCTTCAATCTATTTCACAGGAAAAATTGGTAATTGTGGCATCTTTCTAAGCAACTTCACACTACTCTGAAAAACCAGCTACATGGAATTGGAACCCAATAAAAACTGACACTGCACCAGCCATCAAACGGATGATGATACTTAACAAAAGCGAAACGGAAACGTTTTTCTTCAATGAACGATATCTAGCGATTGTGGCACGTATGCAGTTGTACTGGGAAGGGACAATTTCAACTCAATCTGAAGTCCTTTTGATTTACCTGGTCGGTAATATTACGAAAGCAGATTTATTGAATTCAAGCTTGAAAATCCCAACTCAGGTAAAACACCTTCGAAACATCGGTTCAAATGCTATCACTTTTCCCAATGGGCTCCACAGAGCCGAGTCAGTGGGTAAAAGAGCTTCTTAGTATTGTCTTTGCTACAGGAAGCCAACGCCAACTTCAGTGAGGTTTGAAATTGGTGATCAAACAGGCAAGCATAAAAAACCTATTGTCGTTCACCGTCCAATGATGTAACATTTTCATACAATGCGTGAGTTCATATTGACCAGGACGATGGACTCTGATATGAGCGGGTATTTTATCAGGGTTTCTTTGGGAAAAAATACTAGGCTGCTTTTTGATACTGAAGCAAAGTAATTGTGTTTGCCAAATTTCATTTCCTGTGTTATTCAGAATGAACTATTGTAATGTTTTGAGATAATAGAATTGGCTCTCGTTTAGGTTCTTTTATTGTTCATGAAAAGAACTTTGAAAATCCCAGTACATTGAAATACTCAATGATCCATGAGAATGAAATTTGATTTCACGGTGACCGGGCATATTCTTCTAAAGTACTTTCGAATCTAAATGACTTCCATAATAAATTGCTCAAGTGCACTGATGCACCTAATAATCCTCTGTGCAGTAAATGTCTCCATATCATGAAGAACAATTTAGCTGTGTTCTATAAATCGGATATATTGACATAAAATTTGAAAAGTGGGACTGGAAAATTCTCAGTGGTTTCCTTACCGTAACTGCTGACAGATAATGGCTGCTTGTGTCTATGACAAAAATACAGGTGACATATTATGAAGCACGACCCAGAACCCATAATGTTTGTTTCGGTGAGTTCTACTTCCCTCTAAGGGAAAGTGATAACGCTGCTGCATCACGTTAATTGAGTGAAGGGATGTTTTCTAATACCGCACCATTTCTGGATGAATAGGATGAAAAAACATCGTACACGAGAAACGTAGTAACGCCGTTTACTGTTTGAACGGCTGGTCGAATCTCAAATATCATATCACCTTTTCACACTAATAATTTTACAGGGATCCACAGTACCCAGAAAAACGTTTTCAGCGAAGCGGATACAAAACCCATGGGTAGCGAACCACGGTTTAAGGGATTCCAATTCAAGGTCGTACATTCGAAATGAACCACAGGTTTCTCTCTGGAGAGGATAAAATTCACCAGGAGTTGGTTATTGAACTGATAGGCAATGCAAAACTTACCAAAAACGGTCAAATTATATTTGCTAGTTTCTGGGTATTCAGGACTAGCGGTTAGAGTTCACCAGTATAAATTATTTTCAGTGAATCTGACCCTCAGCTTTAAGCCATGTTCAAATCGTTGAGGAATCGCTATCTCCAAATCTTTCACCATGACGAAGGTCACACCAATTCCATTGACAATGGGTTGCCGCGAAACCGCAAAATTAATCTATACGATGTTCCATGGATAATTATTATATCTTAGTTTCGTTCTATATATTGATAAGGACGTTTAGGATAACGTAACTGTAAATGAAAATGTGTAATTAACCGAAGTAGGAACAGCCAATCCCACAGCGCACAATTGCAAAACTGACTGGGTGGGAAACAGATTCTAGTCGGAACTACGTTACCATTTTCCACTGTTTTTTAGAACACCTGACCGTTAATTTGCCTGAACAATGTGTTATGAATTCAGCGTGCATTAGAATGCAAATTTCTTGTGTTTTGGCTTGTCTGAATTTGTGGGTATTGTCTGTGGGTTTATTTGCCTTCATCGCAATGGATACACTTTATCATGCTATTTCTTTCAACAACACCGGTACGAAAGAAGATTGGGTATTACCTTGGGAAGACAAAGACAACAAGAATGAGTTTTTGCAAACATATTGTTTGCCTTTCCGGGCTCTGGTTCGTACCAGCCAGCACTTCACAAAGAAGGGTAACTGGAAACTATGGAACGACAGAAGCATCTAATGCCAGTGCACATCACGCAATACGTTTGGCCCACAGATCAGCAGCAGTTTACTTCAAAAATGTGTGAATATCTGTGACGTCAGCCAGCAAAGGTGCTGGAGGTCGAACAATTTTTTGAAAATTGATCAATTAACTGCAGGCTACCAACAAACCTGCGTTCATTCGGTACCCATTGGTCTGTCATGAGCTTCACTGACGAAGATCACTGGGAAAAAATGGGATGACTGTTTCCGCATTCAAAGGTTATGTCTTATCAAAGATTAACGAATGAACGCACTGAAAAACTGATGTAAAATTCACTTTCTGAAGGTGATCACAAAAGTGTTACATGGTTCATGCAGCATTGCAATAGTGTTTGCTTTATATTCGTATTCAAACAATAATAAACTGAATAAAGTCGCAATTGAAAATGATTTAGGTCTAATTCACATAGTATCATAACACATGCATGTTTCAGATTTAGCGATCGGTTGTCAGTCCGGTCATATGGGTCGAGTATCGGCTATTGTCGGTCAACGACGCGACAGTGATTTGGTCGAACAACATTTTCAGCCCCTAGAAAGCAAGGAATGAACGGTTTTAACAGTTGCTTTGACAAATTTATGAGGGAAAGTGGTATGAGGTTCTGCAGGTTTTGTGTGCTAATATGGGTTCGAAACCGACTTGCTCAAGAATAACGAGTTGTTTGGAACCAATCTATTTTCCTTCAGTTCTTTCTTTGATCTACATGAGTGAAGTGCCGGAATTACACATTCATCCATCGATACTCATTCTTGAGGCTAGTTTGACAGAGTTCCGTCTAATTACAATGCGAAAATTACCATGGGAAATTGATCAGCAGAAAAAGCCCCAAATAATTAACCTCATGAGAGCAGCGTCTCGGAATTGACTTGTGTTCACCGCGTACTCAAAGTCATGAAAACATGAGCAAAAAGTGTGGGCTGTGTGGCTAATAATGTTACAAGGATGTTATCCGTATTTTTCGAGAAACGCAACACTATTGAAGCTAGGTTCCTGTGGTGAACGTGGTAATGCACTCGCATAAAACCTGGTCATAAAGTTTCTACATTTATTGCGTATTTGCAGCCCGGATGAGCGCTATGCTCCTGGGAGTCTGATTGTCTTAACATACTGCAATGCCCCAACAAGTACGAGTGAAATAGAAGACGAAATGACGGAAGCCGTTGCATAGCATGTACTCTGTATTCCGTTGTCACAACTTGCTCTAAATGCTACTGGAACAGGGAGTAAATCGGGGAGTCTTCCGGATTTAACCACTGCACCAATGAATCGACTTCTCGGTTTTCCAACGGATGGTTTGTATAGATTATTAGCTCTTTGTTCACCTGCTACAATCTCACAAACATTGATGAAAAAATGCACTGCAAAATGCTTCTTTATAAGGCGAATCAAGTAGAAAAAATGGAATATATTTTAGCCCAGCGTATATTACGGAGCAGAGTTACCTTTAAATTTGTCATCGTATAAAACCCGTACGCTCATTTGTAAGCACAACTACACTTAAACGCTATAGCCATCATTCCAGTTGGTTCATCAAAAATTCTGTACTTCACATTTATTACACATCACTGAAAATTAATAATTTTGCACATAAATCGCAAAGCACCCACCGGTCTAATGTAAAAATTCTATAAAAAGCCATTTTGAAAGCAACACCGCTTCCATTTATTACCTTAAATTGGCTAGAAAATTCAATTTCCGATTCGAAAAAATAATCTACGAAGAATGACAGTGGGTTATGTGAACGATTCGGAAGTATTGTACTGAATGAGATTTGGACGATCACACAAGTACTCGCAATTTGTATATGGTTGTTCAACAAACAACATCATCAACAAACAGAAAAACGTTTTTTCTATCTCTACCGTTTTGTCTTTTCAGTATTTTGTGTTTTCATTTACTGTGATACGAAAATGTTTTTTGTCAGCACCACTTTTATTAACCTTCTTTATTTGTATATGTTACTCCTATTGTGAGCAAAGCTGCAACAAACGGGCAAACGTGAATTATTTTTCACCCGCTCTCCCCTTACTTGAAGTTATTCTTTCAAAAGAGGGACTTGTTTTACAGCCCACTTTTGAACTGAAATGTTTTTCACCATAACATGATCCTGAGAGTGAAGGGTACGGTAGTTATGATGGTCGTGTTTTATGGTGCACTTTCTGCTTATTTGATACCAGTTACATACGATTTTTTTGTTATTTCGGCTTGCGATATGATAGTAATATTTGTACAAGTTGATATTGTTGCCTTCAAATATTTTAAATTTTTACTGACACCAAAAAATCCACTTGAATATCAAAATAAATATAGTCTACACACTGCTGAAGTACTCGGTCTTTTTGTTCCTTCCGAATAGTGAGTCATGGTCATAAAAGTATCTCTTATTCGGTTCGCCCCAGCTAACTTTCCAGATGCGGATTCTGAATTGTTCATTCCAGGCCATGCCTTGGAGTTTTAAGTGAATTCTGGCCACACGGAGGTATTATTTTGTTTAGGATGTAAAATGTTTTGAAAAACAATAAACGTTTTGTTCCATCGGATGAGCCAAAACTACTGTGGTGTAAAATGGTCCTCTTAAACATCATTACTGCAGAAGGTAAAGTTATATGATGCAACGGATACAAAAGGCAGTTTTTCTGTTTCAGAAATGATGATTCTGCCGATAACGTTCCACTCACTAAAGCAACCCTTTTATACATTGCCTTTTTCAAAAAGTCAGCAATCCTAGAACCTTGCATTCCGCATGATACTCGGTCCATCATACGGTGTGATCAAGAATATAGAAGAGGGGTGTTTTCCAACAATATGCGAAAAACCAACAAATGTCCTATCAGATCAGAAAGTTCCGGAGTCATTACAATTCTGTTGAAACCAGACATGAAAGGGAACCGAACTCCTCGCCCATCGGTATATGGCCGTAAACATGCAAGTAATTTCATCAAAGAACAGCTTCTTATGATAAACACTGCCCATCCTTATCTGCAAAGTTGATATGTTAGGATTTTAAAGTATCTTACTGACTATCACACTGCGGCTACGGAATTTACAATAGATCTGTATTCTGGCAAGGGTGTCGTCAGGAGGAAGGTACTTAAGGTCCAGTTCATGTGGTATCTACCGTTAATTCCTTGATCAATTGAAGATATATCATGTAAGTACTGGACTGTACTCTTCAGATTTTTGGAATACGGACTACGAAATCCTCCAGAACACTCAGGTGTTACATGCTCGCAAAAGAAATAAAGTGAAGCAATGCTGGAAGCCGTTTATCAAACAAATATTCATGGATATCGCTACTCCACAGCAGATCTTTGGCGAATCCACCAACTGGTCAAAGGTTATTGTGGAATCAAAATGTGCACTCAGCGCACAATTCAATCGTGTATATCGTCAAATCATATTCATTTTTCTCAGATTCACCGAAACCCACCGGATTGGAAATACCAATAATGTTGTGGCCAGCATCTAGATTTATCTTGTTGATTTCCGTTGAACCAATACATACAGAGCTTAACCTCACTTACACTGTAACCGATTTTCCCGTAAAAATCGTCAATCACATCCGCTGAACGTATTGCCCGGAGGTTGATTTTGATCGGCTCGTCAATTACTTGCCAACGAAAACAATATTTTGATGGTCGGATTCTGTCACCGGATTTCTGTTGTTTTGCTGACGTCATTCCAGTCGGTCATTCTCCATGTTACCTTCTTCTGCAAAGCCCGGCCGTCTCAAATGATCAAAACTACCCATTTCCACTGCATGTCCTAAGAATGCACAAACGTTTGTTGCTCTCTAGTCTTTTCAATTACTTTCGAATCTGAATAGATGTCTTTTTAATTAAAAAGGCGAAGTTCTTCACCCTAAGGTCCATTTGTAAACCACAGTAAATCGGTGGAGCATTTTGACATGGATACAATTTGACGGAAATACCATAACTCTGAGTAGTTATTATTTCGTTTGCCTTAACAAGGCAGTTCTTCACAGAATGAATAACTCGTGATCTGTTTGGACCCGAACATTATTTGAAGTTTTCCAGTAAATAAGCTTCTACTGACCTCTCGTGTCAGTCTTTGTTGAGAAATCCCAGGCTTGGAAAAACAAACTTCTATTAACGGGTTCCTTTCCCACTACAGCCAGTTTTGGCTGCACTTCTTTTCACTGCATTCTTTTGCCAGTAAGCCGTTCAGGATAGAAGGTTTCTTTGGATAACACTGCGCATAGGTCAAAGTTCACTTCCGATCCTGTCTTTCGTGCAGATGTTGATTTTTATTAACTGACTAAAGTAATTAATTTATCTCCATTTCACGGGTTCCAAAACTGTGAAAATGATCCACTATTCGTCTCCTGTCGTTTTTTTCGCGCAAAGTAGCTAACGATGGTTTACACAAACGTGCTAGCACTAAACGCTGTTTTTCTTTTGTTCTTCCAAAACGAATGGAACATTTGAATAGGCTCAAATGAAACTGTTAAACAGTAGAATCGTATCAAATGTTGTGTCTACCGCATGAGGGATACCGACCACATATCGCTTATTTGAAGTGTCATCTTTGATTTTTGACATGAGATGGTTATTTTCAAAGTTGGCCATGAATATGGTAGAATTTTATTGCTCAATAACACAGCGTAGTCGAGATCGTTGGTAGGTTGTCGACGTTTCGGTCACCACGGGTAACCTTTTTCAAGACTGGTTTTGCAACCGAATGAAACTCGGTTGCAAAACCAGTCTTGAAAAAGGTTACCCGTGGTGACCGAAACGTCGACAACCTCCCAACGATCTCGACTACGCTGTGTTATTGAGCAATAAAATTCTACCATAACATTTCACATGGCGCATCGATTTTTCGATACATTCCGAACCGATTTCGGTTCTGACACATTAATTGGCCATGAATATTCCAGCAAATAATGGTCCCACAGCTGAACTTAATATCACCTAGTCCTTCTCAGGAAGTATTCCATTGTTGAACGGAACTAAGTATCATGAATGCAGCCAAAAGTTGAATTTTTCAGTTTATCCGACGGGATGCTTTGGTCGATTGCGTTCTATTGCATGTAATTAAGTAGATGTTCGTTTGTTTCGGTGATGAGGCATTGATGAACAAGGAAGTAACTGCTGGATTACCTTTCAAATCAAGATTTATCAGAATCCCGGCAAAATAAACATGGCTGATAGAATGAATTCGTTAATTTTGACTCATCCTTATTCTGGACCCCATAGCTTCTCAAATTATTTTCTCTATTTTCAGTTTTTCGCCAATTCCCTTATTGGGAGGATGACACAGTGGACAATCATCACAGTGACCTTCTTCTCACTTCGATATTTGTGTCAGTTTATCCACTTGATTACCAAGCGTCTGAAGAAAAAGTTTCGCTTGATTTGACTATCATCTGCTGAGTGGTCCTAATTACCATATCTACAGAAAATTAGGAGATTTTATTTTTAAAATGGTCGTGTTCTTAACTTAACGGACAGCTTAACTTTGTGAACATACCTCACCATACTTGGGTCTACTACGCTCGCCAAGAAAAATATCTGTGACCACCATTTGTAAGTGATCGAATACAGCAAACACTATATATGGTACGAGGAGTAGTAACGTTAGTAAGGGTGACTCGGCTGCAGGTGGATATGTCCGAAATCTAGAAATAAGCAGCCACAGTGCAAACTGGCATATCAATTGATTGCGTTAGTGTCAATTGGAGTGCCCTACATTCAGAGGTCTGATATCAATTGTTCGGTTGTTGTACATATATATGAATTCGAACGAACCACACAGGAGATCCTCTTTGAATTTACTCACAGTCTGTCCCTCCAGCCTTTAGTTGGTGGATCCATCGACCATCGCTTATTGACAAATTATAGCAGGACGAATTCAAGACTCCGTGAGCAAATTACGTCAAAGTGGTCATACTGCACAACTGAAGCACGTCGATGATATGTTTCTGATGTAGACAACGGTAGCTTTTGATGCTGAAACGTTATTGCCTGCCAACAGTTTCTCAGGCGTATTCCTATAACTAGGTTTAGCAAGAAAACGCCGATTTTTGACTTTGTATGTATATTGTACTTTATCAACCGGAAGGCATGTATAGCTACTTTCAAAGCATGCATTGCAGCAGACGGAACAACACTCAATTGTTCCAAGGTGGGGAGTTTGTTTCGATTCATGAAGGTGCTGTGGAAAAATCAGTGACTTAACTGGGACTGTTATGACCCCTTTCAAAGTAAAACATATTTTTCAAAGCGGCTTCCTCGGGTCTTTCATTGGTATACGTCGGATGGTAAATTTACACTACGGTTTGTGCGCCTTAGATGCACGATGCCTTCGTAAGATTACCAATGGCCGTGAATTCTCGTGCCAACAAAAGAAGCAAATCAGTTAGAAATACAGCGGAGACTCTCGGATGAGAAAATAATCTAGGTAATTTCTTCGTATTTTACGCCACTTCAGCCTAATTCGCCAATGTTGATCGGATCACACGTTGCTTTCACTTAAAACTTATATTCATATTCTTACTTTTATACGTCAACGGTCAACGGTCATCGAGAATTTTTCAACCGGTTTTTCAGGAACGAGGATGCCCTGTCTCCCCTTTCATCATCATCCCAGTGAATAACATGGCCCTGGAGACCACTCTCGTGTCTGGTCTACAAGCTCTTCTACACAGCATAAACAACTGGATAACAAACTTCGGTACGCATTTTTCGCCTTAAAAGGGAAACACGCTGCTGCAAGACCGGGCTAGAGCAAAATCCGCAAATGACTCCTTGTCTCACTCCATTGCTGAATTGGGTAATTGCCGGGGAATGAGTAAAGGTGGTCAATCTATGAAGGGTATGGAGGGCTTGATCAGTTTACTTGTCCACCTACGTCATTTTGGGCTTGACTGGCTAAGTCTGAGAGACTTCTTCACTTAGTGGTTCGATAAGTTGGATTTATTCTCTGTGTGTCGCGATCATGATCGCTCACGTATTCACAGATTTTGTTCGTCCATTTACCGCCTTCCGTAATGATCTAACTCTCTTCACACCCTTGCTTCCCCGGCATTATTTGTGACTGAAGATACAAACCAAAGCCACCGCACTCCGTGCATGATCAATGGTTGCTTACACTGAGATAAACTACTTTCCATAGTTCATACTTGGGAGTAACTGGCTACCAGTGAGATAAAATGCACCAAATTCGACGCCGGCTATTGCAACAAGAAACAAACTGGCCCTTTCACAAATTTGAAAAAAAGTAGTGAAAAACACAGATTGCACTTTCTTCGTGAATGTGTTGTGGCAAATCCCTAACCTATATCATATTGCAAACGATTACGTACGGAGAAACGGAGATCTTCTGTGAAGAGTTATAGGCCTTCGACTACAAGCCACATCGTTGAGCGTAACCTGAAGTTACTCTACTTGCTGACTACGATGCAAAACATGTGATTCATCATCGATCGGTTGAACTTGATATGCAGGAAGAAGTTCATGATTTTTGGTGCTGATAAATTGCGTCCATCCTGCTAACGTGAGATCAAACATTTGAAAAAACCCTAAATCATGAAATATCGATACCGTCACTTCCGGATATTCCGTGGAAATATGTTCGAAATTTATCTTTTTACCAACTAGACAAGCTGCAACTCCAGGCGCTTTCGTTTGGCCTTAACTATTGTAATCTATCTAAGAAATTTACCCGCATTTCTTCACAAGCAAACGTTGAAGCGTTCTTCTAACACTTGTCTGTTGTAAGTCGACTAATGCTGATAATTTGATCTGGTTTATGGCGAAATTGGATGATTTGGAATGTCAGTATCGAAAGACCACAACATAACAACAGTCGTTGTTAACGAATAGACATGTTGAAGCTCTCAATGAAATGAAGAACCCTAACATAGTAATCCTGCGTACAGAAAAGGCATCAAGAGTTGTCATCATGGACGAATCGTCATACATGCAAAAAGTGTTAACTATTTGAGGTGAAACAAAAATACAAAAGGACTCAAAGCAAGATGATCCAAAAGTACTAGAACAGCGAATAAACACGGAACTGCGAACTCTAGTTCAAGCGGTCCTTATTTGCGAGTCAACAGCCAAGTCACTGAGACCCAGAGGGAGTCAAACACCACAAGGGCATGGTCTACCAGAAGTACACGAAACAGATATACAAACGAGGCGAATCTCATCAATGGTCAACTATTCACAATAAGAACTGATGAAATGGTTAGCGTAGTTATTGAAGCTAGTTAAGGACACGGGTGCGAGTCTTGCAGTGGAGGACAGTTTCGAAATGTGTAACCTATTGCAAAAAGAAAATATCCAGAACAGACATTTGCTTTCTGTGTATATTACCTAACTATTTACAAATATCTCACTGGAAGAAACTATCAATATTATATGCCAAAAATCTGAGAAGCATAACAATCATATCGCATTACCATATACCGAATTGACACGTTTACTGCTAATATGTACATCATATGTGAAGTTCCGTTTTTTCAACGAAGATAATCGACAAATTGACGGAATTGCCATGGGCAGTTCATTGGGCGCTATACTGGTGGATTTTTTGTTGCTCACTTAGATAATAAAATTGAAAACAAACTATCCGACATGATGATATTGTTGTCATCACAAAGAGCAAACAAGAAGCTGAGGAATTGCATGCCTTGCTTATTAATCTAGACTGAAATATAAGGCTGACACTCCACAATGAGGACAATGGCGCCATAAGCTTCTTAGATATCGAAATTTACCGCAGAAAAGATGGTTCAATTAAGAGTATCGTTCATCGAAAAGACAACTGGTCGGGACAATACCTCCACTTCAGCAGCTATGTGCCGATAAAGTATAGTATAAACACAGTGCAAACACTGTTCTACAGAGCACAGAAGATTTGTGTGGCGGACACTTTGAATGACTAAATAGAGCATATCACTAAAGTTCTGACAGAAAAAGGATACCCAACATCATTCTTGGCAAAATATCGTCACCTGAAGCCAAGAAAGGATATTTCAAACACAGTGTCTAAGACGAAGGTATATCTGAAACTCTCTTACAAAGGTGATTATGTAAGTGAGTTGATCAAAAAAGGCTTGCAATCAGCTGTCAGCCGCACGAACCAAGCAGCAAATCCGGTGATTATATTTACAACTAATCGGTTATCTAGGCCATCGACCAAAGAACCTTTTCCTATCCACTCCAAATCAAACTGAATATACCAATTCAAACATGAGTGCTCAGCCACCTATATACGCAGAACGGAAAGGCTGTTACGTCATAAAATGGCTGAACACATTCCAGTGATGCTTCAGAAGACAATGAGCAGCGATTTCACCACAATTACATCATCGACCGAGCAAAGGTCAATTAGACCATCAATTGCTCGACATCTTTACGAGATTAAGCACTGCGTCAACGTAGGTCAAGCCTTCAAAGTGATCTATTCGACCACCAGTACCAAACTATTAAGATTTATGGAGGCCTTGTCTATCATTGAGCACAAACCTGAACTGTGCAAACAATGCAAAATTGTGATCGATGTATCATTGCCGCGGTAACGAAGTTTAATTATTGTCGTACGGTTATCCGACAGGCATGTATGAATGTGTGCATCCTAAGATTTTGCTTTTGCTTATAAACATTTCTTTTATTTATTTTTTTACAAAAAATAATCACTTCGGCTGCATTATGAACTTTGTAAAGATGCAGCGAAATGATCCAGGATATATCATACTGTTGACCAGCTGAATAACTTGCATGATTAAATATATGAATGAAAGTCAAGGTAATTTAACTGTTTCATTCGGTTTGTTCACACATCCTGTAGAATGTATACTGTTACGCAATCATGCGTTTATTGCAGTCGATCTGTAGTCTGCCTCGAGAGATTTTCGAAATGCGGACAAACTAGATACAAGGTCATAACTAGAAAAAACCAAACGCTCATCTACAAAAACTGTCTGAGCATTAATATATAACAAGAAATCAGTTGTTCGGAAATGCATTTATTTGTCGTGTGACTTCCATACCCCATAAGGAGTAGTTTTGGTCGATGATTGACCTCTAATGTGGGTCATATTTCTTAGACAGTATATCCGTTATGTTGAGACAACCGTTACCCATGCACTGGGTGCGGTGGCTTTGGCTGCCTTCTCGCAGTGGCAATCTGAAAAACAAATAATGAGGGGGAAATTGGTAGGAATGGAATAAGAGGAAAATTACAATAATAAAAAAAATTCGGTGAAGAAAGTTCCTTGGGGGAAAGAGAGTCACTAATCATGCCATCTATCCACATCCCGAACGTATCTAAACACTGAATGTGAGGGTCACTTGGACCCCATTTCGAAGGTCTAGCATGCTCTACATGACCGAGTCTACCAGTAGGGCTTTTCATAACTTTCCTCCATCATCTTCCAACCAGCCTTAGCAATCATAGCACGCCGATGAATTCTATCAAGGGACAAGCGCAACCATCTTAGCCTGGTGAGCTTTAGTGCTTTATCCAATGCATCGATCCTTAGACCCAAGAATTTTCGCCACGTCTATAGACACCCTGATCACCGAAAGGTTTGGCTTTGGGGAAACCAAATCGTCCAAATGTAGCTTGCACTTCAAAGGTGCAAAATACATGCCAAACATTGCTACATAATTCTTCAAGCTATCTAGAAAAGCTTGCATTTGGGCGGGATCTTGACTTTTAGGGATTATATGATGAACGTACTCAAGGTCCAATATATTTCCAACCAAGAAATTTCAATTCAGCAATCCCATGTGACAAAAGTGCGCTCCCTCGGACCATATAATTCACAAACTTGAAAAGAAAAAAAGGAAAGAGGCAACCCTGATTTACACCAGGTTATATGGTGAACTCAATTGACCGATCACCGTAAGCGCGAATTCCGCTTCGGTTGATATTATCAAGGGATTTAAAGATGGAAATATATTTCTATGGTACACTTTTCAACAGGAGGCAGCACCAAAGAACTGTGCGATCAAGTGAGTCGGAAGCTGCTTCAAAGTCAAGAAAAAGTGAGACAATGGGCCTAGAGAATGTGTATCTATGTTCCAAAATTTGTCGGAAGGTGCAGATGTGATGAATGCAACCCCGACCAGGTCTAAACCCACTTCGATTCTCACGCGAGCACTGTCCGGGAGAGTTCGGTAAGCGTTTATGAGGACGTATTTCTTTGAGGTTTTCACAGGAGGACCGTTGATTCACACCAACTCTTTGGAACTTATTCTTTCCCGTCTATCAATTCTAGGAGCTTCTTCAACTCCAGCAAAACTGCAAGGCCATCGTCTTTCAAAAAAGACGACTCTGTGAAGGCGCAGGTGGACTTCAGGTTAGCCAGCTTTGCTATCTGGGCTAGAAATTTTGCATTCCCTAGGAATAGACTACGGTAGAGCCATCGCTGCATTAGTCGATCGCCTTTATCAGTTCGATCGGTTGCAAGGCAGTATCGGTCTCTCTTTTTCCTCTCAGTTATGTCTGGGCGTCCTACTTAAGCACTGGAATCATCAGTCAAAATCATGATGTCCGTAACCCACAGGCTGCGAAGCACTTGAGACCGATCCTGGTTGAATTAGTATTCAGCCTCAGGAGACTGCAGTTAGTTGGGGTGTACACAGAAACGACAAACAGGCATCGACGCTTCCGTCTAGTGCTGTTGACATGCAAGTAATAGTTCAACTGAACTAAACACAGCGGGCTGCTGACTGGGATACAGTCGACTAGTGCTTACTCAGCCTTTAAGCTCACAGGGATGCTAACACCAGCCTGACAACGAGCACTAGACATCGAATAACCCGAAACACGAGGATTGAAAACAGCTGCTGAGCTTGTATCTGATGAGGGAAGTGAAAACACTGAAGTTGGGTCTCCTTTTGGAGACGCAAAACATGTCTGTGTTAGTGATTCTAAGGGTTAAAGTTGAGACGGCCTGTTGTCCCGTTTGGTCAAGTGTCTGGAGGTTGTAAGCTTTTAGGTGAAGAAAATGTCTAGGTCTGAGAAACGATTCTCTTTTTTCACTGTTTCTAATTTGCTACCCGCTTCGAGAGCTTCGACTTTAGAGTCAAGACTCCTTGTGGCTACTCCCACGCATTTAGAATTGAAACGTGAAGGATAAAGAGCAGAGAGATAAGGAATGATTCCCGATTGACCGCTGGAGATTTCGGCGAAGATCATACATCGTGGTCGCCAACACAGTTAAAGAGATTTTGAGAACCTCAACGGGGGACATTTACAGAAACTCTCACTTTAAAGCAATAGGGCGTTTGCTAATCACGCCAAAACGACAGAGGAATCCGCTAAAGAAACTCTGGTGTGTCAATTGAGACATGATTACCGCCTGCTTTTGTTTTTTCTTCACGAATGCTCTTTTTTTGTTCGCTTTTTGGACTCAGTCCGTTGTCCCATTCACTCAGTGAAGCAAAAGAAACGAGGATGGGGCAGAATCGTTTGGGCTGGGGGCTGCCCAGCTTATGCGAGTGATAGCTGCCAAATGAAGTTCAAAGCCTTCTTTCATCGTTGAGAGGAACCCAAGATATTCCACCCTTACATCCATCTAGTGGAAGTTTTTAAACCGGCAAAATGCTTCTCTCCGTATTTCTTTGCTGGGTTCTCCATCTCAAGGGTCAATTGATTAGAACCCGATGTTGAATATCAACTGGTTTTGTGAGCGGACTTCGTCCGACCTCTACCCATCAACCAGTCAGGCTCGACTGAATCTCCGGTTTGAAGAATTCGAACTACAAAGCTCTTTGGGTTATGGAGGGAAGCATGCCATCATGCCATGCCAAGTTGCAGTTTCCTCGTGATGGTAGAAGCTACGTACAATACAAATACCCAATTTGTTCAATAAAGAACATAAGTACTTGATTCGTTTCTGTGAGGAAGCACGTTCGTATTGACTTGAATGACACCTCACAGCTTCGTGATATGATCATTGTGTGATGCGCCGTAAATTACACCCACATTGTGAATTGTCAGCAAACGTATCAGGTTTTCGCCGTACAATGCCCAGAAAGCACTGAATCTCCTTGTACTATACTACCTTTCCTTACTTTAAGATCCATCTTTGAACGGTCGGGTGATCTATATTGATTATCTGTTACTCTCAAACTGGGATACTCTTACATGAAAGACAGATTTACGCTTTTGCAGAATACGGCTGACAGCCGGGAATGAAAAGTGTTGAGTCAGGTGAGATGGAACTGCGGTGCAAGAATTGACCGGTCAGACTTGACATCAAATGCTCGAGAAATTATTTGATTAGGTTGATGAACCTGATGATTTCCGGATTGAAATACACTTGAAATGTTCAGCAGCTAAGTAGCAATCTCCTTGAAGTAAGTTTGACAATTTCGATTTGGTGAGCAATCTGTATGTTTTCATAAAATAGATAATACATGGGTGGGCTCTCTTCGCTGATCGGGAGAACATATTTACCAATTTCAGAGTGTTTTTAAAGAAAATTATGTTTGATTTATTTGATATTCGTCACAAATGATAGATTTTGCGTGCTTTGCCATTTTGTTTCAGCATGAGTTTTTCAAAAGTGTAGAAAGATATGTGCACCAATACGTGTTATTTATTCAATGCCAGAACAGAGGAAAAAAGGAAAAATTCTCGATGGAGAGGCCTTTCATTCACCTTTGTCCACAGCGTAAGCAAAACATTTCAGAAATAACAGACATCTTTATATCATACAGCGAGATGAATACTAAGATGAAATGTGATGGATTGAAATCCATTCCAATGCTTCCGGAAAAAGGGGGGGGAGAATTCAGTTCGGTTAGTGTTAAGTCAAACAAACATTTCTTTCCAACTGTTTCTGTGCCCGAAGAGCTGGCTGATACAAAATGATCAGCATCGCTTCACTGAATGCTAACAGCGTGATTTCGGGATTGCGCAATATCACTATGATGGATTGGGTCAGGTCAATCTCTTGACGTGATACAATTGAGTGTTTCGCAAATGAAGAAGCTGCAGATTTGACGGCATTCTCTGCTGCCGCATTGGGTTGCTTAATTGATTTTGCCAACCATTTGGGTACGTGTTCCAACACTTGTTGAGCCAAGCAACGATCCGTTTTGCAAGTATGTGCGTCATCGCACCTGCAAGTGAAGTGATGGACCGGGTGTGTGGGACATTTGGATTTGCAAGTCTGTTTTGGGTGATTTTTGAAGCCTAACATTTTGGTGGTCTACAACGAAGGTAACTGCTCTACTGTGTATGAGAGCTTTATGGCCTTATGACTATGTATTTGAATAAATGCGAAGTCACCTTTAAAAGGTTAAATAATAATTTGTTTTTTCTTGACCATTATTAGCCTTTCGTATGCTTTCCTCAGCTTTTTGGTTAGACTCAATGGAACTTTCCGAGAAAACTCTTGGCCAGGTACGTTATTTTTTATGAATTCCCCTCCAATCACCACTTGATAAGTGTTGTAAACTTTATGCGCTCTCTTGAAGAGAGTTCTGACGAAGCCACATGTCTAGGGCAATGGTGCCAGCCACCACTCCACGCAATTTTGCGATAAATACTACTTTATAATGTTCCATTCAGACGTCTAGTTTCTAGAATATCCTAAAAAAGTAGGGTGTTGACACCCTATTCTTCGTGAGTAACAGAAAGATAAGCTTGGATGATGGTTGTAGGGTTGTAAAAGTCATAAAATGTTTTCCACTTGAGAAGATTCAAATGTCGTCAACACGTAGTCCATACAAGTATAACTGGAAAATATTATCAGATTCCTTCCGATCATCCTCAAAAAATATGCTGATTTCGGACTCAGGGGACTATCCGTGACCACACCATCAATCTGTTTGTAGATATTTTTCTTCAAAGCGATACCAGATATTTCATGTGCTTAAAAAGATGGCTTCATTGATAGAATCTATAGAAAAAGGCAAAATAATTTTTCGTAAAGAGACTCCGCGGCAACTGAGTACAATTTTCCAAAACTCATTGAAATCTTGTTCAGTGTGTCTGCGAGTTCAAGCGAGTCCTGTGGACAGAATGGTGTTTGATGTTTCCACATGGGGGCGAGGACATCAAAGTAACAAATGCTAGAAAATTACAACGTGTTATAGTATGATATATTCATTGATGATGTATTAAATGGAAGCAGAGTCTGTTGAGTCCAATCAATAGGGTTTTGGGCGAGCCACGGTGTCTCAGCTGGACTAGTAACCCGAATTCAAGAGTTGTTAGCTGGCAAAATGTGTGTTCCTGTAACAAACTCACGGTTGGTTAGTTTGCTTAAATGATGCGCACTTTTGTCTACGAATCCGCATATGATTACGAGGTTGATTATTCGACAGTTGTTACCAGTGGCAGTTATGATTAAACTCACACAGCCCTGTACACAGCTGCTAGTGGAAACAGAAAAAGGTGGCTACAAAGTTGTCTTTTTCGAGGTCAATCACAAACAAAATTCAGGTGTCTGGTTGAGTACTGCGAAAACCTATTTCGGGTATTCAGAGCTCTTGTGATCGGTTTTATATACCTTACGCGAGGATTGCTAACAAACTGCAAAACATAGCATGACTTTATCGGTTCGACTAATGTTTGTGGCCGGCGATCGTCGAACAGCCAAGCTGATGAGCGTCTGACCCGTTATTTATAGGGTTCGACTCCCAGCCCAGCTGGTGATCACCTCTCCGTTCTGGTGGTTTTCTTTCCCGTTGACCCCCTGGATGAAATAATATATCTGTATCATTTAATGGAAAGGAAGTCAATGGAAACTTTAATTGGCATTCATTACGTTTGAGTGTTTATTGGTCGAGCCGCCATAAATGTTTCGCGCTCGACGTGAGCATCTATATCCCCGAAGCGTTTATCTCGAATATTATTCGGTAACCATTTTTCCATAGATTTTATACTGGAATTCACTGATTATCCAAGCCAGAAGGGAATTTAAAAGGTGCATTAAACTCAGTATTCCCTTGCGTACCACCTATCGTATTCGCCAAATGACGGAATTATCAACACAACCAGCTCTCATGGTTTGAAGTGGATGGGTTTCTCCCGCTGCATTAACTTAAAGACACGAATTAAGTCCCGTTATTTGGTACTTGAGATCAATTTTTCTTCATGATATCCTGCCTGTTCACTCTATCTACAACGGAGAAGAATGCCAAGGTGGGCATAAAAAGGCTGCTTTTTCCGTAAGTACGTGGGCACTTGCTTTTCATCGAAAGGTATTCGACCTGCACATGTTATCATTCTACTTCAAACAGCATTCAAACGAGTTCACTGGTTTATCCAAAAGATGAACAGTTTGACAAAAATGCACCGCAGAATTCATTTACAAAGCTGATGTAATTCACAATGATCATAATTATTTTTATTCTTTCTTCATCTTCGTAACAAAATTCAAATGTATGCACATAAAGATATCGTCATTTGAACCAGTCCGCTGCTTCACCGAATTTGTCCATAATGAAGCGCTGTACAGGACAATCTGCCCTTCAGGCTTCTTAGGTCTACTCTTCTTAATTCAATAAAATTTCTTGATTTGCAGTCAAATCCGTAAGAATTAGGAAGCCTGTTGGAAATCTCAGCTATTTCTGTACAAGCCTAGAAGATAAGTGTTGGGTGCTCAACCTCGACAGAAGCTGATGCCATTTTGAAATGAACCATTATTTATATATTGTAGCCCGCAAGACTTGACTGGCTCACAAGTTGTATTAATTATCAATGAAACAAACCAAATATCAAAAACATGCTAATTTTCAATGTCGCCGTCCTGTTCACTTAAAAACATTTACCATCGGACAAACGAGCAGTTACAAAATTCGCCGGTTGCAGTTCACGTAATCCCTTGTAGCCTCTCGGGTATGGGGACATTGGTAATCCCCGACTATCCAAAGTTCCATTTTAAGCAAGAAACTACTTACTGAGTAGCATGTACACTCGCAGCACCTGTACCTTTCAAGAACACTGACACTCGCGTGTTTCAGTTGCAATCTGACATACTGCACCGTAAGTGCAGGAGGGGTAATGGTGAGACACTCCGGATCAATCGCAGACACTGTTTTGCTCTTATTCACATACTACTTACGACAAGTCATAGAAACTAGTTCATTCAATCATTTGAAACTAATAGTAGGAACGAGGTTACCTGAATAGCATCACAGTCTGTCCCCTCCAATGTTGAAATAAATCATTGACAGGAATTCGACGTTGTCTCGGTGACCATGATGTCCCCGGGGCGTGGGTACCCCACTGGGCTTATTTGTGATACACACTAAATTAATATTTTGATAGGAAACGTTGTCTGATTCTCATTCATCATAACAAAATATGTAGGTCCAATTTTTGAAATCCCTAAAAACATTTCCGTGCAGGCTTATATGTAGGCACTTCATGGTAATAAATAATCGGTGCGGATTGAAATGACTCTATCTCAGAATATACCCCAAAGATGAATGATATACTAAAGAATCCGAGAAAGTTCAAGAAACCAGAAGATGAAGAGGATCAGTTAATTAAATCCCCGAAATCACTAAAAGAGTTCACATTTTTCTCCCATATAACCCTAGAACAGCTAAGACCAACTGGAAGCAATATAATTCGACCTTACTGGTTATAAAGGGTTCACAAGTCAGAAATACACCTGAGACCTATACCCGACATGAGTGTTTCCCCCTATCATTAATTTGTCCGATGGTTTGTAGACGCAGCCGGTTCGCCAAAAGACTCCTCACGACAGTTTAAAAGACATTTTCTTATTCACAAAGATCATTACGGAGGAGCATGCTCGAGAACTAACGACTGCCTCTTTTGATGTAATATCTTTGTTTATCAAAATGCCGCTTCTAGAAACGACCAATACTTTGTGCGATTTCCTCTTTGACAGCGAGATCAATATCGGTATTCCAGTTCCAAGTCTGGAAGAACTGCCGTTACAATGCACTCCTAATGTTCAGTTAACTTCCCACGTAAAATTATGCCATTAGACCGATGGAGTAGCTATTGGGTCATCTTTAGGCTATTTTCACTGGTATATTCATAGCTGAACTGGAAAATATGAGGCTTAATCATATGATAGAGAAGCAACTTAACTACTGCCGAAAAGCAGATGATATTTCCATTCTATCTGACTGTCCTACACGGTGAGCGTCATTGTTGGAGGAGCTAAAACAGGCACATAAAGCGGATGACTTAACGTTTTAGGTATTAAGAAGGAAATCTTTTATTTTTTTGAATATACCGCTTCTTAGAATTGGCGATGGAAAATTGCTCCGTCGCGTATATTGCAAACCAAAGTGGACAGACCGGCACACCAATTTCACTAGCTTTGTACCTATTGATCCTGAACATGACCTTATTCGGTAATCGCATCCCGTATGCGAATAATTTGCCTGGACGAGACGGTGAGTAATGAATTAGACGTTTGAAGCAGATGCTATAGGATAACAGACACTCGGAGCGCTGCACTCAAAAGAACTATGCAGGAAGGGCAACGAGACAACAGTAACTGACCGTTTCGAAGGCAGGGTTTTACATTCAACTCGATTTTATAAGAGATGACAAAGGTGAGTTACTAGTAAGAAACTTCGAAAAGGCGATTGTTCTTACCTTTCTCTCTGCTACAATACGTGTTCATTTTACCGGTCAAACGGCGATCTCAACGCAAGTAAAAAAACACAAGTTTACTTTCTTTATCTCATTCATGCTAACCTATTCGTTTGTTTGCACTTGTTCGGCAGGCAGGATAGGTAGAACGGCTCGGCAATTATCACGAAATGTGAAAGAGCACAAACTAGCCTGGCTCTCAACGGGATACAGAAAACCCATCACTAGTGCAATTGTGGAGCACCTTACGGACACTGGGCAATGGGTCACCGAAGATGCTTTCAAAGTAGCCGATAGAGTCCTTATGATGGCATCAAAAATCGCTCTTAAATTACCATCTGGTGACAGTGAAGGCTGTGGAGAGCAGATTATTCATTCCGTCGCTTAATTCTCAAATTTATTTCACTCAGATTCCACATGAAGGTGACGTCTCCCAACATTGAGGCTCAAATTCATATGACGCAATAGAAGCAAGATCCTTGAAAGCCACTTGCTGTGCTCTTCTGTTGACTACAGTCGGCTTGTAGTAGTATACAAAAGTAATGAACCCAATGATTTTTAATATTGGTTTTGTTTGTATTTCAGTTTGGTGGCTTGTATCGGTTGGTGAATGCTGAGTTTAGCTTTCCGGTTGCAAACTTTTCATCGGCAGTGGAGGCGACGTCTTCAGTGTGCAGGTCACCTCGACTGGTGATAAAACGTTTGCGACCTAGACGCCAAGCTCAGCTACCACCAACGGATACAAATCAGCAGTGAATACTTTCTTTCTGTATCAGTCCCATGTTGCAAAAGCTAAGGGAATCTTTGATAGAGTCAGCATTCTATAGCAGGGTTCTGCCTTTTCCTGGGTTACTCATTTTGCCCACTACGAATAGAAACCTGGTTGTGAACTGAACGAATACAGTGAATCCTTGACGCTTTAGGTGATGTTGTCAAGATTCATGATTACTGGGATCTCGGTTGTTGACTGATTCTCCTGAATTAACTATAACGTTTCTAAATCCACCATCAAATGATTCTTCAATGGACTTGATTTATCGAAGCTTACAAACATTGAGCAATATGCAACTAAAATGACTGAACCAACCACAATTAGTCCATTATATAGAGCTATCCTGTTAGGCGCACTGAACACATGCATTACGATGAACGAATAAGCCATATAATTTTCACCGCAGGACAAGCTGACGGGTTCACGCCAAGTATGTACACACCGAAGACCTGGAAACATCGACATCTTTGATTCACAACATAGTCCATTTCGTAACTTACGAACGGAGTTTAGGTTGCAGCTTGGCCCGGTTTTGCTCATCCTACTATCGCGTTTACGCAATGTACACTCAATCTGTCTCATACCTACATTGTATTGAATTTATTCCGTTTGTAACCTCAAAAATGCCCTTCGAAGTAGACCTAACTCGTATTGCCGTGCGTCCAACTTCCTTTGTAAAATAACCACGCAATACTTCAATCTATGTACTACTATTTTTGCCGATAACTCTGTAGGTAGAATTTTCGACGAACAACCTAAATCGCCAAACACGTTTAGCACTGTACTGAAAACAAGTTCACCCAAATTAAATCACCAGCTTGTCCACGTATACAGAGATTTTACTCATCATGAGATAATACAAAAGCCATCTGATTATAATATTCACTTCAAATTTTATCACGAATATTGCAAGCCTTCACACGACAGATTTAAAAGTGGGGTCGATCTGAAAATATGCTGACGATAACATAGCATTTAAAGTGCGTTCCCAAAAAGTAACCGTGAATAGAAAGCAGAGGGGAAGTGCCAGTAGGACCACGGAAAATAAGAATGAATAATATACGCACCGAAATATTTTAAATGTCAGAAACATATCGCTGGCCTTCAAGTTAACGGAATTATTGCCTTCATTTATATCATACCAGGAATGAGCATAAGCAAGTAAGAATTCTTCGTGATGGTTGGACAGTACAAACACATGAATCAACTACGCACTAGCAACTTGGTCGGTAAAATTTTCATTACGCATTTTGTGCACGGGATCAATCTATAGCACTTATTCAATCACCTATTCAAATCAACAAAATTTGGAACGATTTGAAAAATGAATCTAATGAAAGTTTAAATAAATATTGCAGTTAGCACGTAATAGATCGTGCCATACATACAGTAAAACTTAGTTAACCTCAAGTGTCCATCGTTTATATTAACCACGTGTATTGCCGATTCAAGCAGATACAACTGAGACGTTTACTGATGAATGCTTTTGAAGGAATCTGAATCTTATTTAATACTTGTAGGCGACGTAAATCGTTATATTCTCGTATTGTACGGGGATCCATAGTCCAACAATGTTGGAAATATACATCACGGAATCGATAGCGAAGTATTTCTCTCCTACGGTGAATGAATGTCAGGTCGCGGCGATTGGCTCTCCATGACAAAATCGTTTGATTTAGCAAACAATTAGGTTCGTTCATCATAGTTTCTCCTGGAATTGACTGTAAAATAAAGCTTCCTAATTTCGTGCCAAAGCACAGTTAATTACTCAGAATGGCCATTCACATTAGTTCCATGACCACCCATACCACAAATTCTACGACTTTCAAAATAATGAGTTGCTTACGGGTTTAAAAATAAAAACAAATGTGCAACAGCTTTTCAGACAATGTTCTGGTCAATATTCCATGAAAGTGAGGTGGCATACACAAACGGCCAGTGTTGTTTCCAGTCGAAGACGATATCTAAGGTTTCCATGGCTTCCTCGATGTGGAAACTGTCGGGGTTCGAGAAAAACGCATAGAATGATTCAAAATGCAGGCAACTTATTAGTGAGTTCACCGTGGCAAATGCAATGTTCTCAGTCGTCACCAGCGGGTAAACGTTATGAATAACATGTTGCAGTTGCCAGGACCTTTGGCGTGATCAAATAACACTGTCACTACCCTGCATTGAGTTTGGTTTTTCGATGGCAGTGCAATGGGAGTGATTAATATGGTGATAAACCAAATACGATTATCGGTAAGTTAACAATAAAACTACAGTTTATAATGCTATACTAAAATACGTTTTTGATTCACATAAATTTCGGTTACATGAATGCAGTCTTTTACCCTGTAAACAGCTCATTCGTTTCGATGAACTCATCAGTTTTCTGCCACAAATTTCAATATCATAAGGTATATGAAGAGTCTGCGTAAAAAGCAGTTGATTTTTCACTAAACTATCATATATTTCACTCCATTTCTCTACCACGCTTCAGTTTCGTTTGCTGTTCTTTGAAAGTTTACTTTTACATTGGTGGTCACATTGACAAAACACATCCCTAAATGAAGCCTAAAATCCTCTGGAACAGTCGTTGATTGTGTCACTTGTAGGACACAGAATAACCTAAGACCATCACAAATGCTCTGTGGTAAAACATTGTACAATCAAACAATTCAATAGAGATGACGACCGCTTTTCGCATCATTTATGAAGTCCTGGGCTAGCGATCAGCACCTGCCAAATGTAGCATTGTAGCCACAGCCAGAACCGGGATTATTTATCTCCACAATCCTCCCCGGTATGGGTAGAAAGTAATTGTCCATGCACTTAAAATTCCCTGGTGCCCTTCTCGGTCCCGAACACATGCGTAACCATTGGAATATTCTTCACAGGAGCCAGTTTCACACGCATACACATTTGTGCATTTACAAATTAGGATCCACGTTGTCCTTTGTTGTTTTGAGTTATAATTATTAGTATGCAGGAATATGAGTGTGAATAACACAAATCAAGCTTGTTCTCCATTCTAAATTGTCCTCAGTGTATTCTGTAGGGTTTTTAGTACATCATTTTTATTATTTTTTGGAATTCCCGTTCGCGGTCCTCATCTTATACTCTTACATATCCTATATCCAGCTTTTTGTGGCTGTGACCAAAGAGTTTCTTTTACAAGGATTTCTAATTGAGGCTTTCTTACCGGGTGCAACTAAAATGCCTTCAAAGCTCTGCAAAAAGCTCTTCAAAAATAACCGTCGCATGAAATGACCTTGACTATAAATAAGGAATTCCGTATATTCCAGGCACTTACCTTTTCGTAAAAATCAAAACCTTGGCAGTGATTAGCTTTCCTCTGCCTAACAAAGTTTGCACAAAATGAGAAAATTTAGGCATATCGCTAAGACGTTGGATACTTCGACTACATTGTTGAGATTGCAAGTATCCACAATAGCTACTATCCCACATGCCGCGAGGTCATTGCCAGTATTCGTTGAAATATATCTTTATGGGCAACCTGTGCTTGACACGACCTTATTGTGCAGGCGTGTGACTCTTACACAGGTACTGGACAATTGCAGAAAACGTTGCTAATGTCGTCAAAGCGGCTCGATGATTCATCTAACTAGGCCAAACTTGTGTTCACTTCGTTGAGAGTTCCTGGTGGGCCAAACATTCAGGCAGCGGTATTTGCTATAATCATTTCAAATTGTTTTGTGTCTCATTTCTGAGTACCACATGACTGATTTGCCTGTGGACCTTTGATTTTACAGCACTCTTTTGACAATGTGAGTTTAAAAATCACGTAATTATTAGGCTCACGCCTCCCTATGACGCCCCAGACAAACCATGATATCATCTTGGAATCAGCTATTTTTAAAAAAAATGCTTGCTGCACTTTACAGCTTCTGCGAGACACGACAGTCGACTTCTGACTTGCTGACTTCTCGGTTTGCCCGAAGTGTTATTGACGTTATTCCTGAATGCAGGGCCTCACATCTTCTCCTAATGCTTGCATCATTTTTACAGCTGCTGCTGGTGTTCACCGATTGCTCAAGGAAGCTCAGATGCCCGTAACTTTCATGAAGTTTCTTTATCGAATTCTACCTATATATTGGTGTTTTTATCGTTAGCAAACCTTGATCAAAAGTGGACTCAATTACTTCGGGCTGCTTTAAGAAGCCCATCGCCTGGTGCATCTCGTCAATGGGTCTTCCGTGGAACTTAAAATCTATCATACAGAGATTATTTGGATCCGAAATCGATCAGTGAATTTCATCCGAGTAGCGTGAAGTGAATAATCCGTGTTCATATCATGTACAAACCAGCTCTTCAATTCACTGGCAACGCGGTAATCAGTGAAACATTGGTCACTCGAGTTGCAGTAACAAACCGTTTCAGTTAGCAGAACGAAAATAGCTTTTCAACTCGAAATGCGTGACAATCTTAAATGCAGTTTATAACAAGTGCTCTATCCCTCGACTTCCATTATCTTAAGGTATACCATTGTAATAGGCTTCTACCTTCCACTTCAAAACGCTGTTGAAATGCGACAAAGCAACCGCTTTATTCTCTCTTATGACAAAGCTTTTTACTACTATACGTGAGACATTTCCCGAAAAATAAAATCGGTGAGGCACAGTCATCATCGCCATTTATTGTTTGTGCTGTTGGTACGCCCATTCCAGTTCATATATATATATATATATATATATATTCAGAGGATGTATTGTTGGCACGAGGAGCCTGTATGGTGTATTTTCGGAAAATCCACTTGCATTGTTCACATCGAAAAGTCGGACCCCGCGAGCCGGAATCGAATCAACGACCCTCCGCATACCGGACGGATGCTCTACCAGCTGAGCTACCGCGGTCCGGACAGTCCGGTGTGAATAACGTTAGTGAATAATCGATAGTGCGCGAACCACAATTCCAATGATACACAGTATCTATTTTGGTTTTATTCATTGGGCTAGCCTTGTCGGTCACTTCCCAATGGGACGAACAGCACACAGATGAACGTGATCCATCGGACATTGAAATATATTCAGAGGATGTATTGTTTGCACGAAAAGCCTGAATGGTATGTTTTTGGAAAATCCACTTGGGAATAGTAGTATGTCCCTGTCGTCAGTGGATGAGTTTGATCCTGGTAAAGTCGAAACTATTAGCCACACTAATCCTCCACAAATTGACAAGGAATAATTGTCCATCTTCTGTTTCAACCATGGGCGCTTTGACCACATATTCACCATCTGTCAAATACCTGAGTTTGCACGCACATTTCGTAGACTGACTGTAATCTTAGTCTTGTGTATTCATATAGATTTCGTTCTGTTGGTAAGATGACCCTCCGGGACTCTCTGGTCAGAAGCGAAATACCTGGTTATCGGGTCACAAGCATCCGAACGCTGAGTCTTCAAACTTCAGGCTGTACAAAACACGTCTCGTCGTCCTCTTGCTTTACATTTGAAAGCAGTGCGCTTGAATATTGCCCACTCCTACATTTTTAGCTCAAATTTCCGACTGACATCATCCCGAAAGAGTTACAGAGAAAAGAAAGAAGGCGTTGTTCTTCTCCCTGGTAACACTTGTTTAGACTTCAACAATGCACGTGACGTCGCATCGGTTTGCAGCAATGCTACTTTGGCACAGTGTTTTCTGGATAAAATTGCATCATCCGTGATATAGTAAGAAACGTGATTTTCATTCACCACTTATGAGCAGATTTTGTAGGGCTGGCAGAAGTCTATCCCCGACAGTACCCAGGCCACCTATAGGTTAGAAATTTTCAAAAACGTGTTCACTTGAGTAACTGTATAACTGCAGACGCCCGGACTAGAGACAATATGCGAACCCGGAAAGTAAGTTCTCATGCGGCTTTCAATGGAGAAGGCTTTACCTCTTTCTTTCTATTTGTAAGATAAAGTGAACAAAGCTGTTTCACGTAATGTGCCAATAAATATTTGTGAGACCAGTACTGCAGGAGCGGCTGATGTCGACCAACTGATCACGTTGGACCACCGACTTCTGAAGAGTATCTCAAGAGCATGATTGGACCAATGAAGAAGAAATATAAAGGTTGGAAGGCCTATGTGCGGCACCGTGTGTGACGCGAGCTCATTTTGTGCTACGACGTCGTTCCACCCGATTCAGTGGCTAGGATATGTGCCATATGAGCACGCCATATCGGCTGTCTGTCATGCCATATACGGTGAGCATAATAAAGACTACATATGATAACTTGGTGTCCAAGCCACGATATAACACCAGTGTATCAGAGTGCTAACGTCAGTTGGTTCCTCAAGCTTGCATAGCTTAGGACTTCGAGGTCTGCCATACGATTGGCTGGATACCTAGTTGGATACAGCTTAAAAATGTTTTAGTGGTGGTTGTATTGGGAGAGCTTGTGTCTGAAATCCTGGACTTTATTCCCTTTCATCCATCGTTTATTTTCTGTGTAACTGGCTTTATAGCACAACGCCTCTTTGTTTCATACCAAGAGGTCGAATAAAGAAATGTCGAACATTCACCTGTGAGTTGAAACTATACGCTTTCACGACCGATCATGAAAGCTAACCAGCGTAATTTCACAAACTCAATTAGTCACTCAGTAACTTATCTCAAATCAACGCAGCAAACATAGCTACTGGCGGGTGGGTTTCCTTCTGTTCACTCTTCTGAGCCATGGAAATCTTTCCTGACACTATTCATGCCATACTCAATGTGTATTGCCTGAGAAAAATTCGGTTCTTGCCCCGTTGTATGAAAGTCACCAATTTAGATAATGATTTTCAAAAGGCAGTATAAGAATGCATTTATTTCCCGCCAAGGTTCAGGGTTGACACATCACACAAGCTTTATCAAAGCCAATTTAGGCGCATGGATGTAATTTGACAGATCTTTCCTGTGATTGCCTCCGTTCATGTTCTTTCTGTGACGGTTTTTTCTTATCCTTCGCATCAGTACCCTGATCTAGCAATCTGTACGATTTACCTTTCGATTGTCATTACACGAAGGCATCCATCAGTCACAGCTATTTCAAACTTGAAACACTTAATACCAGGAATGAACACACATTTTCTGGATAAATTTAAAATATTTAGGGCCATAACAATGGGATTTTTTCCCAGTGTCATCAGGGATCTGCCTTCCTGTTCCCCGTAAGAGGTATTCTATTACGCTGACGAGACTGTCTTGTTAAAGAGCGGTCCTATTCTCTCTAATCTAATACATGTAGAAAATGGGAGGAATTTTGATTTATTGATGAGTTCGTAGACAATCCTTGTATGGGAATTAGAAAAGTATCGAAACGTCAGCAGACATTTGGTGGACGCTTTGAAGCGGTAAGGTCATCCATCGTGTTTAATAGTGTTACTGAATAACCAGGATGGCCCAATATCTTGACATTTCGTAGAATAATCATCGGAGCTGACATATTATCTGATAAAGACACATAAGGAAGAATAGCACAGTTATATAAACAAACCAAAAAACAGATTTTGCCGAATATACTTAGCATCATTCCTAAGTTGAACTCACAGTTGATTATATGCTTTTGAAAAAACCGGAGTGAATAATGAAACGTATTAAGGCCTCACATTGCCAAAAGTTTCGTTCGCTATTTTACAGCGGAGCTGGAAATGCTAATTAATTTGGTTGGGCTGGATATTTTACGAGTACTCTCTGGTTATGTTTAACCGAATTCTTTACGATTGAGCGAGACTTATAAAAAATCAAAGATCATAGATATGGCTGTATCTCAAAAACTGATAGTGTGACGAAAGATACTGGTGTATCTCCTTCCAAGCTGTATGTGTGCGCTGCGGATAGGCAGTATACGATTCTGCCAAAGCTTCGTGGAATATTTTAGCGGAGAACGGAGGAAAAGCATCATCAGGTTCCCGAATTTGCGGAATTGGATTATCATGAAAAATCCTACATCATAATGTGAACGCATTCATTGCGATGAAAAAAAATAGTTGCAAAAAAAAACATTAGTAATTATTACGATGACTATTGGCTATTCACGGCAGCGTAGTCGTAGTTTACGTAGAATGAATAGATCGAAAAGCTAAGTGATTTCATCAACAAAGTGATTCCACTGGTTGTGCAGATTCCCCCAACTTCGTTGATGATTATTTCTTGGGAACCAAATTCTTCTCCACGGAAAAGTTTCTTATTGTTTTTAATAGATTGCAACTAAGAACAAGCACAGCGAAAGTGTAGTCAACTGCGACTACATGAAATCCGAAATAACGTAAAGTAGCAAAGTTCAAATCGAACTAATCTCTAATGAATGCATTCGAACGAATTGTAATTTTTTCAGTATCCTCCAATTACAAATGGTATCGTCCAATTTAAAACACAGATGCAGATCAAAGTCAGTTTTCCACAATTCAGTTGCTATATACAACGTCTATACTCGTGCAACGATCAGAAGTTCAAAACCCAGAAGCCATGTTTACCGCCATTAATCAGTTCGGTGAATTCTGATTTCGACCTGCGCAAAGTTGGTTCTCACCGCACTTTAAGCCATTTTGTCGACGCATTTGTGAAATTGACAGCATGTTTTATGAGTTTCGCAGCAGTTCGCGTGATTTGGACGAACCAGAAGAAGATTTGAAATAATGGATTTCCCAGGTGATATATGATTCTATTCAACAATCAGAACAAATCAGGATAACAAAAGCAACTTTGGTTTATGAGATTTCTCCTACAGTAATGCACACGATCATATCCCACAAGTGAGGCACAATTAATCAGTTATTATATAAATGATTGTCCCCAGAGCATAGAGCAAGGATATTCATATATGAAAGGCCAAATTACTGAGATGTTTTGAACGGTACCAATCAAACCACGAAAAAGCTGAGATAGGCTGTCTATTATCAGAATCGCTGTTCGGTATAGAGACGTCATCTGTTAGAATGACTCCACAGTTATTTCACAAGGATTTTACCACATGATGTAACGCGAAGGCCTTGCCCGAGTATCGATAAGATGCATATGATTCCGAGTGAAAAATGCTGCGATACGAATCTCAGATTGATCATTGAACGGTAAAATGACGGTGTGATGTTATGTGAATGAATTTAGTATCTCGCCCCATAAAGTGCGTGGTATTGTTTTTGAGGAGCCTACTTCTAGGACTCCTGCTTTATCTTCAAGCCGCATTTTGTAAAGACCTGGATTCAAATTTGGACTGGGGTTTTGTTTCCATTGAGTGAAATCGTTTCCATAGCAATCGAGTAAATCAGCTCACTGGCATAATGACTTACAAGTAGTCGTGTCCACAGTGTAACTAAAATATTTTTGCTCGTAGTACGTCATTCTTGTTTCCACTGGATGGTCATATCAGGCAGACATTTTCTGCGGGAGATGAAAAGAACAATGCGCAAAAATATCGCAGTAAATATTATCGGTTGCTTCAGGTGCACGTTTAACCCAGTGCTGAAAGCATGTTATGCTGTACTATGAGCGTCGTTTTTAATTCTTATAGAACCTAGTGGAGTTACAAACAGTAATTTCGTATCTCATAGATCAAAGTATTAGGTGGTTTCTATTTCCTTACAAAAACTTCAAATAGACAAACTAATAGCCAGAATGTAAGTTCCTAAGAATGTTAGTCGAAATAGTAACTGAGAATTGGCCGAATCCATATCTTCATCGTGAAATCAAAGTATCCACAGATTTCCTATTGACAAACACTAGCTTGTATAATGAAGAGATAATTTAAGCTACAATATATTTAGCCAAATATTTACTGAAACAATTCGTTGGAGTTACGTGAACCAGACCATGGAATTGATTTGTTGAGATAGGATCACAGGAAATGAAGTTCATAGGTAGTGTTTACACGCAGCATTGACATAAACACTATTCAAATCTCACGGTTTTCGAAGTTCATTTCATTCGGGACGTTATTCCTAAGAATGCTGTGCTATTACCTCCGGTTGCCCAGTGAAAATATACGTGAAAGGAAAAGTTCCAGTTGGAAGCATATAAGCGGATGATAATTCAAGACCTCTAAGTATTTCTACGTTGCGTTGGCAGCCATTATTTTCTTCCAGTCAGTACCTTATGTGGATGCTTATTTCCGGATACTTTAACCTTTCAGTCCAAATTCACATCTCAGATATCCTTCATCTTAGACGATAACCGAAATCAAGTAATCAGATCGTCTGATCTCTTAACGCAATCTTCTAATTGTGATAACCTGATTTGTATCCTTTTCCAATGACATGCACTTTCGGAATTTGACCCCTTCACATCCATGCTGTTATTTCGTTGGTTGTCGGCTGTTTGTTTATCTCCTATATTTAATTTATCTTTTTTGTCCACAGTGCCATCAAGAAAACAGTTCGGTTGATTTGCTCGAGCGAGAAATTCATTCTAATCACTTAGCATCCGAAGGATTAGGGTGGAAAAGGCAGCCTTGCTTTTCCTGAGATATTTAACATTCTTCAGCATCAAGGAATTTTAAACGCGGCGTAATTCGATATGCTTGTTCATTCATTTTTTTGCGGAAGAGTTCCTCTGCGGCACTGTCATTCTTTGGTCCATAAGATGAACTGCATCAATATTGAAGGTGCACCGATCTTGATCCTCTAGAATGGATAATAAGGATAACGGATTATGTCTCCGTGTGGCTAGTTTGTGTTCACACATATATGTTACAAACTTTCTCTCAGTTTGACCGAAGGAATTTTTGTCGCAGACCCTACAGAACACTCTGCATACATCGTTCCCTCTTCCTTCAGTTTTAGGTTTCTCTTTCGGTTTTGATATGATTTGTCTCAGGGGTTCGCTTGGTTTGAAAGCATCTGTGATGCCACATGAATGAAGCATTCGTACGAGCCTTTTGAATATGCATTGCATGTGTGGCAGCACGATCCTTCCGTTCGACTGCGATCTCCCGCCGATTTCGGACTTGGATCCGAATATGCATCTTAGTATAAAGTTCCTTGGGTCTCATTGAAAAATCACGGGAAGATATTTGTTTTGTTGTTTTCCGCTTTTCCGCCGTACTGCAATATGTTTCAATTCCGGTAAAAAGAGTCCCCTTGCATAACGTCGAGTGGTTTGTCAAAGGACGACGGCTTACTTAATACGTACGCCTGTTTTAGATACACAAATTTCTCCAGTACGTCTCCTCGGTTTCGTCCTACTAATACACTAGGGATACAGGCTGGCTTTCCTTCTCCAGTTTGTAGTGAATTTGATGTCCTCGAAGATATTGCTCGTTGTGCTGTCTTTTCCATACATATGTGTTTGACAATGACAAAATAATAATGCCCACCTATAGGGTCCACAGTTTTGGTTCATTCATTGGAAGTGCATTGTTCTCAAGAGCTCACGGTACAACTACAAAAAATCCGGATGTGGATGATCCCATTAGTCTGCATTTATTTTGTTAGTATATTTTCCCGTTGAATTTGGGACATGTGCATAAACACAAGACTACGAGATGTGCGCGTTTCAAGCATATCGTTTCGGACATGTGTGTGAATTAATCTGTTCCATATTCTCTTTGCTTGTTCCAGTCATTTGAGGTTATAAGCTCTGTGAAATCGAAGAAAAGCACTGCTTCAAACTGTTCCAATTTAAAGTTATTCATTATATCCAGTAACTGGTAAGCGTCAATTATGGAGTAGCCACTTCCACTAACCAGCGGTTTCAGGAGTTCCCACAGCGCTCTGGCCAGATTGCTTATCTCGGTTCCTGGTAGAGGGACATTTAGTTAAAATGAAATGGGCGATCTGTAGAACTGCAAAACTTGTGGGAACCAATACATTATAAATATTGATAAGAAGTTCCCGAATGAACCAATTCCAGTGGTTCGAAGGTTAAGGATCTCACGAAGAAGGTTCATAGGCACATAAAATAACACACTTTTGAACGATGCAATACTCAAGGGACTAAGAAACGAAACAGTTTCTGTGCAAATAATGCGTTTGGTCATGGGAAGATAAGTTAGGTGTCCCTAATTGAATCATACTGAGCCTCGTTTAGCGTGAGTATGCTTTAGATGGGGAATATTTTCTTCTGAACAGTCACCATGGTGAACGATGGTTGGAGTGTAATACCAATTTTTTCTCACAGTGATAAGATATCTTTCATCACAGTTTATTCAATGCTGTTGTGGAGCGGTCTTGGTGAATGAACTTGAGTGTTACCTATTTTTGTCCGCTGCAACAGTTGATCAAAGGATATTCCCCCATCTATAACACATTCAGCTTACATTAGACTCGAGTTGTGTTCTATGGAGGCAAATATATTACAGGTTAAAGTGCATAGTATAACGTGATAGTTTAGCTGTCTTAGTCGAAACCAGCAAATAACTGAAATACCTCGCTCACAACAGCAACAAATCTACACATTATTGAACAACAAATAAAACGCACATCCATTCATCGGGGGAAATTTGAAAGCAGATAAGTATTTGTTAGGTTTCGATCTGTGATCCAGAGTTGCGCATGCTTCTGAATTGGTCCTCCATACAAAGGGGTGATTTTATTCGATTTATCAAGTCACCGAGAGAAAGACAACATAAAAGCTGTATTCAGTGACAGCAAGGTGGTTCTTGCAGGAAGTATGAGAAAAACCTGTTGCAAGGTGCATCTCATTCTGTTTTATTATATAATAATCTAAAGAGAATGGTTTCATTTGAAATTAAACAATATACATTAGTGATGGTACTGTTCGAGCGGTCATGTTTTGTCTTTTAATCCTATTTAGATGAGGGTGCTTTTCTACTCTGTTACAGTCCTCGCAACCAACATTATCGTGAGTCATAAGTGTGCTCAACCCATTTTGCTAAAACATATCTAATCAGTCGAGTTGTTTTCGGACGGAACTTTTCATATTTCTGAAAGTTTCATTCAAAAAAATGTGGATGCCTTGAATGTTATTCACTTGAAAACGGTGTTCGAGCCAAGGCTTGTTCTCAATCATTACTCCTTTAGTTTCATCCATAAAATAAAGTGACTCCCACGTACTGTAACGAATATAGCCAGTTCCGGTTCCGTTCTCCGATCGGCAATCACGTCGTGAGCAACAGAATCCATGAGGATCATCCTGTGGAAAACTGAATAGAGCTGGTAAGATGCATATAGAATTAAAAAACTGAGCTCAAAATTTGATGGATTTCGCCGAGGTTTTGGCAACCACTGTTTGATTTCGAATTTTCAATGATCTGCCAGCTTGATCTACTCTCAACGGCTATTCACAATATAATTTTAAGCACCGGTTTGGTTCCCAGCTATGTATTTGAAAACGTCCAGTAAACGTCAATGTGAATTCTAAGGAACCCAATCAAATAGGGAAGCACCAGCTTCGCTTTCATCCTAGACCACTTCATGGTCTGGCTGACTGGCTGACTTTTTCAGCCCGAGTCACATATTTCTTGGGTCTTGTAAACATAAATGAATAACCCCAGCCGTGGGCTGTGCGGTTGTCTGAAAATGGGTAATACTGTTTTCCTCTCGAAAAACAATGATACTCAAGCAGCTGCTAGAAATTGAGGATTTAATCGATATGTACATCACAAATGAGAAACCTATCCGATCCTCATGCGTTTACCTTTCGCCGGCTTGGCCGAACCTATGGAACATGGTGGACATATGTAGTTTCCGACCATCAAATTAAGTTTGCGTCAGGCAATAGGAATTCAGAGCCCTGTTGTTGAATGGACAAGGTTCATGGATTTTGTCGAGTGAGGCTGACGCTATTTTTTCAGCTAACGCTGTCCACTGATTGTAAAGAGAAGTTTTGTTTATTCAGTTTGTTGCAGTCTAATCTCTGATTTTCTGTGCGTTGAGGACACTTAGTGAAACACATGGACAGGCTTGGGTACACCAACTTACAGTCAGATTCCGCACAGAAAGTGCAATTTGATTGCCAATCTCATGTGCAGCCCTGACATCTGCAGGTTATCATGATAATGTTTATCTGGTTCCCGGATGGTACAAAGAGGGTGGGCGCTAAACATTCTGTCAGTACCGGGAGCGTCTACATTTCGTAGGACTGAAGAAAAAGCGATAACTAGAACAAAGGGGTGAAAGCCTCTTTCTGTTGTTCGAACGGCAGTTATAAAACACAAATGTGAATTTCATGTGTATCTCGTCCGAAGAAAGCTGACTCACACTACCATTTATGTACTTTACTCATATACCACAGAAGTTCTGGAAGTATCAGGCAGATATAGTCTTTTTTACCTCTGGCCTGCAGTCAGTGAATGCATAAAATGAGAGAATAAACAAGCTGTTTGCTGGAACAACCACTGCTCAGCTTGCGTCAACCCCCAAGTTTTGCTGCACGGAATTGATTGTCAGCTGGAATCCCATGAATCAGCACGATTTCAACCTTAGCGAACCGCTCTACACCGACGCTAGCTTAACCAGATGATGCAACCTCAGAGCCCCCATTTGAAGGCAGATAGAACCTGCGAAAGAATCGGAATTAGAAATTCAGTAGCGGAATAGAGCAGGTGTCCTGAATGTGGTTATGTTGGATACATTACAAATCGGCCAAGGTGGTCTCAAGAGTAGAGGATAAACTTGCCAGGTGACCTTTAGGCATCAATGTTTAGGCTTAGTTAGCTTCCAGAAATAAAAAAACAAAAACGTACCCTGGATCCACTTTTGTTGATGAGAGGGTTTCCGATGACACCGGGGGAAATAGGAACATAAATTATGTATGGACCCCCCCCCCTGAGCCCCTACAGCCAGACAGTCATATAAGAAAAGAGAACAGGGATGAGATATTGATACACATTAAAATAATAAGCTGCGTGAGGTGTGTGAGAGTTATTCAAAATGCTTCAAACAGGCTTTCGAAGGTGAAAGGAAGTATTCACATAGCTGATTTCATGCGTTGGTTGGTTTTATACTAATAGGTTTTCAGGCCCCAACTAGGCAATTTTTGGAGGATGCACAGCTGGAGTTTTCACAAAGGAATGCAGCATTCAAGACAGCGGAAAATGCACGGAGCAGCCGATTTTCGTTTATGGTTCAAGCGTTTCCCCTGAATTACCATATTGGGTATGTGGCACAACAAAGACAATGGTTTTATTTAATGTGTAGCCATATTTGGCCCGTGGCATTGCTGTCAGCATATGAGTGAGGCTTTGAAAGGTAACGATTGTTATGTAGATAATTTAAGCATCCAATTCCCGTTTAAAAGACAAGCCATTATTCACTATATGTACGGATAACCTCCACACTGTAGGTCCTTCTTTGACTCATCTTCTTATGTAGTTCTGAGCTTTTAATAGTGGCTTTCCGCATTGTAAATTGAAACAATAACATATAAGTTATCCGTCGATTTAAACGGCCCATATTTCATAAAACCGCTTTTTTGTGTATTCGGACTTGAACAGAAATAATGCTAAACACGCAAATTCAACCACTCCTAATGTGAACATATGTGCATGATGGTTTTCTTGATGAAGATAAATCCAGGATGACTTTCTGGTAGGGCATGGCTATCATTCAACGAATCCAGATTAGTTTAACATTATAAACAAGAAAAATACAGATTTCTTCATTTGGATCTAGATGAGATGCATGCACTTCGCTTCAAGTTCTTCTCTCCATGTATGAACTCATTGAAATAAATGGTTGAAAGAGCAATTCCTTTAGGTGTGAATTCACACTTCACACCTAATCACCGAAGTGACTTGAACAATAATCCCTATGCAATTTCGGAAAACCCACGGAAACTAACGCAGATGGTTTAATTCCTATTTTGTTGTGTGTTACTTGTTAGGTGTTTTGGCCCACGGCACAGGTTTCTGCAATAAAGTACGCCACACGTTATCATTTCATGTTTACTCAAAAGTAAACTATGAATGCTAATTCGGATTGTTTTTTGTACACTGCCTAAGTCCTTATGAAGTGCATTTCGCTCAAGGATCCGGAAGGATGAGTCAAGACAAATGAAATGAATTCCTCATTCACTCCGACAGGTGAATATTCAGGTGTCAGGAAGTGTGAGCTTCGAAACATGAATAGCTCGCTCAGATGTATCTGGTGATCTCGCTACATATTTTGCTGGAAAATTTGTTTGAAATTTTGTATGAACAAACACATCTTCGTAGTGAGAAAATTTATAACATTCACAAGACGTTCGATGAGATCTCAGTGAGATGGATATGCAGTTTCAGATAATACTTTTCAAGAAACGTTTGGAGCAGACTTAGTGGCTTAGTCTTATATTGCCATAGGAATGGTAGTCACTTTGCATATCACTGGATCTGCGATTGTCCAGTTCATGGACCTCGAGACATCACTCGCACACGGAACATGAAAGATAATGGAGAGTCGGTAACACAATATTTTCGGGATAATGGCGTAGTCAAAACGTTTCTTCGCACCGGGTGGTATACGGAACTCTATGAAAATTGAACAAAATTTTGAACTTCCCACCGCCAATTGTAAAAGAGCATTCATCTAAGGATTTAAATCCTGATGGCCTGCACTTTATTTCCCTCTCAGGCGCTTACAACCTCATTCGGAGGCTTTTGTTATGGGCCGTCTTTCCATAACGAACACCAAGGAAATCGTGGATATTTTATCAACAGATCGGTTTCTTAATGAAACGTTCATACAAATGTTCCACCTAGAGTCAAATCTAATGAGGTCGTTCGTAGAATGACTCCTAAGTAACTCAATCAAATAGCTCGAGTCAAGTCACTTTTACTCTTTTTCAAAGTGGAGTGGGTTGGACAATGTTTGGTCTATTAGAACTGTGAGTCAGCGGTTCTAGATCCATGTACCACATGTGAAAACGTGAAATTCCTAACACATGATTTAGGATATTCATATTTGAATAGATTTTGTCTCCCATTAGTGATTATATATATATGTATTCTGCTGAATTGACACAAGAAGCGTGAGGGAATCTGGCTTTCATTGAGTTACCATTTGTTGGAGCTCCGTCGGAGAAACTGAGAAGCATTTTTGCCTCGTGTTTCTGCAGCGATTAAGGTAACCGATGATGTCCCTTCTCCCGTTATGGGGGTTCAGATATCATTGCCCAATCAATACTGCTGATAAAGCTATTCAGTTGTGTTCAGACACTTTTCAATTAAACATCAGGAATATCGGCGCGTGATGTGGATAGTGATGAAGTCATCCCAACTGTATTCAGTCAGTCACCAAATATGAAAGTCGTTGTCCACTTCTCAGTGTCACGTCTGCGCAGTTTCTTTGCAGATTGTAAAGAATCTTCATGGCTGTATTTAGACAAATATGTTCATGAACTGACTTTGATAATCCCCACCAGGCTTTGGGCTACTGTACAGTGATGGGTGGAATTCAAATCAGATGCATGACTGGTTTGTGGAATACGCTGGTAGTACCAGATCGTAAATCTCCTTGGACTTCCGAAAGTGATTTTCCAAAATCTGTGGTATTTTCCCCCTTTGGCGTATATTTCTGCTCCAGAGCTTCCCAAATTTGTTATGGACCTCATTCTGACAGCTTTTTCACCAGCAATACAGCGCTAGTAGTGGGATAACAACTCATTCTAATATCATATGAATAAAATTGCGTATTACAATAATCTTTTCAGTGACAACATGAACACACGTACTTTAATTTTCACTCTGTTGTTTACCTTCGAAGTACGTTTTGTAGCGAAGCAACATATTGTCGGCTACAGAAACGCTAACAAACGAATAACTGTTCACATCACTTCTCATCTTTGATACTCGATACCGTGAGACCACATGGTCCGTCACCTTCTAAAACATTCTCGGCTGTAGACGTGCTTCTAGAAGGCTGATGTTCACTGGATTCGTGCACATTATTCCTCCGTTTTCTAGAGGACTTTAAGATACGAACTACTTTTAGTCCAAATCGAGTAACCTTATCGTTGTATCATGATGAACTTCTCGAAATTTGCTTAGAACGTTCGTGTGCTGGATAGTTCCACAGCTGAGAGCCATTTTGCAAACACAAGGGTACCACTCTTCGTGAATGAAAACTAAGCCAAACTAGACTAAACTTTATCGAGATTTAATTACAAGCTTATCAGTTTAGTAATAAAAAGCAGTAATTTTCAACAGAAAACTTGTTCATTCAAAAGTCAAATACCCTGAGGTTTCATGGAGGCTTGCGAAAATATAGAGATACAGAGAATGTTCAGTATATATATATATATATATATATATATATATATATATATATATATATATATATATATATATATATATATATTCAAAAGGTCTCTTCAAATCCAGTGAATTGGTTCTTGTACATAATTCCCGCTGGTGCTACTCAAGTGGCTCTTCGCTGTCAACAACAACTGATATTTTATACAATTGATCAAGCCTTATGATAACCATCTTCTTTCCCAACATCAGTAAAACTGCATAAAAAGAAAACACCCGTGAGTAGTTGACGGCAAACAGATAAATGGTAATGAAACAGCTTTCAAGTGGATTCTTTTGCCTGGAAAGGTGTGTGCCAGAGGAAAACCACCGTCAGGTTTCTTAAGTAAACCAGAAGCAGTGTCCGGTTTTCCCAAGCAAAGCTTTGGAAGAGTTGAGACAAAGTATGCCACACTCTGCTCAGCCATTTTCCATACACGTATAAGTATTCAGGTAAGCAAGCAGGCCTGACCACTGATGCTTTCAATGGCGAAGTCACTTTTATACCACTCCACTTATGGATGTTAATCGAAAGCTGGTTCTACTCATCCTTTCCCTTTGGTCACCCAGTCCAAGCCTCACTCCCGACGGACGTTTTTGAGTAGGTCTGTAAACAAGTTGCGCACTCCGGTGTGATAAAAATGACTTCACTGGTATAACTGACTGGAAGTACTGCCTGATTTATCCGTTCAATTTTTTGAACTTCACATATTTGAGGGCAATACAGCTCGAATGTTTGACTCACCGTCACTAGCAGTCTGCAGGCTTTGAACTGTGCGCTATTACAGCAGAAAGAATGAATCAGTGTTTGTCATTGTTTTTGTTTCATTGGTGGGAAAGAATGTATTTTACTCACTTTCTGGTCGTTAAAATTACGATTTGTTTCTTTTGTATGCGTCTCTCTTCAAATTTGCCCCCTATTTTTCTGTTTGTTGCATGAAAAATGCAGTTGCCGTCCAAGCTCATCCAACTGGGTGAGATATAAGGATATTTTCAGAACACAAAACTATATACGGTGTTTGAGAATAAAAGGACTCATCATCAGTGAACACTGATACGAATTATGTGCCAGACGAAGCCTAGTGATCTAATCCGTAAACGTCGATGAAAGGAATACAACTGCTGATTCCGAGGGTGTTGTGAGTATGAACTGCTAGCCAAATATGTTTTGACTCATTCCAGTAACTTCATCTGCGTACTTCAAACAGCGGTGAGGAACAGGCAGCCGAGGCAATGCAAACTTGGCCTCTAGAGATAATATATTTATGAAGTTGACATGCGGATGCAGATTTATGCATTTTCACGTGGGGCAAAACGTGACTCTTGTAAAATATATCCTTGGAATGTTTTTGTTTTTGTGTAGTAAAAGATTACCGAGGAAGCACCTAAACAGGAACCAGACTCATTTCTTTACAATCCTCAAATATCTAATCGTGGAAGTTCACAATAAAACTTGAACGCTGTCACCATGGGAAATGAGACCAGACGGGATAGGTTCACGGAAATGATTGCCATGCTTTGTGCAAATGTTTCCCTACTTGGTCTTTCACTTGAACATTTACACGTATTTTCTAGTTTTTTGTCTCATGCAATTAGAGGTCTTGAACTGATGGCCCCCGGATTTATCCTCATATCTGACATTTTTGTGCGTTTCCCTGTGGTAATTAAAATAATGGTGGTATACACTTTATTATAGAGGAAAGGAAAACATCCAAACACCTTGTCGTTGGGCATATTTTTCAGTATTTTTTCCCGTCATTTTACAAGGGATTGTGACCAAAAGTATGCCGCATGATTGTTTGGTTTATATTGAACCGGTTTTCTCCGTTCTTCAAAAGCAACCCCAAACTTAAAAATGGTCAGGTGACCGAGCCGGGGCTCTTGTTATCAGAAATCGATTGGTCCGTGCTAAATAAAATTGAAAATAGATGTGCCAAGCCTTAAGTTCTGATTTGTTGCACGGATGCAGGGTAAATGCCCACAAGCATCGCCATGTTCAAACGATAAAATTGAAAAGCTGCAACAACGACAACAACGAGTTTCCACTGGTACTGTAAGAGCACGAGTAATATATATTTTGAATAAAATTCTTAGGCCACACACGCGCAGCGGCTGGTGACTTATTTGCTAGCTAAGCTTTTATTTTTGACATATCGCGCAACCATTTGGGAGTACTGTGTGGAACTGATGATCCTTCGCCCTGTTGACTATTCGTAAAACTCCACCAGTACCGAAAATACCCACGTATCCAGATCCACCCTGCAATCGGTTTTGCTGGTTATTGAACTGTTTCATTAGGTGAAAGTGATGAATTATTGGCATATATATGCAGGACTGATTTGAGTGGTTTGTGTGCACCGGTGTGGTACCGTACGGTTATAAAAGAACAAAGCTTGACCTAATAACCCCAGGAAAGGCCAGTTGTTATCCATCGTTGAACTAAATACAAATTCTGGAGTGCGAACATTGTTGTTCCATTCTCTCTTTTTTCTTGGTGTGACTGAGAAAACTGAATAATAGCTCATACAGTTTACGGGACCAAAATGGGTGTTCACCTCATGCTGCTGTACTCTTCGATTGAATGAAACAGAAAGAAAAGGGAAGCATCGGAAAGAGGTGCACAACAAAATCAAATCTATTGGAAAGCTCGTACCCGTTGTTTTTCACTGAAACAGGCCCACTTCTAACAACGTTACTGTTATTTGATAAGCTGTTGACAACATAGATAGATTTACATAGGTACCACATTTTTTCAAAAACATAAATAAACTCCACGCAGTGATGGGTGGGACGGTATTTTCCGGGTACGCGGATTTGACGATGGATGTTGTTAGTAGATGAACCTTTTTCAACTTTTTTAAAGTATTATTTGCTAGACCGTTATTAACCAGTAGACGTGAAACATTCAGTTTCCATAATTCATTGACTTCAATCAGAAAGATGACAAACTGGTTGCTTCGGCCAAGATGTAAACAGGAGCATTAGAAAGAAAGCAGCCAACGTATCCATTAGCTATTGTGCCAGAACGACTTCAGGGATTTATCAGTGATTTTTGCCAAAAACATCAAGGTACACAGCTTACCTAAGTATTTCACTTGCCAGTTTGGGGCTGCGTTTTTGGTACTTGAACGAGAGCATCAATAATTAGAGAATTTGTGGAAAAACGAGCCCTTGAGTCTAGATAATGTAGACTCCTATTGGTATATATAGCCATATTTTAGGCAAAAGGGTTACAGTATGAATACTGCCAATGAGTATTACGATAAAACTATGTGAAAGGAGGAAGGAAGTTCACACCACGGTGGTCAGGTTCAAGCCAAGTTGTTTGCAGCGGGAATCGTCTAGTATTGAGGATTTTTTACCAACGGTCACATCAAACGTATTTGCCAGGGTTGCACAAGCAAGCTATGAAGGGTGACCATGGTGGCATAACAACGGAGAAATTCTGTTATCAGACGGTTGGGTTGAAGCAAGATCGAAGGCCAGCCGTTTAAACAGACAAACCGATAATTGATAATGTTGGACAATTAAAATATACGAGGCAATTGCCAAACGTCCATCTTTGTAACTACCTCTTCGCCCTCTCACGATATTCAAAGTTAAAGTACCAGAGTCCAGCATAGCTGTCAGACGGTTTTTTTCACCTTCCGTTCCCAAGAGATAGCCATTAACCTTATTCGTGCGTTCCCTAGATGTTGAATCAAATAAAAGAACGAAAAGTAGTTTAAAAGCATGGATGCGACTATCCACTTGGAGCTGTGTTTTTACAACAATCTGTTACCACATGGGTTTTTGAAGTTCCTGATCATGAATGTTGATTTCGCTCAGCAGACACAGTAAGTGCACAAAAGAAAACTTGTGCCTTTGAAATCACTACTTCCAAATGAAATTTGAGAATTAAGGGGTGAACCTAAAATTCGCTATGCAATGAAATTGGTGATGAGAGTGGTACTTTTTCAAGGCCATCGACATGCAAACGGGATAAACCTTGGGATTGTGGTAATCAAATGTATCTGTCGCAAGACTTGAAAGTACTCTGATCATAATTCAGACCACTTGCATTGCTGTTCGTTGTTAGCTACTTTTCCCAAGTTCCTTTGGATGCACTTTTCACATAAATGGATTTGTTGCACCCGATACTCCCGGGTCTGACACCGTAGACTTTTTTCGTTGCATTTCGATATACGGGCAATCATTATCCTTGTTTGCGCAACCTTATTAGGTTATCATTTATGTCATCATTGGATTAGCGGTCTGAATATATGCGAGTAGAATGCAATAATCTGTTGTGATTACTCGGTCATCATACGTTCACCTTAAGTGTTTCAAGTGACTGTAATGAACATGTGGAGAAAACGATGCATCGATCGGAATTCAGCCCTGCTATTTGAAGCAGTTATAGATCATGCCCGAACTTACGCGAGCACAAATTCAACATGTGGTGGCCAAAAGCAGTCCATGTAATCACCGGGGCTTTAGAATCCAAGGAATCCCACACAGACAAATCAGAACTCAGGAAATAAAACTGCCTTCTTCGAAGTGGATAAATGAAGAACCTTAAGTTAACCAGACAATAAACCGGGGCTCCCTTACAGCACATGACACAAAGTTAAGCCCATTAACCAGGAGAATTTCTCAAATTCACTCCAGCACATTACCGATTTACCCTGATAAGATCGTGCTGGTATCAACTGATGGGCTCTTCTGAAGAGGATAAATCTTGGTTTAAGAAAGTTTCATAGAATACCAGCTGGAATAATGATAAAAATAAAAGAACCACTGTTTACACCTGAAATCAAGAATTCCACAATGGGAATCTCAATAAACTCAATCTACCTTCTTCTTTCCGATATGTCAGTGAAATCGTTTATGGACGCACCAGCAAAAAGGTTATTCGATACCCTGATTTCAATGAGGAGAATTGTTCAAAGTTGAGAATAGCATTTTAATTCGTCTTCATTATCAACTGGAGGTAGGCTTATCTTCCATATGTTTATGTAAAAGAAAGTTTTCCTCGTTTTCACTAGCCGTTCAGCTGATATAAAATTTCATTTGATCTTGCCTCTGGTTTGTGGTAGAAGTATATCACTTGAACACGTAATTTGAGCCCAAATGGTCATGAGGAGTGTATACTATAAAGCAAGTGTACATGGAACGTGCAGATGTGGAGCCAGTCATCGGGATAACAGATATCGCCGTGTTTATGAACGTTTGTGGGAATGGTACACATACCTGGTAGTTACACTTTCGTTCCACTCGCTGTCTGAATGCAGTGTTCCCATGCGTTTTCCTTCCTACCTCGGTGGAACATTTATCCCATTGTTTTCTAATGAGCACCGTCACTTTTATCGTCATCCTGATGTTATTTTATCCTGTAATTCCGGGGCAAAATGCAGTCATACGTGGTCAGATTGGTGATGGTGATTTAGAAATTTAACCATATATCATGCATTGTCGAAATAGGTGGGTGACATTTTTAGTCCATAAAGTTGAAGCGCTATATTTAGAGGCGGAGTGGTTTAATTGGTGGCATGTCGGCGATTAGATCATGGCGATCAGGTTTATGACAGTATCGGGTCTACATTAGTTGGTACAGTGCGGTTGAATTGCATCGGTAGTTTGTAATCACATTAGTTTCAAAAGTAGCTTACTAGAGGTATAAATTGCAAATTTCAGCTTCCGCCATCGTATTATGCAGTAGAAAAGGCAGGGAAACTTGTATCGGTTCACCTCAGAAACCTTAAGGAAGCGTTTACCGTTGCCTCTTGTATTGGCAGAACAGTTCCTTTTCTGTTTCGTTCTAAGTTTTGAAAATCACACTGAAGAAAGATAAGACGTGGCCAATATACCAATATTTTATTAGAATTGGGAAAGGAACTCGCATACTTGCAATCACTTTTAAAATATTTTGAAATCTCTGGCAATCGCAGAGTGATTTTGTACGTGATTCTTGTAAAATTGGCACTTTTACTCAGTGCTAGTAAGCTCGCCATGTCAATGAGTACAGAAAACTTGCAGACATCAGGACAGATAACCAGATGTTTTACTTGGAGAGATGACCTGGTATTTAACCTCCCTGACTGACCAAATACACATAGGAATAATCACATTGATCATAATAAATACGAAAATTTATTTCACAAGATTTTTTAAAGTTACATCATGCGAAATTCGCTTGATAATTCATGTATGTTGTGGCATTTCGATTTCTTATAACAGGAAATGTTTTATACTGCAAAATAAACTAGTATGACCGCAAAGTTTACTCATGGAAATCACTGGAAAAGATTTAGAAGGATGGTATACCGCTGGATATGGATTCTTTTTGCATATCGTTTATCTTCGCTTTGGGCGCCATTCGGAAGTTGCTCCATTTCGATTGTGATTCTATAATAATTAGGCTATATAAAACCAAGACAGCGAATACAAACTAAATAAAATCAGTGGTCGTTTGGTGCTTTGGTTTGGTGAGACAATAAACCCCAATAGTTTTAAATATTTGTGTTGGTTGTAGCTCAGGTTGTTGGTTGCCATGATGTTCTGATCGCTGAGCTTGGCGTTTAGATCGCAAACGTTTCATCATCAGTCGAGGTGACATCGCCAGTGCATGTGCGCTGAAGAGAGCATTTTAGTCTCTTTTCCTAACCGAGGTAACATATCCAAACGAACTCAGCAGCAGAACCTAAGTCTTTGTCATAAAATCACTCCGATTATAGGCATTGTCAGAGTTCTGAAGGCGCTAGCACAGACACTTCTGGAAATGGAAGGCGTTGAGTAGAAATATACTGAATATCTGAAATGCATTGGCTTATGAACAACCTGAATCCGGCACAGAAGGTCTGGTTGGGTCTAAGCGTGTTCATCAACAGTAGGGGCTATCCGATATTTTGTTGCTCAAGCCCGATTAGACTCAACGACAGATAGCACAACCCAGGGGCAAACTTGAATCCACTCGACTATCACAAAGGAATAACGATGCTGATACCAAGGTTCTTTGTGTATCACTATTCAAAATACCAAAAGATCATTTAGGAGCACCGATGAGGAGACCAAAATCGGATTGTTGTTTAACAATAATGCGACAGGGCGATGTACCTTTCAATTTTCTATCATCTTATTTGACACAGGTTTATACTACTTGATCAGGAGGGATTTGATTTATTTTCCTTTGGTAATAACTCACTAGTTCTTAGACATGTCCAGCACGTTACAACGAATCTTGAATTGCACACATCATGCACCTCACCACGACAGAGTGGTTCTCGAGTGAGGAAAACAACAAAATTATAGGTAACTGTTGTCGTGGTAAAAATCAGTCACTTGAACTAATGCACGAAGTCACGTACGTGTGGCGCTTGAGGATACAAACCACTGCGGAAGGTGGCAACTCATGGATTTTATTCTTTCGAGATCATTGGCGTCGTGGATATTCTCAAGGCAGATGTGTTCCATTTAAACCAGTGAATCCTATCAAGCGAGCCAAATTCAAATAACAGAGTAACTAAGACAAGCTATTCCAACCGACTTCAATACTGCTATGCATCAGACCAAAACTAAGTGGAAAGAAATCGGTTGCTTCAAGAATGTTTTTGCTCTTGGCACACACAATTCACGTTCCTGATCCCTGCAAGTTGAGTTCTACGAGGGATGCAAAAACAAAACCTGTTATCTCTTTTCATCCAGTTGCAAAAATGCTTACTGTAAAAAACAACATAGTGAGTTGGATAACCGTTCCTTCTGTTTCCAGTTTCAAACGGTCAATTTCTTATTCACCCCCACAGCTATATATATCTTTAAAGAAGCTGAAACCAATCCCTGACCGATGTCCACTCTTTTGCTAAGGAGAAAGAGTCAAGTGAAGTCAAACAGCAATGGAGTTGTTTGGAATGACGTAAACGGAGATGGGCTCTTCTTGCAGTACAACTCACAAGGTACTAACATTTGTTTACGAATCGCATTTTTGCTACTGCACCATTTGCCTTGAACCTGTATTGACCATCGGGTAATTTCCTGGAGTAAAACATATATTGGATACTGTTGTTGCAATGTGGTGCTATGGTAGCAATTACTATGGACGCTCCGTTCCATTCGGATGCTCTCCATTTGTTTTCTTCATCTGTTCATGTTCAGCACTCTGTTCAGAATTCCCTCTAGTGAAGTTTTCGAAAAGATAAGAATGGTCAGGGTTGGTGTCCACCTACATAGAAGGACCGCAGATGTTTCAGAGAGCAATACAACATGCTCGGTGTGTGTATGAGTGTGTATGTCGAACGGGCAGTGCTTGATAGACCTGAGAATTACCGTAAACTGTTGCCCTAAGGTAAACTTCTAGTGAATTACGAGCATATCAAACAGGTTAAAACGTAGCGTGGGTTGGTGTTGATGAATGAGCGGGGTCGAAACAGGCAAAACAGATTCATCACAAAGCAAGAAGATACAATTACACTCGCTACATGATATCAGCTTCTGGGGGAGTGTTTGAAGAAAATCGATAAGATAACCTGAGAGTTTTGCCATAATTCGAGTGCAAGCTTTGTTTTCCAAATTCATTTGACGTCAACAACAAGTGTGATAAGCTGATACGAACCACATATTCGGTTTGGCAGAATGGGCATCAACTTACTTTGCCAACACTCTGAACACCCACCATCACAAACGAATCAGGGCTTTTATTTAGCAGTTTTGTGATACAGCCCGTAATGCCGCCACCGTTTTACTGTTGAAAAACCCCACAGAAAAAGAACGGATATTTGAGAGCTAGTGAAGCAAGATTTGAAACATTACCTGAAAGCAAAAGCAAGTATCCAATGTGAGGTACTGTTGCATTGTATCGCTTCAGCCCTTTGGATTTTTTTGTCCAATGTCCGTTTTTATTCCTCATCAAAATTATCCATGACGCTCTATCCCAACAATATCCTGTTCTGAGACAGTTTCTCATTTGAAGTCTGAAAAAATCGCTTATCACTTTAGGTCAAGTTTGTGAACCAAATTGTTCATGATAAGTTATGAAAAATGCAAACAGAGACCCCTAAACTATATCCTTAACTGGTTTGATGAATATTTTTCCATCATCGAGAATATTTTCTGGGCAGTAAACTGACTACTCCGCAATTCCGTATAAACACGCTGTCCCGCTCCAGACTAGTTTTACCACTGTACCCACTCAGGAGCAAATAAAGCTATTGGATTGCATTCCAACACATAAACTGAAAACGCCACTTGATCTAGCCAAAAACGGGCCCCTCTGTAGCGTTAAATGTTCAGTGTTACTTTTTTGCATGAAGGCAGTTTAAAACAACAATAATGGAATCTGTATATCTTGCAAAAGTCTGCGAGCAGTGTGTGGAATTTCTGTCACTCGATATAGCTGATTGGACTTCAGAATGATTTTACAAATAGTATCAAGAAATATTCAGAAATTCCAAGTACGATTTGGGTACTGATTTGCGTGCTCAGTTGTTTGTGACAGCCATTGGCACCTCCGACGGGGGCTGTTTGCAAAAGTACTCTTACCGTTTGAACTGACTGACCTGTTCTCCGGGTTCCTTTAATATAATCACGGAAACGTCCATACCACGATAGTAGGAAAGCCGAACTTTGTTTATATTTATGATATGGAGAACGAGAAAGGCATTTTTTACCCGAAGTGGAAAGCACCAAAATGGAGCTAGCTGGGTGTGGGAAAAAACAAAAGCAGATAATAATAATAAGCTGTGCATTTCATTCGGATAAAATGAATGGCATCCGATTTCAATCCCGTCTTGTTTCAACCACAAAAGACACCAGTGATCATATCGGAACTTTACAGATGTTCGGTGAATGCCGGCAACGCTTCTCCATGTTCTAACAGTTCGGTGTCATTTTCTGGTCGTCAGTCCAAAAAGCACACACTTATGATAAACGTAGAAATCTGATCGGCCCCGATGATTTGCTCCCCAAAGACATAGTCGTCGCTAATCGCATTATGGATAAGATCAGCTGATTGTTTCTAGATAGCACTTTATCGGCGAGTCATATACAGTACTTTCCTATTTTTTGAACGAATACGGTGATATCTAACTACGTTTCATGGTTTCGATTCAGTAATATGTTATTACGTGAATGATATTCTCCATTTCCATGTTATTTTGTGGTTGAATACGCTTTTAATTTTGTATATCTTCCTGAGAGTGCTCATCACTGGAACTTACTGATTTGAGCACCATCGTTGAATTTATTGCTAATACTATTATAATCGATTTGCAGAAACGTTTTGCCGATGACCTTCACTATCCGTTTTTTGGCGATCCATTTTTGGGTACCCAGTTGTATTCTTGTTTGCCAGATTGGGTAATTAGGGTGTCCAGGTTTACGCACCTCTACTCAACTTTATAGATTAGTTCACCAGTTTCCACACAGAAACTCTCATTGCACAACTGATCAATGTGTTTATTCGTCACGTATACGCATCAAAAGCCACATTTGTAAACGATGCGATTTTCGATTATGACAAAACAATATAATATGTTGCTGAACTTACGGGAATTCAACGCTTGCCATTATGCTCAAAAGGCTTCCCAAGGATTGCAATATAACCGGAATATATATCGAGTAGGGTGAAATGAAAATCTGCAAAAATGGTGTTTACTTTATTTGGCTACCCTGGTTAGCAGGACGTATTCATTTCTGCTGCTCTCATGCAATAAGTAAACTAGTGTAAACAAGCAACAATATTTTTTTATTTTGTCGACTCAACATGGGTCAATTTTCTGACAGCTTTGACCATCTTTGCACGGAACGCCAGATTCTAAATGCTGTGCTGGTTGCTTTTTCGCAACCAGTGTAGAAAACAATTTTAACTTAAAACTGCACTCCTTTATGACAGGCCAAGTACATTACTCAAACAAATTTTCCAAGGTAATTGATCACACGTCCTATGATTTTAGTCTCATTTGTTAGTCAGCTGTGTCACATTATCATTAGTTATGTAGTTGGTCCGTGCGGATTCAACTCTGAGTGTCACAGAATAATAAAGCTCATCGATTGAACAGATAAAAGCACTTGGCCTATGGATGGTAGTGAGCTTTTTATAAACCCGCATGCAAATGTGTAGGCACTACTTTTTTGATAAATAATGTGTCAGAGTATCCTCATGAAGCCGAAAATAGGGCACTCTTTGTATTCCATGAGCTTTCCTTGATTGATTGACACTGGAAAATGAAACACCATAAATTAGGACCAGTAGGCATTTGTACATTTTTGCGCTTATCACCTCCGTTGCTCAAATCCAGCCACCGGACAACCTGAAAGAAGGACAGTGATTCCTCATTTTCAGTCCAATCAATACTTTCCGTCTATTGAGACCGGAAGATCTTCAACACTCTGCTTCAGTATTGGGCTGCTGGGCAACCTTTTGGGGGAATTTCCAGGCCACTGCACAATCCACTTTTTACACTAGTCATGTGATATCACAACTCCCGTTCCTGAGTCACGTTCTTGAACAACTCATAGAACTGAAGTAGATGAAGGTCAGTCATTTTGGAACTTTGTCTTACAGTACGCATAATTGTTAACTGATGTGAATACTTATTTGTATGATTTCTACTAGGGATAATTTGGCGAAGCACCAGACGCCAATCTATTCCCCCTAAATGATTGCATCTACGTCCTCAACAAATTGCAATAGAATCTCATTGTATGTCGTCTACGGAAATAACTGTAGGAGAGGTGGTTGCCGCAGAGCGGAAAGTTAAGTTCAAATGACAGCATGAAGTAGATAGTGTGCATCCTTCATTGGTAAGAAAGCTGGTTGGTGTTCTTACCGACAGTCACAAGTCTGTTCCAAGAGTCACTGCCAGGAGAACACCCCGTTTTTAGTAATAGTGGTAAGCTGTTAATGTTCCACTAAAGATGAGGGTTGGGGAAGGCAAAGGTGAAGCAATGTTTTATCATCTTGTCGGTCTGATATATCTGATGCTAAGAGTAAATGAAAGTTCTGTGGCCTTCACACCCCAGAAAAATATCTCTGTCGACAAACAGATTGTTCCTGAGAAGCCAGTTAATGCCTCACAATGTTGATGCTAGCATGAAAACTCCTAAAGAATACCGAGGACGAGGAGCATCCTACCGACATATTCTGTAAGGAATTACGGAAAGACTTTGACGACGTTCCAAATGAACACGTAGTTGGTTATCTCAAGGCCGACAGGGAAGCAAGCTCGTTGAGTCTAAGAAAGAGAAACTTATTAAAGGGAGTACCTTCGAATTACGAATAGAACAGTCTACGTGGACGTGGTAGGTGGTTACCGGTGACGCGAAAAATTAATCGATTCTAGATCCACTGATTTCCCTGGAATATAGTAGTGACCTACCTAAAATATTCCAATCACTGAGTCTCATTTATATGAGCAACCTTGAGGTCATACCCGTGATTACAATAAATACGTACGAACTCGTTCTTCAAAAAGATGTTAGGAAACTTGATACCCGGGCTGATCTGAGGTACTTTCTACTCAACTCCGACAAGTGTGCGCAAGAGGGAGTAGGATAACAGTCCAATAATGAGATATTTGGAGCAATACTGTAGACTCCAATCAGTCTCTCTACGAAAAAACCCAAGGGTTACTGTGGCTTCCTCAATAAAACGAAACACCAATAACGTTTGTGCTTCCACGCATTTTCGGAGGATCTTCGATCCTATTATTCGACGCGTTCCGAATGATGTAGTTCTCCCACGCACGACTTAAAATGGAATAAGGTAACCCAAGGTGTTTTAATTTACGGCTATTTAAAATTCCAAGACGGAAACCTGCTCCAAGTTATTTTATTACCATGGCCACAAATGGGCCTCAAGACTGAACAGTTAAACTGGAACTCCATGAGTGAAGAAGAATAGTCACCTGGACGGTACATGTTGCCCTGCTGATGTGTGTCTGCTTCAACGCCAGTAAGTTCAATACAGCATCAAATCTCTCTCACAGTTTGTCAGAACCAATTATAATCAACCGTCTCTCGTCATAATATCATACGGCAACCGCTTATTTTATTTTTTCCCATGTTTCAACGGGTGCTTAGGAGAGACTGCATTATTTAAAGTAGTGCATTCCAAATTAGTAAAGCAATGAAACAAGCCAACACTTTGAGATAAGAGGATCTCTTTCATTGACGTAAAGTGCATGTAGATTCTACAGGTGATTTTTACTCTAGTTTTTTATTTACGTATATTTTCATATTTTCAGTCAACAAGTATTTTTGGTTCAAGAACATGAACATCGTAAAGCAAAGATGCATTCTCTGGCAACATCGAAAATGAAATTTGCAAGTTCATTTTTTAGATATCATTGTACATATCTCAACGAGTGGTTCAGGTTTGCACAGACATTTCGGTGTCATGTGATAATTGCCGAATACACTTAATTGCTAAGTACATTGAAAAAAATCGTGTAGCTCATTTTATCACGAGGTTACCCTCCGAATGCGTCAGTTCGTCAAAATGAAGATTCCGTCCTATCAAGCTGGAAATGAGAAATATGCTGTCGTTTTCGGTTATCTTACGCCCAAAGGAAGCCATGGCTTTTGGACTGCCGGTTTGAAGAAGAAATAGCTGAGCGTCGAATGCGAGGAACTACAAACTTTTCAAACCGGAAATAGAAAATCAAGGAAGGTCGTAGACGGGTACTCCAGGTTATAATTTTCTCATGGTCCTTGAAATCTGTCAACAAAAATCATATCTCCATTAGGTAGAGGAGAAAAAATCTCTTGACAAAAAGCTTATTCCGAAGGAATACAGCGTGCCCATTTTGTTTCTTCAGTAAATATTACTTTCAATTATAAATCCGAAGCACGAATCAAGTCCAATATTTCGCTAGAAAGTGAAGGTGATGCCGTGTGTTGAATAGGGTTTCTGTAAGGGTTTTCCAATTCACTTTCTTTCGCGTTCCAATGCTTCCCCTGTAGATCGTCCTATGTATCAGGCGCTTCACAAATATCCAAATGGCAGTCTAGTCCGTTGAACCATTGACCTAACAGAACATTGGAAAGGTTGATTCTTTCGTGACATTGTACAACTGAATGTACCATTCTTGTTTGAGCCAAACGAGCAAGATATTCCATTGAAGCTGAATTCTGTGTGTTCTCTTCTCCTTTTCAAGATGAATAAGTATAAATCGAACTGAGTTAGAATGAATCATGAATGAATGTACAGTAAGTGTAAACACTATACTGGGAAAAGATCAATTATCCTTACTACTACACAGTTGTTCTCTTATTGCAGCTGCACTTCATCATGAGTTTGTTGAGGAAAAAATGCATAATTCTGTATCGCGAACAACGTGCTACGCAGCAGGATTTTGTCAAAATATTCTCATTATCGAGGGGGGCATAAGATTAGGACTATTACAAACTACTAGTTAGACGGGAGAATAAAGTTCCTTCAACACTCGGCAGTCTTGCATCCATTGTCAGAATGCACCACCTAATGAAACGATGCTCTCAGAATATCAAATTGTTCTTCAGCAGATTCATCTCATCGTCGTTATCTTTGCTGACATCAGTATTGCACAGCCACATAGTTCAGGATTTCATCCACCAACTTTCTAATACACTTCACTGGTGCGTAACCACATCTTGTTGAAATTGCACACTTTTGGGGTTCTTAAAATTAGCTCAATGAAAGTTTAGCACAGTTACCTGTAGACAAGGATTCGCCTTAGAAAGCGGCGGGAACAGTCGACAACAAATAACCCAGAGGTCTTGGAGGGATGATACACCAGTATGATAAAAAATATTATGTAATGGCCAAAAGGCAGAGGGGAGGTGACTGATCTCACGGTCGCATCGTTCATGTTGATGGTTTTGCCTTACAATAAATTGGCTGACGATCAAAAATTTGACGGTCAAACGCAAATGGATGGAACCTCTTTGATCAAGAACGCGGTCATTCTATTTCGTATCACCAGGATTATTCAGTGAAAAAAATAAATCCAGTCTTCCTGCTTTCTCGCAAGATTCTCTGTTGCGACGGGATACCAGTTGCTTTTTTGGCTCACTCCACCAGGATGCCATATGAGACGTTATCGGTGTCGGCTTTTGCATCTGAATTTTTCGACTGCAATTTCGGATAAAGCCAACCGAGTATTTTTCTGGAATTTCATTGCAATCACCCATGTTGAATGCATTGAACCTTTTTGTTTCTGGTTTTATTTGTGTTCCCCTTTGATGGCTCTCAACTATTGATGTTGCTATCTACACCGTACTGATGTCCTTGCAGTAAATCGTGTAAATTTATTCTGGAGCTTCACAGTCCCCGTTGATTGACCACAGCGTTTCTTGTTGTTCATTCTAAGAATAGGGCCCTTTGCTAAGAATCGGCTGGACACACACCAAATTCAACCAGGTCCTCCGGTTTCCAATTTATTTCCGAACCCTCGTACACCCCATCAGGAGAAGTTCCAATTCCATTTTTGGAATTTTATAACTATTGTCAGCCAATCATCTTTTCCTATGGAGATGCTAAGCAAACTTGTGTAAGCACCGCGCAGCTTTCTCAGAGGTTTTGGTGACTCAAGTATATGCCCAATAATTCTTGTTTCAGGTGAAGCCCATAAAGTTTCACCTGCTAATAAAAGATTTTTATAGTTCTAAAATTGCCCAATATTTGGACGAGAGAAGGAAGCCATTTTTTGGCGAGGAAACCTCTATCAATAAATTTGGCCTGTATACACTCAACAGATGAACAAGTGAACGGTGACGTCTGTATCGCCAAGGAGACCCACAGTGTTTAATGACCGCTGAAATAAACTATGGAAATGAGAGTCAGTTGATGCCTTGTACGTCAGTGTTATACCTTATTCGTACTCATCTTGACGGAATTTTCCGTAGTGCTGTAACTATATCTGAAATGCCTTCTTTTATTCAAGCAAAGTCTCGTAATCCTCAGGATTTTCCCATCCAAGTAGCATGGAATTTTCGGACTTTCATTGAGGTGCATAACACAAAGCGAAGAAATGATTTAAACTGAGAGCAATCTACTGTTTGATCGCTGTACGCATGTTACCAGAAAGAATTCTGAATTCGTCAGCTGCAGGCGACATCCGTAGTACCACATTACACAAACGTATTTGACCCTGGGATTCGGGCAGTACTGAGTGAAAAAGGACAGCAAGTATCCAGTTTGAGCTCGTCGATGATCGGATTAGGTTACTTAACGCATTTAGCGGCGGTATCTGTGGAAAAATACGGTTTTTCGTTTATTGTGTGATTTTCAACATCCCTGAAACTCAGTTCCCAAAAACGCAGCCAGATTTGAGGGCCCCGCCGAAAATAATAGTATTTGTTAGTCAATATGTGGAGCACTTTATATTGGAAACACGATAAATTCCGTGGTGTTCGTAAATTTTAGATTTTGCAAACATGGGTGGAAGTCAAATCATTATTGAACTTATATTTAGGAAACATTGTTCCTTGGTGCTAAATGGTCAGTACGAAATATGAGTTGAATATCTGACTTCTTGCTGTGTTAGATTTTTTGACCATTTAGAGTGTGCTGTCCACTTAAGACCTACTTTTCCATATTTCACGGGACGTATTTCATAAAAATGAACACCAGAGAGCAGTGAACTTTACAAATCACTAAGGGTTTTCTGTATTGTTTGTGCACTTCACCTCCTTTCAGTATGTTCGTTAACACTGAAACGGAAAAATTCGAACTGGGATGATTCTTCAGACACTGAAGAAATCTTTCTTTGGTATTTTCAAAAAGGTCAGTTCACCTCTTTGAACAAGTACCAAATAAAATTCAAGAATTCTACGAAATGCTATCATATTTGATCAGATTTATGAATGAAATAGGCAAATTCGGCACCAGTGAGTACGTATCAGTACCCAGTGGCTTTCAGGAAAAACAATTCCAGTTCAATCACTCAACAAGCACTACAAACACAGAGGGTAGGTTATGCTTTGACCATCACTGTAATCAGCATAATAAAGTATCAAATTACGAAAGAACTCCGATTTTGTTCTTCGATATAAAGTAGTTTTTGCCGCGTTTGATCAAGATGAAATGAAGAGAAAAGTGTAGTGTAGTAGTGATCAACGTGAACACCAGTGTGTGTATTCGAAGAGTCAGCTGATAACGCATCAATAAGCTTGGAAGGCAAACTAGCTTTGAGGATGCAGAAAAAATGAGAAGAATTCAGTTTGGTAAGATGTGCGCACTGAGACCGTCCTGTCTGGCATAAATATCAAAACACCCTCTACGATACTCCCTTCTTCGAGCGTCAACCAACAAGATGGTAAGGGAGAGGAGAGACTTTATCATTCTACTTATACTAATACCACCAAAACAAGAGAATAGTCCCAAAAGGGTATACTAACACGAGGCCAAATAGTCTGAACCAACTTGCTGTACTTACAAGCGACCAGTGCGGACCGTATGTGGCCGATCGTCCTCATAGATGACACAATATGTATTGTTACGGGAGACGACGCAGAACGGAACTAAGTGTGTCGAGCACAGTTATAGGTTTACAACATTAAAAAGAACAGAACAAAAATGGGCGTTAGTGTTAGTGAGAATATGGGTACATCAAAACGATGAACGGGGTTTGGACAGCATGGGGAGAGTTCATGTAGAGCTTCCATTAGGGAAGAAAACTAGTGGTGCTACAGCTTTGGGAGTGTGTCCAGAGAACTCACTAAGGTGTACCGGAAACCAAATCAGCCCGCTACTATCAATAGTCACCCTTTAGAGTGGAGCGTATACAAAGGTGTGAGGTGTCTGTTGTTGCTCGTGAGATCGTGCCGTCAGTCCACTGGATGATGGGTGATTCGCTCTCGTGCGGCTATGTTGAAAACCAATGTAGAAGCAAAACTGCGGGAACTTATGTATTGAAATTGTGTACTTCCATCCACCGTGATTAGGAAAGGACAAGGTTTCGGAATTTTTCTTCACTCGATGTGTCACTTACCGGGATAACCATGTGCCGAAGGGGAAAACCAATTTACGATATCAGTTGGAAACGATATCCTATGAGCCAAACAAAATGGACTAGCGGTATTTAAGTAGACTTGAGGAAACCCTGGAGCACCTGTTTGTATTTCTTGAGGTGGGCTAAGGCACAAGGCGATCGATCTGAATCCCCTGATGGAGTAAGCATGATTTAGACCGAACACGAATATCTCTTTCCGCAGTAGGTCACACAACTATCGGGAACGAGTCTGATTGAGACACCAGGGCTTGCCAGTAGAAACGTCGCAAACAGTCGAATCATTTGAATCAGGAACAAAAAGGTTGTTCGACTTCAGCTAGCACATTCAACATTATCTTTGTAGTCCTTGGCCATTCATTGTGACCTTATACTGTGTGGAACCAGCTGAAAGTCCGTCGGTTGGCTAGGTGATTCAAACCTGATTTACTGAAAGCGTCAACCACAACATTACCAAACCCCGTCTTACAACTTACATTGGTGGTATACTGAGAAAAGCAGTCGAGGTTTCCAGTTCCCTCCGATAAATAAAGAAAGCTGTTTAAAATGACCGCATAATTTATTGGCTTGTGTTCAGCGTTTGTTGACAAAAACTTCACCTTCCAAATTATTGGCGAAAGCCCTTCTTTGGCGAAGAATTGCAACCGTGGCTTGACACCTTAAACTTTCATAACAACTCAGCCTTAAAGCTTATTCAGGAACATCTGTTCTCGAAGATAGACAACGTTTATTCATCAGTTAATTGTTTGGGCTTTGGACTTTTGGATGGCTCGTGCGCGGCTGTTTGTGGTGCTGATTCATCCCCGAGAGTCATTGGGAGATTGCGCAGCCTTATTTTTAGAAAAACATGAGCGGTTGCAAAGCCTTCGATTAGTTTATTACGAATCGACAAGAACAGTTTGCAACACCCAGGAAACCAAGGACATCCTTCAAAGGATGTGTTCAGTTGGTGATATGTTGTTTGAAATCCTAAACACAGTTGAGAGCCGGCATTTGGTACGTCTTACTGTCTGTCTCGGATCTGAACTTCACTGAAAATCAACCTCTAGTAACGGCTGCTCAATCCTCTGTCAAAACACGTTCAATAAAGAATGTAAGTAATTTCTTGATCCAAGAAAGAAGGCCCCTTGACCACTATCATGTTAAAAACAGATCCCTCAGTTTCATTTGACCCGAAAAGATGCTCCGTTTTTTCGCAAAAGTTATGATTGCTCGCCTATTGAAGCACTTCCAAACAACCTTGCAGGTGTTGTTAGCTGCAATAACCTTTCTGATGGATAATTTTTCATTTGGTGGGAGTTCATACAATAGCTCACAAAGTTCCTCCACAACGTCCATGAGAAGAATTTTCACAGTGAACTGGGCTTCGAGAGCACTGTTTTCGGTTCCGAAACCATAATGATACTTCCCACAGAATATAGAGGTATGATTAGTGAACGACAAATGCGGAACACTTTAACCGGAAGTGGAAACGCGGGCTAGTAAATTATGTCGTGACTAGATAGACGAGGTGTGACTGAGAAAGCTTTATTCAGAAAAGTGAACAACCAACACTTACACGAAAAATCCTTTCAAGACGAGATGCGCTTCAGTCGAGTCTGTGAGATATACTACGTAGTTTTGACAAGAAACTACTCCCAGTGAATCACAGTACTCAGAGGTACCTCCAGTCAACGATCCCCGCTCTTGACTAACCAAACTTTCGTATGGGCTTAGACAACTATTGTATATAGTCAGGTACAATCATCCCGAGTATTCTGTATTATATCTGTTTGTAACCGAGTTTTTTAATTGATTCACTATGATGGTTCATTAAATAGAGGTATTCCATGTACAACGATCTTGATTAATCATATTCAGTTCTGAGAGACTCTGAATAGCCCTGAAAATTAGTTACTATATTAGGCTGCATTGACCAATAAAATCATTGTATAATACTGGAAGTCGCCATTCACTGTCAAAAGGGAATATATTGTTCTTACTACCATCGTGATAGGTTGCACGAAGTTTTGAAAGGAGTTCGCAAACGTCTAGTATTTGGGGATGGAAAATGAGTTATTCTATTAGGCCTTTTTGACTGACGTCAGTGATTTCATTCCGTTAACATTTTACTCAGACCACGAGGTATTCACCATGACCACTTCATGGCCGGTATTGAGTTACTATATGAACTGAATTTTCAAAGTCTTTTCAGCCTCACCAATGTAAAATAACAGCATGTGACCAGATATCCGCAGCAACGAGACGGAAAAAGAACAACATAGAGTAATACTCAGCATCGTATCCCTCTCCGCATATTTATCTCACAGACTAGAATATTTCAATTCGACCCCGATTAGCCATGTTCTGTTAACGATATTTTGGTCGCATTACTTCACACTGTTCATCATGATTCAGTCTTATGTGTTAAGAATCACTATATTCATTGAAATACGTTTCCCTGTGAACGTCATTTTTTGACGAATCTCTCAATATCAACCCAGAGGTGCAAAACAACATTCCATAAACGGAATCAGTGCAGAAGGGGTCGGAAATTCTTCGCAATTTCACCCAAGGACCAGCATTGTTCGTTTTATCGCGTAAACTTCTGATCAATGCAGCCTAGTTCAACTAATTCATTTCCATAGTGATCAATATACGGCCCGCACTGCCATTTTTTTTCTTCTTCTATCTAACTAATGAGTACCATCTTATTATAATTTGAATATATTTGTGTTTCACTGGCTCATATTTAGTCTTGGCCCATGCTTGTTCACATACAGTTCCGTAAAGTCAAGCAATGTCATTCTCTCCATACAATTCGGGAATGATCCCGGTTCCCATGAATAACATTTGAAATGTCTGAACACGTGCTTGCTGCCTAATGGTTCCACGAATCACTAGGTATTCCTTCTGATGTTTTGAGCAAACAACATGCCTTTGAAATTGATGTATGTACTGACTCAACAGTTGTAATAACGGATTCATGAAGGAAATTAGTCCAAGGTTCTGTAGGTTTAATGTTGTGATATGCGTTTAAAACCACTTCGGTCAAGAACAGCAAGTGCACTGGGTTCTTATTTTGTTACTTGAGTTCCTACTTCGGTCTTATTACCGAGAGTGCCAGAACTATATATTTATCAAAGTCCCGCCAAATTATAATGCGAGAAAAGCCATAATGATTGAACTGCGATACTAACGATATAAAAAGCCAACGAACTGAGGCCTTTGCATACCAGGTAAGCTGTAGTCCGTTGTCTCTACCTACGCTAAATGCAAATGAGGATGAAGTATTTCCTGGAGTCTTCTTGATTTATTCACTTCACTGGAGAGCGACGCGTTCTTCTCGAAATGAATGATTTGTCTAAGTTACCAGCTGTTTGTTTACACGCCGTTTTTTATGAAATATTGCACCATTGGCTCGACCTATGAAGCTTTTTTAGGCAAATTTAGTTTGAAAAAGGGAATAAGCCTGTCGATCACCTTTTTGTAGTTTGTGTTCCGATAACATTTTCAATTGTAAAACTCATCAGTAGAGTACGTAAGTCACATGAATCTCGAGCATTTATGAAAACTTCTCTCTTTTTAAGGCACGGACACAGCTCATATTTACTGTTTGTTAGGTTTATTGCATGAACGTTCTACGTCTGCACTCCAGACCGTGGTGTTCTAAAACTGTATATTTCCATTGTAAGAAGGACTGCTGGAGTTTCACTTATGCAATAAAACCGTCCATGTGGACACTTGTTTCCTCTGTCGTTTTCTTACTGCTATTATTTTCTTATCTTGTGACTAAAGCTATCATTCTGTGGTAGCTGGAAAGCTTCCTAACTTACTAACTGTACCACGACAGTGCTAAGCTATTGTTACCTTTCCTCCTTGCTGAGTGCACCGTATATGACTGTACTGACCTGATTTATCGGGTAACTTTCCCTACTGTTGTTCTTGGTTGCTCGCCCGGCCAAAAGCAAAATTACCATAAATACAGTTATCCAATTGGAATTTATCCTGCTCCTCGTAGCCATGCACGGTCCGTATCGTGCGTAAAGCTGATGAGACTGAGTTACTTGTAGAAAAACTGCCCAATTAATCGGGACAGCTGCTACAAGGCTCTTATTCGTTGATGAATAGAACCATTAGGATGCACTTTAGGGACCCGGCACACATTTTTAAAATTGCTCAGGAAAACCTCGATCTTTTGATACTATAGCAAAAACTCTAGAGTTGAATCAAACTAAAGAAATCAAAGCCGGTATTTTCAGACCGAATAAATGGAAGATTTTTTTGTTACGAATGTGTTTTCAAATGGGAACAATAATACTATTCTTGAAGTGTTGGTTGTCAAGCCGCAGTATGAACAACGTAAAATGTGGTTACCTACGGATTAAGCATACTCAAAATATACCATGCAAGGTATGTCATCAAATGAACGAACATTATGGGCACCTCCGGTGAATGGCATATACTCCCATGTGTCGAAACTCCTTTGAGGAATGCGCACACCGACGGCAGTTTGACGGCAGGTGTGGTGACCGGTCAGGCTTGTCTCAAACTAAACGCGATGGCCGACCAGCAGCCGTACGAAATGGCTAAAAAGAAAAAGACGAGCCCAGTATTCATGAGACCAGGGTAGTTATGGCTGAGAAACGATACATGTGTACAGAACAGTAATAGTCCCCAGAAGTCTAATAAAATATGGTTTTATTTCCTACCCATCTATTGTTTTGCCAAAAATCATCATTTCTTAGAGAGCGCTCCATGTAAGGTGACTAAAAAGGCGCTGTTCCATTATTTTTCTGTCACTCCGATGTCCGTATTATTGCGTCATCTGGTGAGGATTGTGCTTTTTCGTGTCACTCGAATTCACTGAATAGGAACCGGTTTAAAAAAGAGCAGTCCAGCGACGTTCCTCATCATCATCATTTGAGCTCATTCACTGCGTGGATCTGTAGAAAGGAATGGGAATATTTTCCCAGTGTACAAACCTCTGGTGTGCTTTGGATATTATTTTCTTATTTTGATGTTGCGATCTCCGCAAATGCCCAGGGTAAAAACATGTCGATGAAAATTAATTTTTTTTCAAAAATGCTGGTCCAGAACTGTAGTCTGATAGTAGAATGCTTAGTTAACAAGACTGTGCAAAAGGATCTTACGGGATTCTAACAGAATACTGTACTGTTCACATTTCTTAGAACAATGAGAAATTACTCACTACCATTTCCTCCTAATACGGCATTTTTGCCGCAAATTGTGACTGGGGTACTTGTCATGATATTGATGGGGCACTGATCTCAATTTCGATGTTTAAGTCTTCAAATGAATCCAAAACTTGAATAGTTACCACAAGGAGCTCATGGTACATATTAAATCAAGAACTGATATTTCATTCGTTGTAAAAGTATTCTATCATTTGACCTATTGGTCTTTTCAACCAAGAATAACATCAGATTTTCGTTCCATCGGAAACTCATGAATCCAAGATGAAGCTTCAGTTTACGAAAGTTTGTATCCCTAAGGCACCACTCCTGTACGAGAAAAATACCCAAAAACACATTGACATCATCAACAGAAAATGACGTGATCAGACGACAGTACCAAGATCATGGGTGAGCGGTACCACCTTTCTTGATTTACGAATAATCGTGGTATTACCGAATCATGACCTCAAAATTGGAACAGTCTTTGCCGGTATTCGTCTTACAACTCTGAAAATCAGAACACTAGATATGATCATCAGTTATATATACACATTCAATATTGAGCAACACAAGCATGTTACAAATTCCGGTTGCCACCGAAAACGTGCGTTAGCCCGGATGACGTTTCTGCGGGCAGGTTTGTATTCAAATGGAAACGTCTAAGTGAAAGACGTGTCCTTGAATTTTAGTGAGTCAACAATTAATGCTGTCCACAAGGGCGCGTGCATATGACTCATGCAGCTAAATCTATACGAAGTTTCAAGTCGTCACTTGTGTGACGAGGCCTATGAATTTGATCTTTTAATCATGCTAACGAAACACCTTTTTCAAAAGACGCCAGATTATCTCGAAAGCGGAGTTGTGCCATTGAAATTTGTAAATAGAAGTGTAAATTACCAAATTCCAGACCTGAACCTGGTACACATTTTGCAGATGGTTTGATAGTGATCATGTTATTACGGGGTAATATAATGTTTACATGGGTGACTGATTGGGGGTGCCAGAAACCGTGGAAATGGACTGATTATTTTCATCTATCGGAAGCGACGCAATTATTCTCACCAAACTTTTCAAATCGGTAAGATGAAGATCAATTACATTGTAGTTCTTTGTCAGTCACGATTTCCGAATGTTCTACAAAGTACTGTCTACTTCAGTGGGCATGTAGCGCCTAATATCTACTCTTATACCGTAAAGCATCCCATCGATTTCATCGCAAAACCCTCGTTACAATTCTCGATCAGACATAGCACACAATAGTGGGCAATTTGGATGTGCATTAGGGAGCATTTATGATTTTCTCGAGTTACCTACTTACTGTTCACTTAATGCCACGATATGACGCTCTTTGGAACTCAGCAACAAATATCTTGCCACGTATTTTGTTTGCATACGACCGCGCTTTATCGATATTTATAACCACTATGTTTGTTTTATTTATCCCCAAGCAAACTGTAAAATTTCCGTTTTTGGTAATTCCCTGCAACACCCCGTTCAAAGTATGTAGACATGATTTTACCCCATTCAATCATTAAAACCATGGATCAGTTGTCGAGTAATCTGCAGCTGATTATGGACATGAATGTGGGTGCATTCGGTCAGTACCGATGGATTATTTATTTTTTTACTCATCGCTATCCAACCCCCTCCTTTTCTTGCTGTTGACTGCGAACAAAACGAAGAGTACGGACAATGCAATAAATGAGGCTATTTCGGCCCGTGTAAACGAGCGACCAACTTTTCTCGGATCGTCGCGCCCAAATCAGTTATGTGCGATTCCCTTAACGGCCTCCTCCCTAAACGAGGAAAACTTCTAATCGCCAGAGTAAGCTCCGATGAATAACTTCCGTCAACGAAGTTGGGAAATCCGAAAAAATGGAACTGTTTGTCTTTTAGTTTTCCAATGTTATCTGGTTATTGAGTGGCATATTTTGCAAGCAACCCCACAATAAAATAAATAAAACGGAGATAAGCTCTGAAAATGGGTTGTTCATGGCACTGGGACTTTCCGCCCAGTCCACCGCTTTCACGTCACGTTGCTAATTTTCGCTCGGTGAACGACGGTTTTCCTGTTAAACTTATTGTTTGCGCGTTGGAGGCTGTTTGTACTGCGCAACCAAACACATGAAAGTACGTCAAACACTAATCTGGCTCAATTTCCCAATTCCGCTCTCACATTTGTCTTTTTGTGCATTGAACTGGCATTCAACAAAACTGCAGTTCACACCATTGTTACAGTGATTACTAGATTGCTCCATGACGTCTAGTTGCCAGGGTTTTTTCACACGCACTCACCCACAAATTTGTACAGCAGCAAATAGGATCTCACTCACTCGGTTCAGCATTTCTAAAATAAATGATACTGAGAACGAAAGATTTTTTCTTCCACAATTTCTTTTCTAAATTATTATCCGTCCACTACTGTATTATTTCATAAGCTTTTGGCTTTATTGCAAGGGTATTCTAAAGTCCACTCTGTGAATCCCACAGCGGAATTCATTCCTGAACCGCAGTAGGCCCTGCAATCTCACAAAAAGCATTTTTGCAAGTATGGATCATTAACTGGCTTTAAGTATGGTCTAATTTGTTCAATTCTGCCAGTATGATCGCTGTTTAAAGTGGTCCGTCCATTCGCTCGTCTTGGTTATCCTCATCCCACGTAATTGTGCTGTACTGGAATGTATCTCATGTTGACTAGAATGTTCGCCTCGTAAATGAAAATGTCGAAACAATAGGGTCACATTATGGTTGATGGAGTTGACCTTGGAATATCTCCCATCTACCAAATATTTCTCGAAGAACAATGGGAATTTTATGAATAAGTCTTCCTCCATGTTGTTCTGACACGCATCTTTGATTTGAACAACATTCTATGTTTCCGTCATATGGCAAACACTGAACGTACACTTCATTACGAAAGAAACCCAACATTGATCGGCCGCATTCCGTGTGCAAAGAAACGAGAAACAGTTCACCGAGTGAGAATCCCTTAAACAGATAAGCTCGAAAAATACAAGTAAAAACTCATCTTCAGTAATGAGACAGATAAGCTGACAGTAGACATTTTCCATAAGATTGGAACATGGCCTTGTATTCGTTATTGTGATCTATATAACAGACTGAAAAACAGGAACAATGACACAAAAGTTAGTGTTATTTTCTACCCTATCGATCGTATGTTGTAACCTGCAAACTGAAACGGAAACCCCCATCCCAATTTCATGTCAAAATGATCTCAGAAATATCAGAATTACCAACGGCATCAAGATCAAATGGCAGTTTATTTACCGCCCAAGTGTACATTGTTTTTGTAGATTCGGATAGACAGTATCTACTACGCTAAATAAACACCTGGGTAAAAGGTAAAATAAACCCTGAGACCTGTCGATATAAGAGCGGATTTGGCTGCCGCATTAAAAAGCACGTCATAGGTTTACTTTATGCTAAGCAGAAAGTGTTCACCAAACATGTTTACCTGCCATATCACCGTACTCATTTCTAATTAAATAACTATGGAGTAAGTGTGCTTTTTCTCTTCTGTATTTCCTCTTAGATGTCACGAGTTACCGACTGCTATCAAGAGTTTTCCCAAACTCCAAACTGCCGCATCATGGTTAACTTATTACCACTTCAACACATAATTGAAACATACGCGACTTAAAATTCGCCAGAGGTTGTCGCTGAAAATAAGCAATCAAACAAGTCAAGGCTCGATTGCCGATAACATATTTTGGTGACTTGATTCAGACAAGCAAACATAGTGATCGCTCAAGCTGTGTTGGTGAATAAAACTGAGGACACAAATGGCACAGGCATACTTATGAAACTGCTTTATCTATTACCTCTTGATAAACCGTATACATAGTCCCAATCAGTGCATCTCTACCGGAATCCTTCTGAACTAATTTCTTACGGAATAAAATGTGTGGGCTAGCAGTTGTTAGCAGTTTTTCGCTTTGAGAATTATTCCGAACAGCAATCGTACTGTTCTATCCCCAAAATCAGTTGCAAGGAATGTTCAGTTCCACCGTATTCAATTATTGACACATCATTAAGTTTTGTTGCTTACTGATGAACGGTCAGATACGTACTTATCTTTATGGTAGACTTCCTCATTGAGAAATGTCATGTGTTTGCTCCGTCGACTTTGTCTAGTGGTCCCACTGTACCTTTCAGAAAAAAAGGCGTTGCGGGTTTTTTGTATGTAGACTGGAAATTATTGGAGATAATCAGTCCAGTACAATGGGATCAAAATGTCAAAAAATGGATCCCATTACTTCGCTATTATTAGTTCTGAGGAAATATGAAGTGAAAACGAGTAAGCAGTGGAACCAGTAGTACTTTAGGTAATCGATAATGCATTGAAAACTGCCTACGCCCGAAGATTGCCGGTGGATTGATCTGCATTACGTGTGCTACTTTTGGTGGACCACAGGGTCCATTCCTAAAGACTTACAAGGCTGCAAGGTTGGAGTTGGTCGAAGCCAGCTTGATAATCAGGTAGATCTGTCATTGAAACTAGGTCCACCGGATATTCCTTATAGAACAAAATTATGCACAGGCTGTACGGTTGCTTAGCCCAGCAAACATTTTACCTTTACCTATTGGGCGCTTTGGTGTCCTAATATTCTAATTTTTGTGAAAATGTATTGAAATTATCCAGCGGCGTCATATCAGATCAAATAAGAACTTAGCTGGCTTGAACTCGGTAGTGTTCCCGCTACAATTGTATTTTGAACACATATGAACAGTTCTTGATTTTCGTGTTTGAGTCAAATGTGATTGTGTTCTTAGTCGTACAGGTTATCAAGTGGAACAAAGTTGCTGAATGCTGCAGATATGTTGACACTGTCCACTCGAATCATAGACCGAAAGAGTATCAGCGAGAATCTTATATTTATCAATCCGACTTTGGCGTACCTATCTTAATAATTAGGCACAACTTTATGAATCAAGGGTGGAAGAAATCAATAAACCAATCTGTAGACTGAATCTTGGGTAAACAGTCCGTCATTGTTCAATCGTTCGTCAATCTTTTGCAGATTGAACATAAACGTCTCATATTTTTTCCAAGCCAACTCATGCTAACCGTGTTTATCACTCAGCTTTACAGGACTGCATGAGCAAAGTCGGAAAGCCTAGATTCTGGCTATCATCAGAAGACAATATTTCATAATTACGATTGGATCAGATTCTGTAGAAATAATATCTATTCAGAGAGCTCCATCTTCATGAGTTTTATTCAGTGCCACAACTTGTGGTGCTGCTGGTCTTTGCTGAAAAAAATTGTTTGACTTCGCTATAAATACGGCGGATGATTGTCCTTTTCTTGCATTCGCTGGGAACATCCAGTGTGACTTATGCCCCTCCCTGTAAATTGAGCTACAGTCTAGATACAAGTTGATCTGAGTGAGAAGGATTAAGAAGCAAAATCTTTATCAGCATCCCAGGGTATTCCTAGAGGACAGCTCAGGTCACCTTTGCTGATGTCCAGATAATATTGGAGTACACCTTTTAGGGCGCCTGGGAAGAAAAACCACTAAACGTGTCCAAGTTCACCCAGCCTCCATGGTAATTGATCCATTCCAATTTAAAAAAGAGCTCAATAATTCCACTGAACAGTTGCCTGGGTGGGTTTGTTTGCCAACAAGACTCAGGTGATGCCTCCACTTGTTTTAATACAGCATTCAGAATCGAGTTTTCAGTAAATATTGTTCGGCATCATATGAATGGTGGTTTTCACTTACATGCGTTCAAGTCTTCAGTTTCTGCGGGCGGTCAAAAACAAGGACTATGGCTTATCCAAGCTCGATTTTGTTCACGTTCTTTCCGCAAGAGATTACCTAAAGACGAATAGGGTCACACAGAGGAGCCACTTATAATCATATAATCTTACTCATCCTACAGTAGCAATACGCAGTTCACCGTTGAAATGCATTGGGAGCACTATGCAGTTGTTTCATCCTAGTTATTATCATCAGAAGTGCGCGTCCACTGATTCATCCACTGGGACTGGAACCCAAAGCGAACGATTGCGGGTCCAATATCTGACAATAAAGATAAATAAACTATGGCTCGGCGGTTTGTTGAACATTTACATTACATGATATATCGGTCTTCGACTATTGGCTTTAAACAGGGACCACCCGTCTGCCGCGCGGAGATGGGCTCCTATGATGAACGAGCAATGCGGGGGCTGGCCTACAGCAAGCGTATTTAGGTATTTTTATCAACATGTCAAAACACAGCTGCATAAACACGAATGGAGAATCTAAAGTAGAGAACCCAATTGAATGTATGACTTACTTGGGGATTTTTCTCATAGTCACAACTGAACTAAGCAGGACGAATACCTGAGAATTAGTGAAACGTGAAATATCAACAAACAGGTAGGTATACGAACTATGCGGTTCAAGCTATTCCGCTCCCTCGGAAGGAGGCAACCGAAGTTCTGCTCATAGCCGGCATACATTCTTCTTTGCGACAGAAATGTACTACTGAATATTTTATGTGGCATTGAAAATGTGAGTTTTGCCTCAGCCAGTGCAGAGAAAAAATTCCACGCAACACCATACAATTTATACTCAATGCTTGTTGTTAGGCAGTATTTAACAATAGGTAACCCGATCTACTTGATCGTCGATGTCATCGTAACATCCCATTTCTGGTATTCGGATTAAACCCAGACAACAAATTTCATAGGAACTGACAAGGTCTAGGGTACCAAAACGTTACTTAGTAAAAAATGGCCGTAGCTCCTTCTCATAACAGAAAGGCGATCACTTTGCCTTTGTCTTTTACGAAAGGCAGAGATGAAATATATATATTATTTGGGAACACATACACACCCGGAGCTTCGAATTTCCAATATTACCGCTGGAAACGGTGACAGAAGTTAGAATTTGACTTTTTCTGAATTCTCGTGAGAAAAATTATATGCCATTGTCCGCTTAAGAGAACAGTGAATGAGAGAAAAATATACAAATTATACACGCAAAGGTGCTTTTCTGACCACCGAGTGGTCGAATGAAGCCGTCTACGCAAATCGAATGAACCGGTAGTTGTACTTTAACCGACATGAACTCGTTCAATGTGAATGAACGATCCACGTTGGTTAATTTATTAGCGGTTTGCATGGAAATTCCGAGTCAAATAGTAATCTAGACAGTATCCGATCAGCGGTATTTCATCCACTAGCTGACCGTTTATCGCTAACCCGTTTGCGGTTAATTCTCTTGTATTCAATTTCGTCTCCTGAAAGTGGATGACTTCAATGAAGCTAGTCATTTGGGATTAACCAGTATTGGTTACTGGATTGTGTGTGTTATTGTGCTACTTCTCAGTAGCAACCTAACTAGGAAATGAGTTTCCAGTAGTACAGAGAAGAAGTAGGGCAAGTGAAAATCACGATGCTAATTGAATGGTTTTGTTTGTTGTGGAAAAAATGCCCTACTGGTCAATATATGTAGTCTTATATTCCTGCCTGCCTTCGACATCTTGTTAAATGGATCTCATGAAAGCCCAACCCACGGAAATATTCCAGTGTAATCGTCTGAATCTTAATAATTTTCATCAATCATATGAACTGCCCTTTTCAAGGCCATTACAAAGTCAAAGCCGATCTAGATTTTGGTGAGTGGTATACGTTTACTCAGTAATAATGAACTCACCAATCAGACCATGCGTCGAATTTAGTTTATTTTTGGCCGACGACCCGGCTCACAGTAATGAAACTGACATTTGCATATTACAAGCAATTATCAGTTTCCTGGCATTGGTTTACCTCACGCCGTCATGTAGGTATGCTAATCACGTTTGGTAGTTCCGGGAAAATGCACTGTAACTGCTATTGTCGTGTCCGCAGTCATCTGTGTTTATCTCAAGTTTGAAAATTATTCGTGTTGCCGGTGGTTGGGTGAATCCGATTGTTGAGGTAAGATGTTAATCACAGTAACTTGGAAAAATGTCGGAAACGTTGCCTAATCCTACTTCACTTCATTTCACAAAGTCGAAGTAAATTATAATAACCATTCGTATTCGACGGCGTAATCGCTGAGATGTAAGCGTGGAAACGTATTTTTTATTGGTGATTATGAACCGGACAAGAGCACCGTTCAATCAATCAGAAGCAAAACTACCTCAACTGTGAGATGACCGAGAAGCGCAACCGGTTGATCAGGCGTGAGCCAACTGGTCCATAGTTTGTGATCTGTTTCGGTCCTCGAGTGTTTTGGCATCGTCACTGGAATAACTAGCACGTTTATCAAAACCTACTTATGGACTTGTAGCTATACGTAAGCGGTCAACCTCTATCACTCTTTTCACGCACACATACATTGTGCACAATTAATTTAAACCCCTCATGAAGATAGACACATGGCAGACGAAAGTGTGAAAATAGTTATTTAGGTGTTACAAAACATCCCACTGTGAAGGAACATGTCGGCATACAGCTGCGTGATGCTGAACCCATCATACTGGGTGGCTGCGTAGATTGACTGAGAACACCGTAGGAAATCAAATGTTACCCGGTCGAAAAGATGTGAACGGATTTTGGAGTCCATCGGACCGGTGAATTAAACCACAACCGTCATTGTAGTTGTTCCCCCTATTTTATCTTACCTCTGCACTTGGTTTATATTGATCAAGTTGACCCCGAAAGTACGGCTTACTTGCACCAAATTCATTTCCATTTTTCACTGGCTTATCCTGAGCCCGGTTTGAAACTTATTTAGCTATGAACCATTTGGTGACTTGAGTGAAAAAAACAGGATGCAGACTATTATTATCAATAGACCAATAATACTCTGTTTCAGCTTGTCGGTTATTATGTTGAGGGTGTCCACAAAATCGAAGGTATCGTGTTAATTGTTTCGAGATTGGCGCTCTCACTGGCTTAGTAAGCGAGGTATTCATTTGGCTACGGCGTGGTATGGCGAGGCACAAATGTCTACAATTGTTCATAACGGTACACCTTCCTTGTGGACTTTAGTTAAGCCGTACAGCCTGAGAATTATCGTACAGGTCGGTCGTAGTCTTTCGAATGTGTTTGAGTGTATGATCCCTTTCTCATTCAGTGTTCGCCATTTCTTGGAGATAAACTTTTCCATCCGGATAGTCTTATTCTTCTTATTCGTGGTTTTGGTGAATACGGGGATGTCAATCAATATTGCTCCCATCTTTTCTATATAGGTCACTTTACCGAGAATCCCGACTACTGCTTCTTCATCGAGTCTTGGTAAAATGCCATCTAAATTTGTCCGTAGATCGTTTCGGCTTCTCAAATGCTTCATCGTTAGTATGCTCTCTGTTGATGGTTTGCTGCCTCGGTATTGGTAGCAAGCTTTGCCGCGAGTGGACCTCCGTTTCCCATATCTAGCAATGCAGATAGATCTGAGTCTGAGATCTGCTCAGGAGGATTCTCAAATTCAGCTTCCATATCCATTTGTTTCCCTCTATTTCTGTGGCAGAAAAACCCAGGCCTGGAGCTAACACTTTGAGCAACGTTTTGCCCAAAATTACTGATGAAAATTGTAGATAAATGTCATTGGGCCAAAGGGAAGCTGCAACTGGTTTAGCTGGATTGATACGTTTTTTTAATGAAACGAGTTTTTCCTTGGGTCTGTGTTGTCGACTATTGTTTCCATGTACAGGCCGAATGGCTGCTTTTATTTGGCGTTAGTTTGTCAAACACATACGGTGATTCCGTAAGAAAACATTCCAATCCACTCAGTCGGATTCCTACAATCAATCGCTCATTAGGACCTTGGCAGCGTAGAGAAGTACGGGAGATGTTAGCATATGAGATTTAATCGCCTCTCCCCCAACTTGAATTTGACTCATTGCCTTGTCTTTAATTCCGTTCTTTCTACTCAACATTGTCCACAAAAAATGTGATGTAAAGGCATGATTGAGAGTCACTGAAAACGAGGTAGTTCGCCATCCTGTGTTGTTCTCCATTTGTTCCGCAGGACTACCTGAACAATTAACCAATACTGGTTAATCCCAAATGACTAGCTTCATTGAAGTCATCCACTTTCAGGAGACGAAATTGAATACAAGAGAATTAACCGCAAACGGGTTAGCGATAAACGGTCAGCTAGTGGATGAAATACCGCTGATCGGATACTGTCTAGATTACTATTTGACTCGGAATTTCCATGCAAACCGCTAATAAATTAACCAACGTGGATCGTTCATTCACATTGAACGAGTTCATGTCGGTTAAAGTACAACTACCGGTTCATTCGATTTGCGTAGACGGCTTCATTCGACCACTCGACGGTCAGAAAAGCACCTTTGCATGTATAATTTGTATATTTTTCTCTCATTCACTGTTCTCTTAAGCGGACAATGGCATATAATTTTTCTCACGAGAATTCAGAAAAAGTCAAATTCTAACTTCTGTCACCGTTGCCAGCGGTAATATTGGAAATTCGAAGCTCCGGGTGTGTATCTGTTCCCAAAGAACTCACGTTGGTATTTCACTCAACAGGAATCCATTTCTCTTCGAAAGAGACCTGTATAGTGGCATGTATTCGATTGTTGATTCTTTTCAGCTGCTATTTCCAAATTTGGCGTACTGCTCGATGCATAGTCAATTCAAACTGAACATTCACTTTTCACGGTTTCATTTATCAGCCACGGTCATGAAGTGTTCTTTCTTGCTTTCCTCGATGGCTTCATCAGTAAGCAGCGGCCAGAGGAGCTTTTCACACAGAGTTATTGAGAACTGTAAAGGTTCCCGTAAATGTTTTAAGTATTTATTCGTTCAGGAAGTTCATTGGGTGCTGGTAAATGAAGCGTGAAATCAAATGGCTAGCACTGAATCCGTATCTGTAGTTTTGGAAGTCAATAGTGAAACTGATATGAACAGAAAAGGGATAGCTGAAAAGCTTCGTGAAATAACATTTGGCAACAATATCTTCCAATTCCCGTCCCCAAGCATATTTCATCAAGGGAAACTTGGATGAAAAGAACTTGCACTACTCTTTGTAATCCTTATATCGAAGTGTGGATTGCAGAAAAAAAACGGTAACTCCAAAAAACTATCACTACAAATTGTGCCTTATCTTGTATTGACGTTCGTATCTCTCTAGTTCAATTGCTGGTTTATTTGCACGTCGCATTTGTTCGTCGCGTCTACTTGAAATGGGATAATTCTGAACCACCGGATGATTGCCCAAATTCGAACTGGCGAAGCAAACACCAACAATCTATCTGATAGGCATTAAAAGCACCTTCGGCCTTTTCATTTCAACTGAAATAACGTTGCATTTAGGCTCTATACGTTACTACAACTAAAAGAAGTTGTTCGTGACGAATCATGTACGCTTTAGCGGTATGGAATATAAAGCACGTACAGGAATTGACCTTACGGTCACGATCAAAAGCAATTAGGACCCTGGGAGCAAATATCTCCGTCTTCGACCAACCTACGCTCTATGTTTATTCCAAATAGGCACTCAGAATTTCTCATCATACTTTATAAGCGTCAAAATACCGTTCAATACATTTAGGAAGTAATTCCGAACCACTGTGCATGCCTTTTTGAAAGTTAGCTTTATCTGAATTCTGTTTCGAGCTACGCGCTAACCGTAAGACTGTCTCAAATAGCCAAAGATTGTCCGCTTCAGGTCAGCATTATATTTATTATAGCCATAAATCAGTAGCTTGTACATGTATAACGCTTTCCGCAAACCCCGACGGATTCCTTTGACGTCAGTGTTTTCAGTAGACTGGTGCCGTCGAGCAAAGACAGCTTTAGAAAATAACCCACCGAGACTGAATACTTTAGCAGTCCAGACTTTTTATGATTTTAAATGTAGAGTAGCTTTCTCTGTTCGAAATATTCAGTCATGGTTAGTTCATATTACCACCGAAAAGTGAACCAGAATCAAGAAAGGAACGAAATTCAGCGATCTCTGCCTATGATTAAATCATTCCGATTCCCTAAAAGCTTGGGACTTTAAACATTTCGTTTATTAGCATTTAGATGGTGTTCCCGTAAATGACAACAATTATTGCTTTTTGAAACGCACTTTGTTTGAGCTCTATCAATAGAGGGGCTTCTGTCCAGGGGACAATTCCCATATACTGAATAATAATTCAAAGTGAACGATCATTTATTGCAAACAAAAACAATTCAACAGGTAAATGCTTAAACATTAGTTGCCTTTTTGTAGGTCAAACTGAATAAAACGTTCTATGGGTGCATCCAAGGTTTGGCTGAACAGGAAATTTTCCGCGGATTGGCAAAGCTGCTTTCAATATGAATGCCAGTTAAATAATCCAATACGAAGTCTAGTCAAAAGATCTGTTTCCATTTGCGTTCCACCAAATATAAAACCATGCTGTTTCCGGGACACTTCCATGCAGTTAATAAATGCCTTCAAAATAGCAATCGACTGAGCACATTGAAACACACCGTTGGCAAAATTTCTTAGCAGAGTCTGAAGGAATCGGGTGGGAGTTTCTTCAATGAGATCGGAAACTGACGTTCAAATATTGAATTGTAGTGGGAGAATGCAGCCTTACGAATGAATTTAAAAACCGTTTTACAGCCAGCAATTACAGTTTTCGTTAAGGCAAAAAGGTAATTTCTCCTAAAGAGCAACGAGAGGCTGGTGCACTTTAGTAAAAACTGACGTCAAAGGTGGAAACAAAAAGTGCCAACTGCTTTTCACCCTTTTAAAGCTGGTATTAGTCAGTCACTCAAAAAACTCTGGTGTTATCTTTTTAAAAGAGGAGATTGGTTCAGTGAGACAAGATGTAAACAAAAAACTGAATATAAAACAGCTGCAGTTTTGTGAGGAAGAATGCTTTGTTCTATCGACAGCTACTCAGGATTTAATTTGCGCATCAGTTAATTAATAGTGGTAGAATGGCATTTATTGGTTTCAGTTTCCACGAACTTCACTTAGGGTGTTCCAATATAATGGGAGCAAGCAAGGATATACAGCTTTATATTTTATTACAATTTTTTTCTCTCATAAATCCCCTGGTTGTGGTCGTTACAAAAAAATTACTCAGGCTCATTGAATTGCAACAACATTGCTGACTATGCTCTCAACATATTTGTTTCCATTCCTACCAGCAGCCATCTTATGAAATACCAGCGGATAAATATTTTCTTCACATAATCACTTATAATACAACGGCTTAATCTCTGAAAACCCTACTGATCATCGCCTGTATAAGTGATAGGAACCAACTGATCTCGTGTGTGTGCACTGAGCCCTAAAGGTGGCTAGGATTTGATCAGCATTTATGATTGCACGTGAGTTCAACACGTTGATTCTCACTCTATCCGGGGCCGTTTCCCAGTCGCTCAATTTACGTGAACAAACCACGAAGATCCAAACTGTGTAGCCCGGTGTTTGCGTTTTCGCTTTACAGTGATTCTTCTCCGAATTCGAATTCCAGTTGGGGCTGATTTGAACCGTTGGTGATTCCTAAAGTGGATGGAACAGTTGTTTAGTTCTCTTGAAATTTTCCTTACTGAATTTATTTTTCCTAGTCGATGATGAATAATTTGGTAGAATACTGATTAGATCCCATCTGTCACAGCATTTGAACGTGTTTCTAGTTGAGCACTTACCGGGCACCACTATCACATAGTTCGAAGCTCCGAGGTGACTGAATCAATAACCAATGCGTAGTTAATAGGATAATCTAAGAAAACGATGAATATTGTCAATCACAGAAACAAGTTTCTTTTTTATTCCAGCTTCATAAGGTTTAAATCTTAGTGTCAGACAAAAAACAACGCCAGAGTTGACTTTCAGTATGTTGTTTCCTTCGACTGCGGCATTTTCAAACAAAGCAATCGGAATGTACTCCCAGCAACCAATGAATGGGCGTGACCAATTGGATTAGCAATAACTTCACGTCTTGTAGGACATACTAACCGGCTTCACATTGATTAACCTCTAATTGTGGGAAGCAGATGTGCGCGAAAGTTGGAGTCCGAAGGACAGTCAGCTAAACAAATATTCATCAATCCCGCACGCTACTAGCGAGATGTTACGTGATATATGTAAATATATATCAAACCTGCATCCTACGTTTGGAGCTCATCAGTGGTGCATATCTTCTGCCACACCCAGGCCCTTTTACCTCGAAGGCATGTGTGTTACAACTGCGCCTTCCCGCCAAGGTAAGTTTGTTAAGATGTCAACCCCTAGGACAGCCGGGAATGCCCGACAGCTTCAAATGGAGACACGGTACCAGCCCCGTTAACTCCAAGCGAATTCCTCCCACAAAGTCAGGTCTTCTCCACAGGATGGGGTGCACATCCTCCAATTTGAAACCTGCATCGCTTTTTTGGTATGTATATCACGCAACTACGTGTGAGTAGTGTGTGGTATAGATGCATATTTAGTAAGTTGACTGTCTTTTGGACTCCATATTTCATGCACAAACCTCAGGTCATCCGACCAACCTGCAATCGGAAGCACCAGACTAGCTGTACTGAAGCGGGGGTGGTGACATGAGTTGGCCCTAATCCCGCCGGAGCCAAAGACTTTTCTCATTTGGATCACCTCAAAAATATGCTAGTCCTAAGGCAGTAGGATAATACTAAAAATATTTCATGACCACGATTCTGGTAATGTTACCAAAATCATAATTGACAATACAATTGAACATTGCTGAATAACTGACCGATACTGGTTGAATAAGTATATCCCATAGGTCAAAGTAATGGTAATCACCACTTGATGCTACCATCAACACAGTGCTGGTTTCATTCTCATTCAACATGATAAATACGAGTGTGCCGTGATTAGTAAATTGTTTGATAGTGAACCACATTTCATCTTTCATTACACAACTGAGTAAATCATCGAAGATCCACAGTTTCAAAAATTCCGCTGGTGTGACTGAAACAAGAGGTGCACTTTTCGTCCTCGATTCTCACCCTGCCACACCACTGTCATAACTGTCATCATGTGGATAATCACATTTCTATTCTACCCAATGATCTATTACGTGCAATGCTTGGATGGGCCATTTTGTTACGCCCGTGATCAGAAAAGAGCAACCATGTGCACATTCAAGCTTAGTCACGCAGCATAAATGGACAATCACGTATGCGAGTGACTACGAAAAAAGCACAGTATTGACGTCAGTCTGCTTTGAACCTGGTTTTTCAGAACGATCAAATGTCGACTTCTAATGACGCCCACTGTTTGATAGCCAAAAGCAAAGGGCTTGCTTGCTGTCAAACCACAAGACTGCTACTCCAAGTAATAGCGTGACAGTAAACAGGCCGCCATGATAGTGCAGCTCCGTGTAGCGTTATGTTTTGCTACGATTTTGGATCTCATGTAAAGGAGATTGAATTAAGCCTGACGGATCAACGGGTAGAGAGTGAACGGACCATTGGACGGGTAAACTCTATTTCTGCACGGCCGATTACTGTGCCTTCCTGGAGGAAACTACAACTAATCAAGGTGGATAGAATAATTTTGCCGATCAAAACTAAGAGATGAACGTTGAAATGGAGTACATGGGATATCTCCCCATGGTGGGTCTCCAAAATTGGGTGGCGTTCTTGCCAAAGTCGTTTTGCTTCCTTGACTTGGTGCAAAGGAATAAGAACTGGATCCAAAAGGTAAAAAGACAATACTTGCAATTGCAAAATGAGAAGGACATGCGGTCAAGTTTACAGTCAAATGGCTGTCCTGATGGGCTTTATGCGCTCCCGTCCCAGGTTTGAATTTTCGAAATGCTGCTAGTCACTCCCACATTTATCAACTATTTAATTATCTAGACTCCCTTCTCTAAATCTTGCATACCACCATATTACTGATGTGGAGTAAATACACGACGAAGCAATAAGAAAAAGCTTCTTCAAGAAGATTTTGGTCACGTCTACGCCTGATCACCACCGGCTGCAGTGTGGACCGTCCTGGTATTTTAAATGTCTCTCAGACCTGCACCACAGCAGGATTTATATCCCGGACGATTTTACTGCACTTCAACATGGTGCACACTGAAGATCAGTAGTATTTACGTAGTTTCTTGTAGTGCAGTGATGCGTCCAAGTAGTTTCCAAAATCGTTCGTGCACCAGCTATCTGAGGAAAAACGATCAGAAACGTTCGTGGAGAATTTTTCCCCATACTCTGTGAATAAGCTGCAATTAAAAGGTCTTCTCCGTGGTCCACGTTTCTGCATACATTACAGAGGAAATTGAGGAGCATGGAGACAAAACACCATTCGAATACCTTTTGAGACATCCTAAAACGGGAGAATTACTTCCATAGATATGGACACCACGTTTAAACCGAAGCTAGTCAACACTACCGAATACCATAGTTCAGTCAGGAGTATATCGTCATACTTGAACACATATCCGCTGGTAGAAAACAACAGTAGCGGCCTGATAATCCAGTTTGCGCCCTGGCAAAGGGTGTTTTTTATGAAAAGACGAAAACAATCCTGATATCCCGACCAAGCTACCGTTAAAGATTCTGAACCCTCAGAACTAGAACAAAATAAAGACCGACTGAAGTACCATTCATACCAGACGAAAATTTCATCGGTAAGTGAGTTTACCAGTTTCATATTCATTTCACAATTACAGAATGCACACAATGTTATCTATGCTCTATTGCTTCACATCTTTGTAAACCGCAAGAGATTTTATGGAGTTCGTTACTTTGAGGCACAATATGGAGAAAAGAAGATGTATTCTTAACGTTTGCCCGCCACTACCGGATGATAAGCTGCATGCCGGACAATTATCAATAGGAGGCATTCCCCCTTTCCGTGTGAACCACAGTTACACAAGATAAGAATTTTCTCCGCCTGATGCGAGATGAATAAACTAGTCGTTCGCAGAAGCCCTATTTTTTAAAGGAAGTGTCTCACCTTTCCACAAATCATCTACCATAGCTTGGATGACTCTAACTGGGTACGGAAAAAATAACAGTGCACTAGACTTAGGTTTACACTGCAACAATCAGGTTGGGAATTTTTAATCAAATAGTAATATAAGTCAACAATCTTCAACCCATATTTTGTATTACATCTAGTAGCATCAATCGACCTCAACATTCCAAAAAAGATGCGCACGTTTTATCAAATATTCGGACAGAAAAAAAACTAATTTTTTTCAAGGTTATTGTGTGCTTAATGACAGCTGATCATTCAACTTTTGCACGAAAGTCTTTATATAAAAAACTAAATTCAAACAGCGTAATTTTATCAGTTTCCGTAGTGGGAGGTTCCAAAGGTGTAGGGGGAAATCATCATAAACTCTCCCTGTTTAACTCACCACTGAAACCAAAGGACTCGCAACAGAGACTTTTTATTTGCCTTAGTGCGAATAATCAGTTGCGTATTTCTATGGAGTTCTCATTGGGATTCACACTACGAGGTGCATGATAGTGAGTTGCACGATTTATCATTAGGCTATTCGGATTATTAAATTCTTTTGGTTTGAATTATAAATTTGTGCGTTGATACTATATGGTGAATAAGTATATGGCTAATTGAATTATACCGTTGGTCATAGTGATTAAAAAGCCATGCTCTGTATTCAACTACTTTATTTCACTTTGACTTCGACGGAGAGGACTGTTATTGTAGCAGTCTATCGAAGTTTGATTGATTGGTTGGTACAGATGAAAATCGATAAAGGGCGGGTTCTTTATCACGTAGAGTCGACGCAAAAGCAAAATGTTCAGAGCACTCTCGGAAAGGTTGGTGGTTGCGTGAGTTGAACCTGGAGTGTCTACTTGCGAAGCTCCTTTGCTTGTCTCGCCCCGAGAAGCTGTTCACTTAGTTTATGATCGATTTCTCTGTGGTTCTTTATTGATCTATCCGATCGCAATCTCTTTCGCGCATTCACTATTGAATACGAAAGCACACAATGCGCATACAAGCATTCACTGGTTTTCATAACTTGTCTTGAATCTGTGACCTTCTGGTCAGACATGACCCATGTTAGTCCCGTTCGACCATACTTGCTCGTTGCCTTTTCTTACCCTCACCTCTAGTTAGACGAATTATGACCAGTAGATCGGTGTTTCTGTTTTTCCAAAGTAGTTGATTTTGTTAGCAGTCGGAACCGTGGTCGGCTGAACTGGTCTTTCTAGCCTTGGATTTTCGTTGCTTATATCCGTATTACGTCTAAGGTATTGGGTGTCTGGTGTACTCACCGGAGTAAGCCAGGAATTTGGAGTCATAAATTCGTTGTATTGTACTAACCACTTTCAAGAGGTGCCACCACAACAAAGATGCCAACAACATGAACCCCGCGTTCATTCATCATTCATAGGATAACATTTCATCTTATTTACCTTCTCTTCCCTTGGATGTAGGGCCATTTCCCTCATAAGAATTCTCTAAGCTCCTTCAAACCTAAAATTAGCTTCTGCTATGGCCCTGATGGTTCACTCTCCCCAGACCTTAAATTGGGAGAACGTCAGCCATCAGGAACTATGAAACATGAAACTATCGATGATGGTGCGTCCTGCAAACCCGTCACAATAGTACGTATTCCCAAAAACTTCAAGCCCAACATTTTATCGAAACGCTTTCGTCCCATCGCCATCACTTCCTCTGCACTCAAGTTGGCCAAGCGTGCTATCCTTACTCAATTGCGTTCCTCTCTTGCTATTCCAAATGAACCCTATCATTTTTCGTACAACCCCAACAGATGCACCCTGGATTCAGCTGCTTCATTTTGCCTTTTCATCTCAAACAACTTACATCATTCCATGAAATCCGTTCGATGTATTTTTCCTCGACTATTCTTCCCGTTTTCTACTTTCTCAAAAGTCAGAGTCCTTTGGCTGCCCCACTTCTTTACTCTCGTGGTTGAGAGACTAATTTTCCAACAGAACCCGACCTACTAGAGTGGGTACAAGTTTATTGAGTCCTTTGATCGACAACTCAGGTGTCCTTTAGGATGCCGTTCATTCCCATTTTCTCTCCGCGGCATGTATGAGCGACTTGACCGCTACACCACCTGCAAAATTTTTAGGTATGCTAATGACGTCGTGCTCTGCCAACCTATCAGCAACCAACAAGACGTTACCTCTTTTTCCTAGAACTTATATAATAATCAGAATTTTCCGTCCCATTATGGACTACATCTCAACACATCCGAATATTGTCAGTGTACTTTCTCCGTTTTTCGTTCCTTTAATCCCAATGAGCAAACAATTATCAATGCTGTTCTGATTTCCAGAGCTGACTCGGTTGAATAATTAGGCGTCACAATCTGCGCCAATTTACGAAGGTTTTCTCACATTCCTAATTGTGCTAAAAGATACGTAACCTGCCTTTTCAACTTTGTAGGCTAAAGCCATTTGGTGCCACAGAATCAGTCATCCTTTATTTTAGTTATCAATATGTTCTTCCAATCTCACTGTGATCTACTTAAGAAAGATTTTGTCATTCTACTCCGCGGCCATACCACTATCACTCGAGTCTCTTTGATTTTCATGGGCTGTCTTATCTTTATAGTTCGCGGTTTGCATAATACAGCCTGTGAGAAATTCACCAAGAACATTCTTTCAGACCCCACTCATCCCCTGTACCGTGACTTTGCGTTCCGTTCTCATCCCACCGCAAGTTCCGAATTTGGACTAATCCCATCCTGCCCAAATAGCTATTATAACTCTCTTAGCACGTGTTCTGGTTGGAAAAAGTATAGCCGAAGGAGAACTTCGCACTAACCTTGGTGGCTGAACCAGTTTGATTTTTACAGTAATCATTTATGTGCGTAGTTGAAGGTGTCAGTGTTCAGTTTTCCCCCATTTGGATGGAAAGTGAGCCTGTTAACTTGCAAATTGTTCAATACAATGATATATACAATACAATACAATGGTGTACTTCGATTCTACTTTGTGGTGAGTTTCTTTTTCTGACTGGAAGCCTTACTATTATGCTAGTCTAGATGTCAAACAGAATTTGTATTACAAGAGGTTGGCTCTTGGATCCAACTACTCAATTTATGATGTCCTGCAGGGAGGTCGTCGAACACTCACTATTTTAGAAACAGTGTGGAAACAAGGGAGGACAATCTGAGACTAGTAATTTAGTTCAACTGACCACAGTTCCGATTGCAATTCACAATCACACTTTCTCCGTTCGATTACCCCGAGGGGCCGAATGTACATAGATATGATCGCCTATATGATTGCAGTGCACAAAGTGTCTCTTGGTTTTTGTGTTGAAAGACGGTACGTGTTTTGTAGATGTTAAGCGCTCATATTCATAATGTGTTAGTAGAGTGGCTTAGAGTGCTTAATTGCCACTTTGAAGATCAAAGATTAAAATCCGCGCCACCAACGTTACTTTGGTAAACAGTAACCCATTGTCGTCCGGATCGGATGGGATGCCGATCCCATAAAGAACCAGTTCACACAACCACATTTTCTCGAGCTCTACTACGTAGCAACTGATGGTTATTATGTGAGTACGGCTGACTAATCTACGATGGCCAGCAGCACTTCAGGGCTTATCAAAATAATCGTCAAAGTTTGATAGAACGGAATGGAAAACGACAGCAAAAGAAGATCTGAAAGACGAGTGAAGATTCCTATCAAATTGTTAGTAAAGGCATAACAAATAATTCAATAATAAGAGAATGGACGGGGTACGCATAGCTGATAAGCGGCAACAATCGCAGAACCGGCCGTGTGCTCCCGGCGGATTTTTGTCCACACGTTTACATACTACTTACTTTCAAAATATATAAATATATATGCAATATTGTCGAAACAGATGCATGGGTTTGCCTGATAAGCACGGTTCTTACTCGTTATATTGCATCAGAGGGGGACTACATTTGTTATATGCCCAACAACTAGCAAGTATTGGTGAGATTTTCGAACTGTGGCCTTTGGGGTATACTAGTATGTGATAAACAATTATGCTCAGTCGTAGAACGACGGTACTGCGTTGCGCTCATAACGGAAAATGAGGCTTATCAAGAAAAATAAAATACATAAATAATTACAGTGAAGTCCCAACAATGGCAAAAACACTATCCATAAAAACTACTAATCCGTGAATCTTCTGGAGACTTACTGGTTCGATTCCGGCCCGTGCCGATGGACTTTTCACTGCGAAATTCTGTACTTGCAGCCATTTACTTATGAAAAATTATGTTTGCAACTAAGTAACGGTTTGATAGGTAAACGAATCAGCATTGTTGCGGAAATTGCAAGAAGGCACTAAATATTTCGGGTATTCTTCCTGTAGCTCACAGAATGATTATATGTGTGACCAAACTCCGAACACTATTCAAATTGTTTAGCTTCGATGTGGAACACTGCGGAATGTTTTCTTATAGGAAAGCAAAGAACAACGGATTAGAGTAAATCTCATATCTCTTATTTTTGTAACCTTTTACAGTATTATAAAACACTATAAATGTATACTAGAAATAAATGTTCCATGCACAAAGACAACCTGACGGTAGAATACTGCATCGTTTAGAGCAACAAAACATCTGAATGCCTCCCCTCCAGAATAAAACGAAACATAATTGCCGATGCCTCCACTTTATCTCTTTGCGTTTCACTTTGTCTATTGTTCATAGACGGCATTCAAAAACGTGTTGTATTCAGCTTGGTTAGTAGCGGTCGCTGCACCTGCATCAATTAGCAATCTTCACGCACCAATACGGCTAGGCCAGGCGTATCAAGGTTCTCAGCCAAGGACGAAGCATTCCGGAGGAGAAGCAAACGTCGGAAACTCAAATCGGCATCACCACACCTCTCAACTTGTGCACCCAATGCAATACTGAACTTCATCCCTCTTTGGGGGCAGTCAGTCGCAACCTTTTCACTTACGTGATCCACAGAAGCAAGCTTGGTATCTGTTTAAAATAAATGTTTGCTTTACAATGTTACTATTCTTTAGTGGTTGTGGAATGCGGAAGCAATAAGGATCCATCAAGCCCACAAAAATCGCGGTTGAGGGAATGGCAGCTTTTCTTATTTTTTCATAAAACTTGCATACACCATCACAAAAATGAAATGCCTGAAGGATTTTTCAGAAATACCGAATATCCTCACCACTAGTGAAATCAGCTGCGCTCTGACCAGACTTCTTCCCACAATCTGAGGCAAGTGATGCTCACAGACCGTTTTACTTCGATGAAATTCGACTTACGGTGCATTCCCATGATGATTTCTTGTTTATTTTGACTTCTTTCAGTTATTTATTCTTCTTCCTGGGCCAGAGGACTCAGGTTGCAGTCTTAATCTCAACCTGTTTATGTGGATGAAAACTTGACATTTGTTTGCTAGAGTAACTGGTACTTTGTTGTTCAGGTGCTGCTTTTGAGGTGAGGTTGGTGCTTGACAAACAGGTTTGTGTGGAAAATATTTTATGTAATCCCTTTAATCAAAACTCATCAGCTGTAACAGCTAACCAAGCTTCCCTGAAAGTCATAGCACGCGACCGTATACCAGCTTGGGCTACATGGGAAACAGGTTTACCTTAAAGGTATTGCACAGTCCTAAATAATCATTGGTTTTTTCTCAATCCACAAGAAAATATCGCAGGCACAAAGAACAGCTTTTCCTTGGTAATTTACTGATTCTACCATGAAATCAACCTAGTGATTCCCAATTATTCGAATGGTGGTGCTTATGTAAGTCAGGTCCATGGATTGTATCGGTTAGTGATCGGCAAGGTTAAGATTTGTGTCCAAAAGTGACTTCAATAGTCGGAATGGCATTGTTAGTTGTCATACACCATTATCCTTTTGTGATTGCCACGTAAACTCGTCAGCAGGTTGTGAAAAGAGCCTCCAAAATGGTAACTTCGTTCGACGGTTACAATACCAAAGCAAACTAACGGGCTCGTCCAGCCAATTAGAAAAGCTGTCGTATGTTCATCTGATGTGGGGCTGTATGTGAGATTGAAATATGCTCAACGAGTGAAACACTACAAAGTTAGGAAGTAGATGCAACTGTAAGTTGGCGTTCAGGCTTCAAAGAGGTATCCAGGTGCATGATAATAAACATGCATTTCGTTTGGTGAGCGTGCCCTATGTGAAGATTTTGTAATGTTGGATTTTGAGTGCGTGGTTACTGAAGTCATCGGTGGCTCACAGATAAAGGTCAAGTTGGACACAAGGCCGATATTGATTTGTAACACTGAGGCGGCCACACGAACTTGGTAGGTCTCTGGGACTACCAGAATCCTCTCGCCAAAAATTAGCAGGTAGTAGAGATCAAGCCCGTTTGCGTGAGATATCACATTTAATAGATGAATTTCAAGTAAGAAATGTCATGGACTATGAAAGTGGGAACATTTTGATCTAATGTTGATTGCAGAAACTCTGCCCATTTCTTTTAAGATGTTAATCTAGCAGGAACTGAGTCTAACTAGCTTTACCCCAATACTGGTTTTACACGGTTACAAAAAGCAGAATGGATTTTAATTGAATCTTCCAGTTTATCATAAATTACCGTTTCCATATAATATACATATATATATATATATATATTTCTATAAACAGGTAGTGTCGACTGTGTGACGTATGCAAATTTATTCAGCATGTATTTCAAGCTTCAAAAACTGATTTAGGTATATCAGGTCATCCCGTATTTATAAAATTCATCCAAAGCGTCCTCTTGTTTACATCAATTTTTTGAAACGCAGCAGGTTGATGAAAGTGTGTGACGTTGATCGTCAGAATAACAGAGTCCGAGCAAAGTAAGCAAATAATTAACAGGGTAGGGAAATATATTTGAACTGACCAATAGAACCACATACATTATCCTAGGTTGAATGTAAATAGATTTACTATCCGAATACATTGGTAGAAGCCATTATTCATCCAGTTTGTTGGATGTTGGTGTTCTTAAGATAAGACTAGGAAAAATTCTTTCCCTATTTGGACATTTCACGATATATGTAGTGTAAAAGTGTCTTTAAAAGTTTATCACCAGATTAACTGAGAAAGAAAATTCCAGTTCGCATCGAAGTGAACATTGGCTTCAAGGTCATTTGCGAGTATTTTGGTGACGCTTATAGTGTTATCTTGAAAGCAATGCAAATATCTACAGAAACCGAATTCTTGGACAACTCCTTAAAGAGGACTTAAGAGAAATTACAGAAGATTGCAATTTTGAAACATTTAGCAGTATATTGCTCAATGTTCTATGACAAATAGGACCATCGAATAAAGGAAAAATCACAAAAACTATCTAAAGTACACATCTCAGGGATAAAGAACCTAACAAAGTGAATGAATGAGACGAAGCTGTCAAACTTATTCTCCAAATAAATGCTGGACATCCATGTACTTATTCCAGCAGAACAACTTCCCAGACTCCCTCATCACCTGTTGGACGTAAGCTATCCTCAATGTTCAGGGCAGCTGGTACCACGTAATACGGAGGCTGCACCGGGAGCTGAGCTTGAAAGGGCACTTATTGGTTTCACTTGGGGATTCAACTCCCGAGATATGTCACCGTGACGTAGGGTTTGTTTATCGTATGAATGTTGGACAAACGTGAGTTGTATGACACTCAGAAAAATCTCATTAGGTGTATAAATTTCCCTTGAATAATTGTTTCCCCAAATGTCGGTTTATCAAGAAAACAAACATTACTGATTTGGATCTGAATGAAATTTTGATTTTTTCCGTGAACTTGAAATGGAAATGCCTTGAATGTTGGGGAACTCTTCTCCATTATGGTATAAAAGGTCTTCCAAATAAACTAAAAGTAGCCACCTGGATAAATCACTGTTTTTCAGGATAGTGCCTCGTAATACGTTTCTTGTGAGGTTTGTAAATCAGTTCACGCAAAACGATTCGTCTGTTCGTTATTCGCTGTAAGATATATAAAAGCATGCACAACTTCAAGCTTCATCCTTTAATATTGCACACTTAAACTTTAGCGAGAAGGTAAAATATGATTGTTTATGACCACAGCGTGGTCGGAATCGTTGGTAGGTTGTTGACACTTCGGTCGCCACGGGAAAACCGTTTTCTTAAGAGAGTTGTCAAAAGACTATCAACACAATGACCACTGGAGTCAAAAGGGCAAAATGTGGTAAATCATGAGACAGACAGTTACTTTATCAATTAGTGAACTCTCGATTATTGAAAGTGTGTGAAATTTGCATTCCAAAACATGTCTGCGCGAATAAAATGTAAACAAAGATAGTTCCATTTACGTCATAGGCTCATATTCCGCCATAGTTTGGGTCCACTGAAAGTGGCAAAAATTTGGTTTCTCCGGAATTCGGAGCTTGGCTTTTCACCGAATAGGAGCAGACCACTGGTATTATTTTCCTTGAATCCCACCACTACTTCCTGGCTATGGTACGTATAAAACAGTGTGGTTCTGCATCGTGCATGACTATAATATGCGCTTATCGGACACCCGAGTGCATTAGCTTCGACAATACGTGTATAACGGTAAATGACCCACAGCCAGGTGAGCAACCATGAACAGCAGCACAAAAGTTATCCAGCAGAGCGGAACTGAGGAGTTATGAACGATCCACTCAACAGGGCGCATCCTGGTCACGGTGCAACGAGTAAAGCAAGAAGCTTTCTGGCTAGAATTAGGTGATCACTTCAGTTAGAGTCAGTTGGAAAATAACCTGTAGACAGAATATGAAAGGTGATAACTAGTGCAGGAGCGCAATAAGTTTATGCCTGAAAAATGACGGAAGAGGTAACTGTCAATAAGAAAGAATGACCTGTGTTGGCGGTAGGTGTGTTTGGTGGTAAAACCGTATCATACTTTGGTAGCGAGCTTTCGATAAGAGGTGTTTTATCCACAGATCAAACGTTAAGCAATATATATATATATAATATATATATATATATATATATATATATATATATACGCTTACCTGATGAGCGGAAACAACCGCGAAACCGGTCGTGTTCTTCCGGGGAAATTTCGTCCACATGTGACCATATAAACTGCGTAAGCTCATCGGAAGCTGTGAAAATAGGTTTCAAATGCCACGCTATTCATCACTAGGTTAGGTAGGGAATGCACTTTGTAACATACATTGATAGATCTCATAATCTGTTGTTTGGGAGTCTTTGACTACTTTTACTTTTCCATTGATTAAGCAGCTAGTGACGGTCACCTAGTTGCTACAGACGGGTACTTAACGACCACGAGCTAGGTTGTGGGAACCGGAAATTGCCCACACACTCGTACCGCACAGGGTCACACCTAATCACCTTTTTCGAAAAAAACTATAATGTCGCAATTCCGATGAAAAGCTCGCGCATCACTTGTGACTGTGCATCAGGGTCGCGTTGATATGCTCATTTTTGGAACCAAAAGGAAATTCTACAAAAGTAATTCCGTTGGTTAGTCAAAGACACCTTCTAGGTAATCTTTCAAAGAATCACCATATGGTTCTAATTATGAACCCTTCGTCCGTGAAAGCTCCTCACGGTTCAAATGAGGTTGAGGTGATGATCCCTTTTTTGCAACTAAAACGTCAGTGGCGAAAGTTCAGGCATGAGGCGGATTCTCCCAGGCTTTAGCCAAAACTGCGGTGATACAACGCCTAATTTGTGCAATAAATCTTTTGGCAGTAGTGGATAGGTTCTTCTGGGCAGTTGTACCCTACCAAGACAAAAATAAATTGATACGCCTAAACTATAACATATTTTCTGCCATTAGTGATAAGATATCCGAGAGGTGTTTCAGCTAACACTTCCAAGGAAAACACTTAAAAACAGTACCGATATATCTCCCCAAACGGGCTCTTTGTCTAAGAGCGTACAATTTCACCCATAACCTACCATGATTTTAGAAAATACCATACAGTCACACATGCATTACTAGAGGACCCATACAATGGTTTTAATTATTCTGTTCGTTTCATATTGCACTTGTTGGTCTTCCTGATTTTATACGCGTGAGAACAATGAGGGTATAAGAGCGGGACTCTTGTCGCAATGTTTGTCTTCCGAATTGCTTATCCAGACTTACTACTGGATTCGAACATTTCCTTTTCCTCATCAGGTTGCACTTATGACGTAACATGTTGCGCGTAACTCGAATTTCTAACTTCATACATGACAACATGGCTTTTCTCAACAAAGACCTAAGATACTAACCAGATAATCTATTTTTGCAAGATGTTTTCTCACTCTTCGTTTCTAGGGTCTGGTAATTTTTCATAGGAATTAGTGCAAGATATAGCTACCAGACTGCCCTGAATTAAGTCTAATTTTTTATCCTTTTAGTGGAATTATTCTCGCCCAGTACGCCCATTTATCAAAATTCTTCCACCGAAAACTAAAATCGTGCATCATCTCAAACAAGAAAGAGGTGAAGTCAATCAATATATGATCCAGTCCTCAGTGGAAGATGTACAGAGACCCCTAAACATAATAGCTTTTGCAGGCAGTTTCGATAGAAATTATATGTTCATTGGATGAACACTTTTATTGAGGGTAAATTATATTTCTCGAAATGTAGGCTCCAATATTGAAGTTTTACTAAGAATTTGGAATAGAATTTTTCACTGGATCACCTAGGAAATAAAAAAACATAATTCACTTAGCAAGTATGATTAACCAAAGGTCAAAAATTAGGTGTAGGGGTCACAGATTTGTTCCGGATGCGTTTCGAAAGGATCACACAACCATCCATCGGATCGTTTGCCGAAAGAATCACTCAATTATTAGCGAGATCACACAGTCCGGCGGAATGATGCAATGTGACCTCGTCAAGAAATTCCTTTTCCAACTCCTGATCTCTCTCCTGGAAGTGATTTACCTCTTACATTATTGGAAGGCGCAATGTACGGTATTGGCAGGCTTCCTAGTTATTTATTCACTCTGTAATTTTCACGCCTTATTCATCCATTGAAACAATGCACACACGTTTCATCAGTCGCACATTAACCGGTCCAGACCCGGGCTGAATACTTTTGACAAATAAATATACAACTCATGCAATAAGGTACGAGGAAGTTGATCGTCCGTCTGGATGTTTCAGCGCTAGTAGGGAATATCGGTACACCCAGAACTCGAGCTTCGAGAGGCAATTGACGTTCACCTTAGATTTTTCCAAATTCCGATGCTGAATTACTCTTCACAAGCATGAAATTGTTGCTGATATAGGCAAAATATTATCTTTGCATGATTCAATCAAATGGACAGATTTCCTGTTTGAAAACGGCTCCTCCATACTTTGCTTATATATATATATATATATATATATATATATATATATTTAACGACTTATAGACACGTCCTTTCTACTCTCCTTGCTATCATATTTCCATAATGATGTGATTACAACTGCACTCGAGCAAAATTACCGTGAAAAAGTACGTCTGAATATAACCTGTTCTAACTACTACTCATTGAGATGTATCCACGTCAAATTCCAAAATGACCACGTCAGAGAACAGAGATAAAATAGCTGACTTTAATGACGAGGATTTATAATGAACACACTGTTATTTAAGCCGAAAAAATTAGCAAAGAAAAAATTATCCTTTGTTTTTCACTGACAGATATTGCCGGGTCACTGAAACACAACATGAAGGAGAAATATGATTACATAACACCTATGATTATTTCGAAGTACTCATAAAATTCAATTCTGTTCATTCGTTTCATGCCACAGTTTCATCTACGCGCGTTCCCTTGAGATCTATTGGTTTGCGTTACAACACAACTTTTTTGATTTCCTAAGGATGACGTTTTATCATTTTGAAAAAGAGAATACTTGAGACTCCTGCTTGTAGTACTCCATACTTCGTCTGAAACAAAAACAACCTTGGCTTCAAAACAGTAGGATTGCACTTCATTGGTCATAGATGTTGATATATAAATTTATAAGTGAAATATCACGTGATGGATCCAAAAGCAACAGTGTCCAAACGGGATCACTACTTCGCATTTATTTCTCAGGCTCGGGGCATCACTGAGGTAGAACATCTTGGCATGTAAAATAGGAATAAGGTGAACGAAACTCCATTATGGAAAAACCATCCAATGACTCTGGATTAAACTGAAACGATCGGGAGGGCTGCACGGTAACAACAACAATCGTGGTTACCAAGCAACCATAATCCTTTTCTGGGCTCCCTTCACCGAGTCTACCATCATCACAGGTCCATACTAATACAAAAGCCTCAAATATTCAAAGCCTGATAACATTGGGCACACTGTGTTTCTCCTGACGTACTATTCTAAAAAGGAACTCCTCTCCAAACGTAACCGGTTTTCCCTCTCTTTTGGTGTTTTGAATATTTTAAATTATGTGATACAAGCCGTCCTTACCCCTATGGTACGATATTTGAAGCTAGTCACCTCTGGTCATATTGACGGATGAAAGCAAATATTAGTCTCTCCCGACTTGTCAGAAACTCATTAGAATCCACACTCCGGTGGCTTCATGAATGCACAATGGATAGTCGTATTTCACTGCTATTACAAACAATCTTGAGTGCAAAATGAGTAAACGTTCTAAAGAGCTTAACATATTAAATAAACTCCTTCCTCAGTTGTTTGAAATTGGCTGTTATCTGTGTCCTCGTTTTTTCAAAAAAAAAGTGTTTTCAAGTCCCCGTTGTACTACACTGCTGTATATGTGTTTGCTCCTACATAGTTAACAGCCCCTGGATGCTCATTTGACTCACAAAACACATAAGCTCCTGGAATTGAATCTGTGTTCCCAAAAAGTACTTTAGTCAAGTAATAGAAACAATGTGGTTACCCTACCGAACGTGATTTCACTTCATGAGTCCGAGGCATTATCAAGAAACCTCCTTCCGTCTCAAGCCAATGAATCTTTATCTGTTATTTATTTGAATGTTAGAACTTGGTTAGTATATTCATTCCAGACCAAATGCATATACTTGCCAGAATTTTAGGTTTGAGGTAAAATAACATCTCAACCAACAACTTACTTGGTCATATTTTAACTTCTAAATGGAGGTGGCATTTCACAAAATCATTCCATGTGATGATAATGTGTACCATTCGATATGGGGTAAAACTTGCAGCAAATCCGTCATCAAAAAAGAGACTCATTGACAACAAGACTCAGTATCTAGAAAAGCGCGAAGTAGTGTGGTATAGCAAATGTGGCCGGACTGAGGCAAGATGGGAAGGGCGAAAAATACACAAAGTTGGAAAAACGTACACCTCAGGTGCATATTACAAGTACGAATCAGAATCAAGTGAGACTGATGTCTCCATCATTAGTAAAACAAAAAACAGCCACAGAAATAGTTAGCAAAGGCATGAAAAAACCCAGTAAATCACCACTCTGTACTGACCAATATGAGGTTATTTCTACTCAAGTGTACGCAAGTGAACTTGCCCAATCATATGCAAAAATAGGCTGCAAGAACCAGTACTCTGGATTATTCGACAAAATATCCGGAATCAACATTGTCGTCCTTATTGCACATGTTAGCCGAACTAAAGGACTCTAACTAAACCCATTAGGAGATATCATCCAGGACGAGGAATGAAAGGGAGGACATTACCTATCACCAGTTCATACCAGTTGCAATTATATGCTGGTTACCGAGAACATGGTCTATAATTGTGCTCCACATTCAACCAAATCAATGGAAGATCTTCCCACTCCGTATTAAGAAGAAACCAGAGCTGCTCGCTATTCCCCCAATGAGTATTGATTTATGCATATATCATCATGCGGTTTGTCATATTGCTTTAGAATGTTTATTCATAAGCACCGTGGGTTTGAAAAGTGAAATTTCAGAAATAAAATAGTTACCAAAATAATTAGCGAAAACAATCATCTTTCTTTTCTGAATAGTCTGCATTGTCTCACAGTCATGGTCACACTTGGAACATTGCAAGGTGAACTTAGTTTCGTTCAACAAGTTTTGCGAGAGAATGGCTACCCCGAGAAATTTATCCAAAAGAATATAGAATTGAAGTTACCGGCAGAGCGGTCTCCCTGCGCTTTAAAAAAGGAACTTTTCTTTAAAGTATCGTTCAAGTGGGATACACATGCCGATCGGTTGACAAAACACTCAGGGCGGCTGCGAACTGAACGTTCCCAGCAGCTAGACTGAAATGCACATTTTCCACCTCTCCGGTGATCCGCATGCAGGAAAAAGACAAACTGCCTGAGCTGACCTCCTCCATGATCATTTACTCGTTCAGGTGCATATGTGGCGCATCCTACTTAAGTCGCCAGGCTAGGCGATTCTAGGTCATTTGGTGGACAGTGGCCACACGATCGACCCTGAAAAAGCTTTCAAAGTCATATACCAAGTTCCACCCAATCGATCAAAGCCAGTCCAACTTCGATCCCCGGCCACGACGGAGTGAATCATCACCTACTAAGTCCTGATCTATGTGCTCAGAAGCGACTAGTCCAGGCTCTATAGCTGCCCTGGCCAAAAACCAGAAACCACGGATCGCCGACCAAACTCCAAAAGTCCACTGTCGATTACCACTGGTGACGGTGGGAGTGAAATTCTCACCACAACACGCACACGATGAGACACCCTTCACCACCAACCCCTTTTTTCTTAACACCACGACAATGACCTTTACTCCGGCCAATGACTAACGCATTATAATGTTACCTCACCCATATGAATTGCTAGAGCACGTATAGGATTCATCAAAAACAACTGTTCGCTCTCCGGCCTCTTGTCCCTAATTTTTCATTTCCTTTGGTTGCTGCTTTACTAAGAAATTCCGTTCGGATTTTAGAAACACGTTTTCCGGCCATATAGATACTGTTGTCACACAGTTTTATATAAGTTGGGGTAGGGTGGTAGCGATTTTCATTTCGGACACGTGCTAATGAAACAAGTTATGAACAATGATATACCCCCGGCGAGTGTTGCTGTTTCACATGCAGCAGTACGATCAGCATGGGAACATATTTTCATGTAATGCTGTACAAAACAGCCTTGATCCCAAAGACAAAACATTACTAATCACAAATGTTCTGGCAAAGTCACCACGTGCAATACACACGTCTTTTCAATCACTTACAACGAGATAGATTGCGTTGTTCAAGGTGCAAATATTTTTGAGAAATGCCACATTTTGCATGAAAAAGATTTTGTGATGGTAAAGCTAACACAGGTTTTTCCTGTACAATTTGGTAAGTTACCATACTGTTGTTTCCACTGGTTCCGAGGAGTGCGAATCAAAATGTAGACATGTTCTAAAGTTTGCTATCGTGGTCAAAAAGATGTTTTTTCCCAAAGATTTACGCCAGAATTTGATCAATGAGTTCTCGTTATTGCCCTTTTGCACGATGAAATTGTGTGATATTCAGTATTTCGGCAAGATTAGCCACCCATTCCTCGTGATTAAAAGTTTTGAGTAACCTCAGATAAGATTTTCCGAAAGTATATTAGCAAGCTGATCTGTTTTCAGATCGCAGTTTTTCCTCGTTTTATTCACTCATTAATGAGAGCAGATAAATACGTGCAAGCTGTCATTCCCTTTCCGAATATATTCCGAACTTGTAATCGGAGAGTCGTCAAGTTTCATGTGTGAAATAAAAATTACGTTCATACAACAAATATCTAGACCACAATCTTATGTGTTCATTCAACATTTGTCCGCATATTGTCATCTTGAATAAACACAAATGAATCACCATCACCCTCCCACTTTATGGCCAATTCCATAACTTAATGAGTGACTTGATATACTCAGTGATGTATACAAAGGTTCTTGCACTTGAAAAATGACAAAACCTGTAAGGATAATAATGAAATGAAATACTCACCTATACTAAGGCAACACGGATTGTTTCCAACCTACTACCGCAACCATTTTTTGCGCAACGTCTCCTACGCTTGATGATGCGGTCCACACTGTGACACCTATTCCATTGAGAACAGCTCATTATCATTTTTACCGTTTATCATTTGCGGAGAAGCTCCCATTTAGAATTATTGGCCAGCTCACTTTCTTATAACGTTGCCAAACACATGATAGTGAAGAGTACCGTCCACGTTCTTGGCACGCTCCATTGACTGAGATTTTGTCCTTCTTTGGTATCGTGCAAATACAACGAAGTTAATGAGGCAAGTGCTAGTAGTCCATGACCTATCACCAGGCTCACTTGCGATACATCCTGTTGGAGTTTCTTTCATGAACTGAATAACAATTCATTCACAAACCATCTTGTACTGATTATGCAAAGCACATTTCAGGGTGCATCTAACAGAAGAAGAGACTTGTGGAATGGGTTTGAAATAGGTTGAAAGAATGCACGTATGCAACACGCAAGTTCCTTTACGTTGAGAGACGTGTGAAAACAAAGTCGAGTGATCACGCGTTAGCCAACAGATGACATAGGTCCAGGGATCTAAGTGACTCAGCGGAATCACCCACGGTTTTGAGAGTGAACCAAGAACCACTAGACAACGTTTTTTCTCTCACTTCCATAGTCGTATGAAAGGACTGAAATGAATCGAGCATTTCAATTAGATGAACAGTATTTGCCAGATTTGTGCTCATTGCTCTCGTGCTGACTCTTCATAGTCTGTACCTGACCAGCAAGAGGAGCGATAATTAGTGTCTTTTACGTGGCTTCTGGTGATACGTAAAGGATAGCTTCCTGAAAGCTGAAACGTGAATTGAAAATGGAATCATTTGCTGTATTTGCGTAGCTATTAAAGGAAGGGAGGTGAGCTTGACTGCTCACTATAAGCAAAAGGTTATCGTTGTTTGTCAGACAAAAACAACCGAGAAGAACATAAGCGCAAAAGTTGCCTTTTCAAACTACTTTCTCAACATTGAAATACTGTCGTCATAATGATAACGCATCCATGATCTGATAAGTTTTAGGCCGAAGGTAGACATGTTTCCCAGTATTTATACCGTCGTCATTAGGCTTGTCAAGGATACAAATCATTTAGATATTGCTTTTGATATGGCTTGCATACCATGACACAGGTATTTTTGTGAGTCATTCTGCGTTTTCTACAACGTTTGGTGATGTTCCTCTCCGCTCTTCAAGGCAATCGAACACTTGGTTTGGCCCAAAAAGAATTTTCAGAATGTAAATTTGAGGCGAGAGATGCCCCAAACATTAACCAAAACTGATTTCGTAGTTCACCAATGGTCAAAATAGGAAGTAAACGAGATAGACCAATATTGTTCAAGTACTCAAACCACCGTCGTTGTTATCTCTCGGTTGCAAACTACACTTGATTTTTGACAATATTTTCGCAGCAGCATTCGTGAGAAAAATAATGGGCGAATGTTGCTCTGAGTACCGTATTCACTGTATGAACAGTACACCATTAACAAGCTAGCATTTCGTGTGCACCAACAAACTCATAACCACACATCACCTATTTCACTGCATGTATTCCTTGTTTGTCCTCTTAGCAGTTATCAGATTTTGATGGAAAATGGCGAATGAGGTACGGGCACGAGCACACTTTTCATGGGGTACCCAGTGGCATTCGAATCCGTGAGGTACCCACTGGGTTTCGGATCCACGCGAATAACTGCTGGCACTTCAGGATGGCATGCACCATGCCTGTTGACATTCAGCTCGGTTCTTGGAGACGTATACAGCGCAAAGATGTTTTACAAATTCTCGGGCGCGATGCTTACCGGGATTTATCAATTGTTCAACTATAAAGTACCAAATGGACAACAAATCCGGGAAAGAAGAGGTGAATTAGAAAAATCAGGTGTAACGTTCAAGGTAACCACAGCATATTTTGCTCCCATAAATAACTCAGTTTTTATCGGAAAGACGATGATACGTTTATCTTTTTCTTCGGCTCCATTTACGGTTTTCATAACTGTGCACGTTTTGCGACAGAAACACTCTAACAAGTATCGAATTCCATAGAAAATCTTTTCCGGAAAAACAAAATACTCGATTTACGACCATGCGTTAGTTAGAAGTAATAAATGATTGATAGCATGTGCTCATTAAGATCCTTCCACAAAATGAACATTCCGATATCCTTCGTACGTAAATTACCGTTGCAAAACAAATCAGAAAATCGGAAGAGGGACATGAGGAGCTTCGAGGATGTTCCAAGGAGCGAGGGACAAGGGCATCCCGGTGCGCCCAATGAGGATTAAATCAGATTTCGTTATTTACTTCTTCCTTTCAAAACATATATTGGCAAGTAAATCCAGTCAATGTTTCCGAGCGGCAAAGCCTGCGTAAAATGCTCCGCAACTGCCCCAGTAGCCGGTTGTTGTGACCTCAAACTCAGCTGATTTTATTGAACTTGTTTGAACAAAACCATCATACTTTGAATCTGCTCTTCCTAATCGCAGCAAAACACTTTTGAAGTACCTTCAAATATATATATATATATACATATGTTATATATATATATATATATACTCTTGAGATCAAGAAAAGTGACAACTCAATGGCAACAGTTACTCAACAAGGAAAATGGCTTACGATACAGTAAAACTAACACTCGTTGAAAGGAAAAGAAAAATATGCTTTTCGCTCCATTTCTTTCATATTTTTTTGTCGTTTCATCTGTTGCAATGACATTTTTGTGGTTGTGGGCCACGAGAGTTTGACAGACAGAGCCGTCAGCATTCGCGCCACTGACTTCTTAACTGGGCCGTGTCTCCTAGCATCCCAAACCACGACAATCATCATTTTTTTAGGCCCCAACCACGGAATCAAGGGCGCCAACTGAAGCCGTTGACGATTTGAGGTTTTTCATGCTTTACGCCAAGTCCTGGCCTGACCGACGCGTCTCTTCTTCCGAGTTTACCCAACACCTGCAGGGACAGCATGGAGAAGTAGACAATGAGCCAGTAATTGCAAAACACGACCAAGCCAAGGTAGGCGGGGCGAAGCGATCACTTCATCAAGAGAGCTGCTTTACATGCCCAGCTCATAATAGCAGACCTCGCCATTACTAACTTGGTGTTCCAGCCAGACACGAGTAAAGCTTTGGAGACATCAGTTGTCTAACGTAGAGGGAAGCCCATCATCCTCAAAGGGATGTGGCCAGGTCTTGCAACTGTGGAATACAAACTATGAACTGCAACAACGTACAATCATCCTCCAAGAGAAAACCAAGTCTTAGAGCAGCTTCGCAGGTGTCGCAGATTTACGGAAGCTGCTATAGCTGTCGCTGTGGGCAATACAATCACCCAAAAACCACCCCCAGCAGTTATCAATATCTTTGTGGTACTTAAATTAAGAACAAAACAGCGTGGTGAACAAGCTCGTTTTAGGTTATTCGTACTCATACCAATACATAACATTAAATATGACTCAAACCAACAAAGGGGATTATCATCCAAATCTGTCTGTGCACGCGTGTGTGTGTGTGTGTATGCATGTGAAATTGATCACAGCGAAGAATGTTCGAGTGGTTGCACACGTGTTCGGGAACAAGAAGTGGGCCATGGAAGTCTAAGTGCTTGCACAAATTGTTTCTGAGCACATAGGGGAGGATTGTAGGGTCGAATGCTCACGGCTCCGGCTGTGGCTAAATTAAACGACCAACTCAAGTTGATCACCTTGAACTTGGAAGGCATAAGATGCATACCATATCAGAATACTTCCATCACCAGAAGGTCTAAAACATGCTGTATTGCATGTGTATTATCACTAAGCAACGCGATTTCATCGGCCTGTCCAAAGTCGAAAACTCTGTTTCCTAAAAGGAGTTCATCTACACCACTGGCAAGACTGGACAAAAAATTCAGTAAAACCTCCTCAGTTGCAAAAATAAGGCAAATGTAGATATAGGGCAACTTTGTAGAACTCCACTAAAGACAACAAAAAGGATGGAAAAGCCGGCGTAGACCAACACCTGATCTGATACGTAATGATGCAACTCTTGCAGAACTGAAATTCACCTCTCAGGCATTCCATTTCTCAACAAACCGTTCCATGATGCTGTTCTATCGATGGATTAGAAGGCCGCTAAAATGTCCAGGAATGTCGATCTTTAAAAAGTGTAACGGTGCTCTAACAATTATCGAAGAGTGAAGATTTGACCCATACATCAGCAACCCAGCCTGTTTCTCGTGGGTCTGCTCTTCACGCGTTTGCTATAATTTATGATGTCTGACGGACGCAAGCAGCCTCGAGACTATTGAGTGAAGGCCTACATGCCTATGGTTAGCTCATTCACGGCATGAGTCCTTTTTAAAGATGAGAACAACAACCGATTCCCCACAAGGATAGAACCTGTTCAAAACTCCACAATTTTATAAACAAATTGACAAATGCCCAACGACCTGCACTCCATCATTTATAAATAGGTCTCCAGGAATGCCATCAGAGCTCGCAAATCTGTGATGTTCTAAGGCCTGGATTTCCTCTCGAAAGATGCATCTGTCCAAACGCACCATTGGACATGCACTGGAACAGCTACAGTAGAGGCTGACACTGAAAGGTAGTTACGCTGTGTCTGAAGTCGCTCCAACCAGTCTTGGAGTATTTGCTTTCGATTGAATAAATGCCAACCGTTAGCCTCACAGATTGCTTCCATTATCCCCGGAGTCTTCCTACAGAAATAGAAACCCTGACGGCAGCAAGTTCCATCTCTGAGGCATGGTGTCATCCCCAGGTTTCGTGGTCCCGGAGAGGAATTGAGTTAGATGCATGTCTCTTTGCACTCGCTTTCAGCCGGTAATGACAGGCGGGCATGGAGGAGGAACAATGATTAGGTATAAATGCAGGGTTTTGCAGCGCATCGAAACAGGCCGCAAATTACTAGGCCATCAGAATGCAAAGCATTCTTGTTAAGCGGCCTGTGCTGGTTTAAGACATAAGGTGAGGCTACAGTCAGCTTTGAGGCTAGCGAATTTTGAAAGATGGGTAAACTACACGGATCGGAAACCTTACTGCAATGTAACTGCCGTTACAACTCGTGTCTGGAGCGCCCACCGAAGCACATGGAATGTTAGGCGCAAACTAGTTAGTGGTTACAACCGAGGTGGGGAGTGATCCAGTATGAGTGACTGTCTTGTACATGAACCAACTTTAGTGGCTTAAAGCGATGTAGTCGGTCTGTGTCCACTGATGACTGGAAGAAGAAGGACACCACATGACGTACCAGCCATTGGATCTACCGAGACTCATACTGGCGATAAACAGGCGATTGTCTGAGCACAGAGCTAACAAATGTTTGCCGTTTTCCGAGCAACAGGAGCTTAGTCTAAAAGGGCGTCCAAAACGTACATCGTTCGATGACAGTCGAACAGCTGTTAGATCTACATAGCCCTGTTAAAACCACGATATAGGCCAGGCTTGCTTTGCGTCAGTAGTTGCCGAGCATTTGGTAGAAGTTTTATATCAGAACACGTTTTCAGAGACAAACAATTGTTTTCAATGATTCATTCTCAAGTCTTTACAAATCATATAGGAGATGGTTGTGCTGAAATGGTCAAGGGTCATTCGGATTGGACGTAGTTTGTGGGGGAGACGGGTTGGGGTTAGATCGACGTGTCGATCTGCACGACTAGGTCGTGACGGTCACATGGTTCGGAGCTGAGTGACTGGGGTGGGGGTGGTCCACTTGCGGCCAGGGTAATTGGAGGGCTTGGACGAACTTCTTTTGTGTACACAGAGCAGGTGCGAAAAGACGGATGCTAATCGCCTCTGCGGTGGCCAGTGTGTGTAAGCGGATGTGTTTGTGGGGATTGGGGGGCACTCGATAGACGATTTTAAATGCGGAATCCGTGCTTATTTTGTGACCTGAGTCTACCAGATGTCCTAGAATGGCACTCCCTATGGTTCCTGTTCCTCCATGTTGTAGCCATCGTGGACAGTGTTCCTTAATTCTTTGGGATAGTTGCCTTGCCGTTCGGCCAATGTAGGTTGCATTACATTTGCACCTGAACAAATAGATTACCATTGAGTTGGCCAGCATTGGCAACACATCCTTATTGGAATTTCGGATAATGGGAGAGCTTGCAAATACACAGGCAACACGAGCTGAGTTGAATGTCCCACTCACCGCACGCGTTAAGCGTCTGTTGACATGGTCCGATATGGCGTCTCCTTTGAATGGCATACGGATAAACAGTTTCTTCTTGGGGACGTCATAACTTGGAGCACATTTGGGTCTATCTTTCAGATTTTGTTCTATAAAGCGCTCAGGGTAACCGTTTTCCTTGAGAGTGTTTCTAACTAAATGCAGTTCTTCTTCTACGGTCTCCTGTGAGCATAACTTTCTTACTCTCGAGGCTAAGCATTGGACTAGGTTTCTTTTCTGTCGTATGGGTACAAAACTGAGAAAGTTGGTGTACTGTCCAGTCCATGTTTGCTTTCTATGTATCCTTCTTTCGACTGTTCCATTGGTGTTCCTGTGTATAGAGACATCCAGAAAGGCCAACGTGTCGTTCTTTTCGGTCTCCACCGTGAACTGAATGGCTTTATGAGCATTGTTGAACATCTGTTTTGTCTTTTCTACATCGGTTTCTTTAGTTCTAAGGCAGAAAATATCATCAATGTACCGCCGATATAAGTTCATTTCTTGTATCTCCTGTTTCAATGTAGTACTCTCTAGTTTTGCCATGAATATGTCTGCTAGGACTGGGCCTAATGGTGATCCCATGGCTACACCATCGCATTGACGATACAGCTTTCCGTCAAATAGAAATTGGACGTCAAAAGTACACCTGAGAAGGAGTTCTTTCTTGCTTAGCCTCGAGAGTAAGAAAGTTATGCTCACAGGAGACCGTAGAAGAAGAACTGCATTTAGTTAGAAACACTCTCAAGGAAAACGGTTACCCTGAGCGCTTTATAGAACAAAATCTGAAAGATAGACCCAAATGTGCTCCAAGTTATGACGTCCCCAAGAAGAAACTGTTTATCCGTATGCCATTCAAAGGAGACGCCATATCGGACCATGTCAACAGACGCTTAACGCGTGCGGTGAGTGGGACATTCAACTCAGCTCGTGTTGCCTGTGTATTTGCAAGCTCTCCCATTATCCGAAATTCCAATAAGGATGTGTTGCCAATGCTGGCCAACTCAATGGTAATCTATTTGTTCAGGTGCAAATGTAATGCAACCTACATTGGCCGAACGGCAAGGCAACTATCCCAAAGAATTAAGGAACACTGTCCACGATGGCTACAACATGGAGGAACAGGAACCATAGGGAGTGCCATTCTAGGACATCTGGTAGACTCAGGTCACAAAATAAGCACGGATTCCGCATTTAAAATCGTCTATCGAGTGCCCCCCAATCCCCACAAACACATCCGCTTACACACACTGGCCACCGCAGAGGCGATTAGCATCCGTCTTTTCGCACCTGCTCTGTGTACACAAAAGAAGTTCGTCCAAGCCCTCCAATTACCCTGGCCGCAAGTGGACCACCCCCACCCCAGTCACTCAGCTCCGAACCATGTGACCGTCACGACCTAGTCGTGCAGATCGACACGTCGATCTAACCCCAACCCGTCTCCCCCACAAACTACGTCCAATCCGAATGACCCTTGACCATTTCAGCACAACCATCTCCTATATGATTTGTAAAGACTTGAGAATGAATCATTGAAAACAATTGTTTGTCTCTGAAAACGTGTTCTGATGTCACAATGTGCATATTCCAGAAGTTTTATATGATTGAGTCTGGGCTCGAAGTGGAGAGTTGCCACGCCGGAACGGCCAACATATAGTGTATATCGGAGCGGTGAATGCTAACTTTTCAGGGACCCTTCAGTCACACTGAGCATAAATAACCCTCAGCCAGGGTCTAGTCTAGCAGTGCTTTTCAGTTATTTCACTGAAAGCAACGCCAACGCCAGCAAGAACAGGATCCGCAGTCTCAGAGTACCCAAAAGACGTGAAACAAACTTTACAGAAGGACCATACGGGGGCATCAATGGAAATGCAACTCCAAATACGAGTCCCTTGAAAGCAACAGACATCCATTAAAAAAAGATTCAGGCGTGAGAAGCAAACCCGCCTGTTATCCCTTACGCTGCAGGGTTCCCACTTTAAAAGTGGTTAGTTTTGAATGGGTACCGAGGGTAAAGCAGGGCATCAGCTGGTGATAGCGGATTCAGTGAGGCTTGCAATATATCTGAAGAAGGGAAAATCAAGACATAGCGCGAATCCACACTAGTGGCACTAGAGCGGGCACTTTCGACAGAAGGACCCTTGGGAGTGAAAATAGACAATGAGTTGTGTACGGTGTAGAACAGTGTTCGTTTGTTCGCACGGAAGAACAATCAAAAATAGTGGTAAAGTCTGTCATAATGGTCTACGTTGTAGGCAGCTGTACTATTCCGTCGCCCAGTCCTGAGGGAGTATTTTATACTTAAGGATGCATCTCGCTTTCGTGCATCCGAGCCCGTCCTGCAAGGCAGCCGGGTTGGTCCAAATGAGCCGAGGGCCAAAAGTATGGTTCATTCAACTCTTATGGAAACCCCTCGGTGCCTGTGAATTATTGCACAGTTCATTCGCCCTTCGGATAAGGCCAGACATTTTGGGTGTCCGATACACTCTTCTGCCACAGATACCAGTGAGCATACAGCTATTAGCCTCATGAACAACTCGTGGGTGGTTTGAGATCATGCTTAGCCGTCTCCCCTAGTCTGACTTCTAGTAAGCCAACACGATGGAAAGCTCCGAGAATTCGCTTTCCCCTCTCACTCGGAAAGAAGCACATTGTGTTGTTGTTTCCCCTCAATCTATAATTCATTGATATTGGTCACCTCTTGATAATCAAACATTATGTACTATCCTTTTTTCTTGTAAGCATAAATATTTCCTTTTTCACACGCACCTTTAATAGCCTCTTTGTTGTTAAGACTACATCGGTTGATTGATCAAGCGATGAACACATTGAAAAAATCATTCTTATTACTAAATAAAATTCCAAAAATAATGGATAATAATCCAGTTTCACCGAAACATAGTATTCAATCAAGATCCTGTATTGTAAATCAATGAAAGACGATAACAGCAAGACAACTTTACTAGGATTCCAGTAAGTGACTCACAGTCGTCGATCATCATTTTCACTAACGAAAACAGGAAAGGTACACGCTTTGAGTACGTGAAATGCGCGATAGTACTAATTGTACCCGCTATCGACCATAAATATGTGAATCGATTTGTTGAGGGAACAATGCTTCTAGTCATTTTTTTCTATACAAACCTTTTTTTGCACTTAGTTGTACAAGCTATTTCAAGTTCATAAGGAGCGCACTGAAGTATTTCTTCGATGCGTAAAACTGAGAATTTGTGTAGGATTCATTTCACTGAATTTATATATATATATATATATATATATATATATATATATATATATATACTACCTCTTTTAGCTCGATGCCGAAGCCTGAACTTATGGTAGAAAGGTTTATAGGCTGAGCATGAGTTCAATCCTTCCAATGAATTCAAGTTGCACTCGTATTTTCCCTAACGTTTTGGTACACCCTTAGTTTTGACGTGCCTCAAAACGACAAAATGTTTCTTCCATATCCTTGTTCACTTTCCATACTTTCTTGATTATATGCCAGATAAGGTGAATAAAAACAAACTACTGTCCTATGGTTTTCAGCTCACATTTCAGGGGTCGCTGTATAATAATAAATGTGAGTAATTTGGTTTTCGATAACGTTTGATCTTCATTCATGTTGTTGGTCAGAACATGGAAGTAAATGTATTCTATCAAATTAAGTATTACAATTTTTAGAAACCCAAAACACATTACCTGGACCAGGCTTTGATTTATGTGCTTATTTCATTCTGAGGAGCAAGGTGCCCATAATTTCCGAACCCTTGGTGCAACCCTCCTATTCCTAATGGCTAGTTCACTGCAGATGCTTCCGGTGTACGTCACATCTGCACACATTCAACTCACCGTAGGAAGAAGCAAACACGAACTACTAAAACTGTCTGGAGAACATAGCCCGTTATTTTTATACTAATATGCCTAATGAGAAAAACATATCATTTATTTCACTAAGGTCTCTCCGAACGTTGCAAGACAACAGATTTCGTGGATCTGATGGGTTTCCCTATGTACAAGTTTAGAAAATCTATTATCTAGCTAAAGGATTACAAAACTTCGTGTAAGTTCATGAAATCCTTCGAGGAAATCTCTCAACAGTTCGTGTTTAGTTAAAGCTAATCTTTTGCCAGTGACCTCGAGATTCTAACCATCGATGCCACAGACATACCCGGATGAACCAGTTATGCCTCAAGCAAAACGAATAGCATAAGTCGTATGGTTTGAACTAAACTGGCAGAGTAGGAGCCGAATTTGAAGATTCCTTTGAGTTATTAGATACGGTCTCACGAGAGCCGGACAGAAATACGATAAAAGCCTTTAATAATATATGAGACACGACCACGTTTTTTCGAGCATTTAAACCCTGGGCAAACTGCAGGTTAACTTGCTACGTTGCTCCTCATGCTCGCTGGAGGAAACCTCTGAGGACACATCCTAGTAGCCATCTGGGGCCCTTCTTCTCACCAGTGAACGCGTGGCAGTAATTACAAAATCAAGTAGGTTCTCTCCAACAACCCACGACCAATTTTGTAACACTGAGTGCAAGAGACCACGTTGTGCAGAAGCATAATGACTGATGAACCTCTCAATAATGCACCTGAACTTTGTTTGTCTTACACATTTACAAAAATTCTCTCTGGTTCTCAGTAGAACAGCTTGTTGGTCAAATTGGCTTGTTGATCTGTGCATCGGAGTTATTACAAAACAGTAAAAAAGTAATCAGTGGCGTAGAACAACATTTGTTTGAAAAAAAAATAAACGCGATAAGTTTCTGGTGGAGTAAATTACTTGTTTCTTGTTTCAAAGCTAAGATTGGAGAATAAAAAACAACATCAAGTACTAAGTAAAGATTCATAATTCGTAGAGTTCACAAAAGTCTGCCTTTTCATTTTTCCATGTTAGTTGCATCCTTATTGAGAAATAGTGACCTAAACCACCGATAGTCTGAACAAATGTTAGTGAAACTCAAGGGAATTTTCGTCAAGGTAAGTTGCGTCCTTTAGCATTCGTGCCACAGTTACCTTTCACTCGGGTAGAAACCTTTGATTTTCTATACATCTGATATGCAATCAGGATAAAGGAAAAATCCTTAATGAATTACCCGTGCATCTACATATTTTGGGTTAATGTCATCGACAGTGATGATGCTTATTCATTTTTATCACAACTGCATGCAATATTCTGAGCCGATGAACGACTAGATGAGAAAACAATTATATCAGATTACAAGAACGTTCTGCTAATGAACTGAATCAGATCAATGTTTGTTTGCATAAGTCTTTACCGGCGGCATATTTGAACACATTTCTTTTCTAACACTAACAAAATTCTATCGATCAAGAGATGTTTTCTGCCATATTCATTGTGCACTATTCATTTATAGCTAGCTTGCTAAATCAGCACGGCTTACATGGACTCGTACCATCCTTGCTTTTGCCTGTCCAGAATTATATTCAGCGTTGAAATTATGGGAGATCGACTCGGAAACCAATACGTCTTCCAACACCAATTGACTCTGAGGAAAGTGGACACTTCATTTTAGGTATAAAAACTAGGGCTGTAAAAGTTACGAAGAACGTGAGGCTCTGCCAGTTTTCGTAAAACAGTAACCGTGAATGAAGACAGAAAAATACTTCCACATTTTTGATATACTTCTCGTCAGACTAGTTGGTTATATTCATTTTGCCGTTGTAAACGCTATTAAGCTTACGGTGCCACATCCCATTTATTTCTGCAAATTGAAACAAGAGGCATTTTATTTGGCTACAAATACGGCCGACGTGGAATGTAAAACGACATACCGGCTGCAGGCTGAGATGTGTTTTTATTGATTAGTTCAACTCTTGTCTTTGGAATCGTAAGGTTTCTCATTCTGTATTTTACTCACGCGTGTATATGACTGGGCTAGTTTATTTTTAAGGATGTGCCTGTTTGCAAATACCTCTACGGTTTACACGGACTATTGCAAATGACTCGAAGGCGTCTTGATGAAAGAGAGCTTACGGTAGACTTAAAATTTAAACTGGTAGTCGTAGATTTGAACCGGGCACCCCAAAACTGCTTGCCGGAGAATCTACAGTTGTTTGACTAAAGGATTTCGGGTGCTGAGGAAACAATAATCACACACTGAATTCGCCGTTGGCTAGCATTATTCCCTGCGATATTTTGGTGTATAAATCATAAATTTAACATTATTAGTGAGAATGGCGAAATACATTTTGCTATATATAAAAATGATGCAAGTCCATAGCACTTCACACACTGTTGGAAGATAGATCTGTACGATAAATTGCGCATTTTTTACCATCCGTACATTGCTTGGAGGCGCGACTTTATTAAAATAATATCAATTCGAAACTTAAAAAATATTTTTCATAGTTCGTACAGAATAAAATCTTGAGCAATTTATTTTATTACTCAATATTTTTCAGTGGTTTAGCTCTCGGCCTACTCTATCAAGCCAAAAAGTACCATCCCTCAAAAGAGTTTATGTTTATCGGTAGATGATGCCCATGAAAGAGAAAAATATACAATTGAATCCGAGCCAGGACAATAGACACATGTGTGAACTAAACGAGGGTCAAACTATTTTACTGCCAAAAAAATTCGTGTGTGCAGGTCACTGGACACATTCGATCAAAAAGGACTTCACACCTCTATCGAATTCACCGGACTAATTCAGATGTCATATGTAGCGCAGATATGTTTTGATGAGAATTTGTCCAGCTTGAATTGATATGTGAACCTTTTCGCACTGATGAGGGCAAAATGCTCCACCCGGCACCAGATTGTCCACGGAATCCTTTGAAAAACTGATCAGTCAGAATAGCCTGCACCGATGGCTCACAGCAGATGTACGCGTGCAAAGCTTCATTCTTTGATGCTGTCTTTCTTACGAACAGCTGATCCATTGGTGATCTAGTTTGTCTGAGGAAAAGCTTATCATATTCTTCATAGAAGAATCCTTTTAAATCGCGGATGATGTTTATCTTCGCGTGAATGTCAACACAAATCAATTCGAACCTGCCTCAAGTATTACTGCGAGTGGTACAAGCGGTATATTTAATAGAAGTGGTTACAATTCACGTTACTAAGCTCACTCAGTGCATTATATAGCGCAATTATTTTGGAATCTTACCCTTGACTAAAGATGTCAGTCCTGTTGTGAAGCCGGAATAAAAACACCCAGTGAATATCACACGGGAATGGTTCGATCATGCTTTACGTTGCGTGTGGTTTTTTGATGAAGGACTTTAGGATATCGATTTGATATACACAAAAACATTTTAGGACTCGAACTCTGCAGCCCAGTGAACAAAGCCGTACCAGTTCTGATTCAAATATATTCCCTACTAGTAAACGACGGTAGTAATTTCAAACTACATCTGACATTCTCCTACCAATATGACTGGTGGACACAATAAACACTGTTCAGCATGTCGCGTCTGTAATTCCGATGATACATGGGCACTTTGCATTTCTGTTCAAGTGAGTGGACTGTCTTGAACTGTGAAGGCAGCTTCAGACATGGTTTGTTGTGCACGCCATGGTTTTTTATTCATTTTAAAGTAAGGTCTTTTTCGGAGCGTTGAGTTGGTTTTCCAAATGTGGTCCACTTCATGGTCATTTGACAATGAGTTCGTTTGAACAAAATTCGACCATTAGGAGTTCATGAATGCTTATCATAGATTTTGTCTCATGACATAACAAAACTGAGGTAATTCTGGTTTACTGAACAATATTAATCCAAAATATTGGTTTTTTAAAGTGAAAATTATTATCGCATTCATATCTTCATGACAGTAAAAAACCGACCTAACCACATCACATTTATTCACTCTCCGTTTTTTGATGAGTAAAAAAAGAGGAACAGGGAATGAAGAACAATATTTTGTTCCTTTTACGTTAAATGTGTCTTGGTTGTACAAATATACTTTATTTCGAACCATTCCTAATATAATTCATGTAGACGAATAAATTATCAGGATCAGTTGAGCCTCACTCACTTTCGATGACTTTCAGAACATCTTGATTGGAAAAATATGACGCTCATTTTCAATACATAGTTCAATTTTGTTACAGACAAAGGCATACGCTGGCAGAAAGGCGAGTGATATAATGCAAATGCCTAGCATCCAGTGACAGAGTTATTAGGAAAAGTTCTATCCAGTTCACATTCTGGTTGCCGGAACCGATTATTCTCTAGCAGTTTTGCGATTAAAACGTCTAGCAGTATAAAACAAATCAGGTGATTGCCATCGTTTGAATTACTGTGCATACTAGTCAAGAGAGGCATAAAAGCCACGATCGTAATATGGGTATCGAAGTTACGCATCTTGCGATTTTTTTCACCTCGGCTAAGCTTGAGACACGTTACGTTATTGCATAACCTAGAGGAAAGTGATGTTCAACAGGACTCGTAATCAAGTTCCGATATTGGTGACTCATATCCAATTTTCATCTCTTTATGTTCAAAAACCAGTGCAATTACACCAGTTCTTACTTAGTAAGAACTGTCTGCTTCTGTTGGTTTTCATTCAGAAATTCGAAGATTTGTGAGTTCAAGGTCTGATGGAAAAGGGCTTTGACACAAGTCATGTTACATTGTTATCCGATTTATCTATCATATTGTATATAACAAGGATCACCATATGGTTCGCTCGGCATTCATTTCTTTGAAACATACTTTTAGTTGTCCTCTCCACTGTTGAATAAAAGATTGGGAGACATCAGCGTGCTAGTTATATACATGAAATGCAAAGTACTTTGGCCGTAGTAATAATCTATTCGGTTTCGTTGCAGAGAATACGCAGACGCATAGGACGACACCTAATGGAAATGAAATAAGAACTGTGCCTTAATCTGCGATTCATCATTCTTGATCGATTGGGATGCAACTCACTCTACTTAGATTCAGTGGTCTTGTAATGGGATCGCTTCAATTCACCATTGGAATTGTTGTGCACAAAGGCCTATGACAATCTAGTTCACACGTAATTTAGGTAAATTTCACAGAAACCATTATCTGAAAAACGGAACACCGTGAAAAACTCACTATTATAAATTATAATTTTACCTGTAATGAAAAAAGACAACAAGAGTAGCGCACCTTCATAGCATTTTGCTTCACGTAAATGATGCACATTGTGAAACTGTGTAACCCAAAAATACTTCATTAGCCTGTGTTTGTTCTCTGCACCGGTCTTTAACATAAAAATTCTTTACCAGCAAGAACTTACTGTAGTTAGTGAGCCGTCCAGCAAACTATGACAGGCAGTCCTATGACTGAGAAATATACCAGTCATGTTTCTCCTTTAAAGTCATATCTCAGAATTACAAGTATTACATTATGGTTAGGGCTTATATTCGCAGAATTCTTCAAGGTGAAATGAGCGACGTAATGGAGGAAAATAGCTGGCTGCTCCCAAATTGTTCTGCATATGAATGAATTGAAACAAATAATAAATATTTCTTGAATAAACTACACTCAATCTAATGCGTGAACTGTGATAGCTGCCTGCTGCTTGTAATCTCATATTTGTGAAATTCAAAGCGGTATTTGCTTTCGTGTACTCGGTGAATTCTACATAAGTTCTATGCGCAAAACCTTGGCTTGAGAATCCCGTAGCCCAAGCACGGACTTATAAAAGAATACGGCAAAAACAAGCCAAAGATGATAGAAAGTGCGCAGCAGGTAGCAATGTAATACATAGAGAGCAAACAAATCCTGAAATCAACCGGCCAGTAGATTTTCCACCTCGATAGACAGACTATTACTGATTATTGACCAGCTTGTGTCCAGCATTGAGAAGTCGACCAAGCCTGGAGTGCTCGAGTGTACGTGACTCGTTTCTAGTACACTTTTTCCCTACGACTTCAAGGAAACCAAAACATAATTTACTTCCAGTTGAAATCAGGCAAATTTAGCACCCAACATTCGATTCATGACTCAAACTATAACGGGGTTTTGGGAATAACATCATTTTCCACCCACATTTATTCACAGCTATTTATATATGCCTTCATTTACCTGGTAACCAGTTTATCCTAATTGATATATGATGGTACCGTTTACTTTGATTCGTGAACCAACGAACTCTGTCAATCAAATATTGAATTTATTATCAGGTCCACATTAGCTGTGTCATCAAATACATGTTGTCACTTTATACTTTGATATACGGCCATGTTAGCCTCAAGGTTAAAGCTCAACTTGAAAGAGAAAAATTCCATTCACCAGTCGGTTGGCAATACACGTTGGCATAATAACCGATTTGGATTTAAAGCTGGACTATTTTCCATTCTGATAGGAAGAATTGCTTTTCTGGGATATTATCTTAAAAAGGCTTGCCCTAAATCGTGTCACGCGCGATAACTAAATATAAATTCATGATACAAGCTTTTTTCTGCGTTGCATTAGGAATTTCATGAATACAAAATATGCCGGTGTGCCATCAGTATCGTACACTTCCTGTCTCATGATGTATCGAAGTGAAATTTATGGATGAATACTGTCCACCACAGTGGTTCGGTTAAATGCAATGAATTATTTGATTTGTAAAAGATGGACTACTATTCACCTGCAAGTAGCAAAATTTGATACGTAGGAATTTCCGAGGGAACACCCTTGGTTCAATTATTATCCAGTCCAAGGAACAGCCTTATGGGCGGCTACATTTCAATCATATTAGGCTTGCTTACTATGTGCGATTAGATCACCTAGATAAAAAGGGTCGTAAAATTGAAAACCATTAGAAAATATGGTGGTGCCTTGGGCTTCCTTTTGTTGCCACGTAGGATGAAAATAAGTGGGACTCAATGTGAAATTCTTGCAGCGAAATCAAGGAGCCTATTCTTTTGCCTTCCTTCGAATAGCATCTCACTGACTTCAGTAGGTGAGTCCTTTTCGAATCAAGGTTGACCAAAAAAGAAGTTGTTTCGGAATCCTTTTCAGTGAAAAAGAATTACTTCTCTCGATCCAAAATTGATACGGAAGTAAATAAAAATATTTCAAACCAAAATATTTGGATTGAATATTTCATATTCTGTCGGTCTTGATTAAACAGATGTGACATTTGTGTCATTTTTTGGATGTTTGTCAGTCTTGATCAGGGAGTCGATCCGTTAGAGCCGCAGCATATTTTCAGATATCATACAATGAAAATGAAGAGATACATAGGGGGCTCTTATCCATTTACATTGCTGACTTCGTAGGGGCAGTAGGGTTCTCATGTTAGCTGTTATCTCTCCCAACGTTCTGAATCTTTGCGAATTCCAGCGCTTTTATGGCGAAAGATCAAAAACCAAGATCACTAAGGTAAGGGGAAAATATTTTTCATACAATACACGGTATTATTTTGGTTCCGGGCCTAAAGTGGGTGAGTAAGTATATCCTTTGTAACATTGGAATAATATTAAGTTAAGAATCCGTCATACAGTGGTTTATTTAAAAGTAGGCGAAAACTCCTATCCAACTGCAAGTTACCATGAATGCCACTGAGCGATATTATTTGTTCTGCAACGCCAAGGACCTGTATTCAGTCACAACTTTTATTGTGATTAAATTCCTTTCCACAAAACGTTAGTTGATCTTCAATCAAATTTCAGAGGGTTCGATAAGTCGATGTAAAATTGTTTATTGGTTGGAATAATTAGCTGGTAACTTCAGACGTATTCTTCTGAAAAACCGCAACTCACGCAAAATGTGATCTGTAACTAAAGGCAGGCGATTTTGACGTTTATTCAAAAATATGGATTATCAAAGCCTCAGAGAACTAGTGCACGACAGAATAAAACAGTTTCTTATTTATAATAATCTTAGGTGAGCTCGCTTGACCGCACAACCGCCCCGGGTGTGCGTGCCTTATGAGCGGTAACAACCACGAAACCGTTAGTGTGCTATCGTGGGAATTCGGTCTACACTTTTGCATATTGCTTATTACCAGTATATATATATATATATATATATATATATATATATATATATATATATATATATATATATATATATATATATATATATATATATATATATATATATATATATACTTCTGACGCATACGTAGTGCATATAATAGTAATTATTCGTTATTTCCCTATTTATTGTGTTTCACGCATGCAGGAACGTTTTCGTTATCGGACAGCGAAGCCCTAAACTTCATATATAAGAAAACTCGTTTTTCACAAGTGGTGTTAAGTATGAACCCGGAATGAATTCATTATGTGCTTTCAACAGCCGCTTTATCGAAGAACTCGAATAGACTGACAGTATCGAGATTATTAACAGGTCCCATTGTCAGTTTTGGCTTTAAACCATAGACAATGAGTTATTATGAAGAATATGCGGTGTCAAGCGTCATGGAAAAATTATTTAACCAGTTGCATATCATAGATGAGTAATTATTCCCACCTGACCACCAAAGTTCACGAGAATGCCGCGATAAATCAGTGTGTTTATTTCGGTCTCATTTATATACTTGTTAAACTAGCACAATATTTTGTAAACACAATGCACAACATACCACAATGCGATTAATAATTTAGAACAGAGTGAACAGCTTGAATCAAGCAATGTTGCCTGAGATATCATGTGTAGGAAATAACACAGTATTGGATGAATGCAGCAATTTCACGAGACAGAATTAGACGTACCTCGAGTATCAGTCGTTCGTCGGGCTGGTTTGAATTTCCGAGGTGTCACGAATGAACCGTAAGCTGGAAGAACGATTTTGTAAAAAAAAGATGTTGCTTATTGTCGAGGCTTACTTCCATTGTGAAAAAATGGACGAAATATGAACCGAAAGTTCATAGTCAGAGAGTCCCACTTGATTTTCCACACAATCCACCCACATGGTGTCCAGTAGTAATACGATAAGTGGTCTCAATCTCCATGTTCCCCCACCGGTTGGTCTTTGAAGACACAAGAAAGTGTTTAGTGCCAACGGTTGTACTAGGTCCAGTGGGGCCCTCAATATACCATATTGTTTACTGAAAAAAAGCAGATAGCTTCTAGACTTCTCCGACATTCTCATTATTCACTCAAAAGCAAACAGAGAAATGGCAGTCTACGAGGTTAACTTACCTGAACTCGATACTGACTGAGACCCTACGGTTGTGCCCAGAAAGGGTGGTTGATCAGTAGCTTCAAACAACGAGCAATAAAAATACAAATCATTTTCGTCATGATAGTTGGTTGGAATTTAGGATATCAGCGTAAAAACGAGTGAAAACCCACTAAATGTGAAATTTAGCTGAACATCATATCTACTTTTGTCATCGTTTTCATCCTTGTTAGTTTTTTTCACTGGTGATTTATACCCAGGGGAAAGAATGTGGAAACATTCAAGGTAAAATCTTTGGCTTATTGGTTCAAATGAATCATTCTTGAACCGAATGCACAAAATAGTGCGGAAAAATGAATGACACTGTAACTTGAAACTTTGATTCTATTCAGGTGTCTTGATGATTTCACATCGAAAATGCCTTTTACATTTATATTATTGAAGAAGCAAGGTGCCCAGTCAAACAAACAAAATTTGGCAAACTTGTGGTTGAAACACTAGGCAGAAATAGTATTCAGTAAAAGCAGGGAAATCAAGCCACTCGTTGCAGGGTTCGTTTCAGTGCTAATACACCGTAAATAAGACCGCAAAAGATGACAGCATTATGCGGGAGGTCCTTCCTTTTCGGTTATTCTACTTTCGTTTTGCCGAGTGGTGCAAAAAAATGCTATTTAGCGAAATACCCTTTTACTGAAACAAGACTCTGTGAATTATCTGGCGACCGATAAGGTTTGGCATGAACTCAGTTTTCTCACATTTTTGGAAGTTTGACAACATGAATACTACTGGACTCTTATAAAACACAGCTATCCTCAGAGATGTTTTTCTCCTTAAAATATAATCACGTGAGTATGCATGTACATTTATGAAAAGGTGCCTCCATTTTCCATAAAACCGACTGTCAAGCATTGGTAGTCATAATATCTCTGCATTTCAAACGATTCAGAAGAACGTTGATCCTTTGAGAGCTGGCTCAGTAGTTGCCACTGAGTAATTTTAATTTTTTTAGACAGATATTGAAAAAAAGACATATCGGGAAAAACACACGAATGCTGAGGAATGGTTGATGATTTCCAGAAGCATTTTCTCATGTTGTTACTGCGAGTTTAAGAAGCTGAACCGAGTTCATAGAAAAACTACAACTGTCATTGTAACACGCATTCTAAAGGACAACGTTGGAATGCTTCTGCATTCTATTTAATGTACCGAACAAGGATCTTCCATTTATTATAATAGCATCCACAAGAAATATTCAGTTCATGGTACCGGATAACATTCAATTTTCATTCCGGTTGTTATTGCCACTTTTCCACCAATGGCTGTTTTTAGTTCACAGTTCTGCGTACGCTAATACCAACCACCGGTTTTCCCCTATGAATGAGCTATTTGGAGTGGTAATAACTGCATTTGAAACTCTACTCTATGCAAACATGCTTCGAAACAAATCAATTCAGTGGGCAGAAAACACCTACTTAATAATTCCATTTCTGGTCGTTATTCGAAGTCGTTCGGCGGGTTTACTTTTTTCACAAAGCCTGTCAATGAAGAGCTTCTCATCTCACAAAACATTGACCAGGTTAGGCAAAAGACTGGGGGCGATTGCTTATATCAGGGTATCAAAATAATTTTCTTTGGGCATAGATGGATGCGATGCAAAACCCTACCTAGAAACTAGCTACCCTGCCCCACTTTTGCTAAAGGCAAGGGGGTTCTAGGAATCGCCTAAAGTTGGGGTAGCTGTCAGGATAGGTTGTTCAAAAGAGCAAACCATCAAATTATTTAAGTTTTATAAATACTTATTTCGACTTTGTTCATGTGGTTATTGCTTACGCATTGGATTTTATGCACGCAATCAGCTGAATAGCCGTTCAGCTCCCGGCCTTACTTGATATATATCATGGGAGATTGTGCTAGGTATTTTCGGAAGAACTTTGCTTCAAGTATGGCGGAAAGATCAGGGTTTTTTAAAGAAAAACTTGGTCAATGCCTTCCACCCAAATCTTGCGCAAGAGGAAACATTGGGATTTTGATTTGTTCGCCGTACTCGAGAATTCTCTCCTGGACCTTGGACTTGAAATGTTAAAACAAACGGAAGAAGAGCGAAGGACTACTACATGCAAATTGCCGAAACATCTGTTTCGGAGAACAATTTTGTCCGTCACGTGAAACCAGTTTAGTTATTCTCTGACTTAATTTCAATCCCTTATGTGGTGGACTTTCATCAAGAATTGAGTATAAAGTGGAAGAATCGCTAGATCAACCGGAAAGTGAAAGTGGCATAGTTGTGCCGACGGAGGTTAAGTTCAATGATTGGTAAATAATAAGCTGTGATGAGATATACCATCTCTCTTGAGACACCCTTGTCTTTTTATGTGTGCACTTTCGACTAGTAGGTTGCTTTTTCTCTGCGCTCATAGGTTATTTTCACTGTTATGTTCTCTTGAATTAGGATCAGACTTTTGCCCACTCAGTAACAACTTGATGCTGAACTACACTCATAAACCTGTACCGAACTCACAGCTAGGATAATCTTTGATCCGTTGAAACCATCTTGCAAGCGATGTGATACTCGAAGGTTATGATCATCCTCTGCTATGGGTCCCGGAGACGAAATGAAGAGTATCGACGAAGTATACGAGATAGTGTCGGTTAAAGGAACACCAAGAATTACTCCTTGTTCATTATTTTTTGCTGCGGTAACTACTTTTGGTTACTCGAAAAATCAGGCCAAACTTTGGCACGCCAACAACAATGCTGACAATTCAGTCTAAGACCGATTTCCTACAAATCCCATATCTGATCATTGTTAAACCATTCGGTTCATGCATAAATACTACACTTAGGTGATTTTATCGGCTTCTATCAGTGGGAATAAGCCACATTACAATGCTGATCGAAGTGCAGTGAGACTCGATTACTTCAAATTCAATGTATTTCATGCTCATTTCTAATCCCCCCCAACCAGGAAGTTGAAGTTACTTTGAAGGCATGGTTTACCCTGGTACTATGTTCTCAAAACTGACATCTAGTTCAAGGACATGTAATGAATCAAATGATTTAATCCTAAACAGGAGAAATGGTATGATAGTAGGAAGTCAAACCTGGTCTTCAGATCGAATTTGGAGAATGAATCCCATAAAGTGCTCTGATATTCTGTAATGCCTTCATAAAATGCTCCAACCCAATGATGTTCAACCCAGATACAGTCATCAGTGGAAAACCATTAAAAAGATTTTCATCCGTAAAGTATCCCGGTGTAAACATCAGCCGTTTCCTTACCTGGACAGATCGCATCGCAGCTATCTTTTCCAGAATTTTAAGACCCATCTTCTACTTGACATGAATCAGGTCATGTTATATTACATTCCATTTATTAAGACGTTTTGCATTTTCTTAGATACTTCCGCAATCGCTGTATGCTTACCCCATCACACTCCTCGGACTGTTAACAAAAGATTTTAGAATTGTTCCCAGGTCCCTTAAACATTCTTCACAACTTAGTGGCATCACTTAAGACCTGCGCATCCACTGTATCACAGCCCGATATCACAAAGCATTACTGGCATTCACTTGCAAGATCTTAGAAATTGGTACAAGCCATCTTTAACCCGATCATAGAAATTGCATATCAACACTTACAGTTGGATCGTAACACAAATATATATGTGTACACAATAGAGCATATAGGTCCCCCGTAATTCCTTATCTTGCTCGTTTTCTGACCAATCCATACATCATCATCACGGACTTGCTTAACTCGCTCCGCTAAACGTGCGCTTTTCTCGACTGCCGTTTTCCAATGTCTGATCTTCCATTGCTGATTTTTTCAATTCCGTGGTTACGTAGTAGCCGAATATTCACCCTCGGGTGCACTCAGCATAAACTTGACTTTGTTTGTCTTGAATTCAGGTTTTTGATGTGTTTGTTTTTCGCAGCTGACTCGCTCCAGACTGAAAATGTTTCAATGTCATTAGTATTTACCAGCCATAGGGCTCTCTTTCAACGTCCGGTTTATTCCCGGATTTTTTACAAGAACCACAATAAAATATCAGTGACAAACAAGATCCATACTCCGTAGCGCAAGGGCATTTACTGGGTGGTTCATGTTATATAATAGGTAATAAGGAAACGATACAAAACTTGATATTAAGGAACAGCCATGCTAAACAGTCACCAGTGGCGCACTGGGCTTGCAATTAAAAACAGAATCGGCCTAAGCACTGAAGTATGCCTTAGTGGAAAAGGTGTACCCCATGAATGGGCGCGTGGTGTTTATTTCAACTAGCATATGCATAAAGGGGTAAACACCGAGTTTTTATTTTTTGTTCGAAAAGAATATATGATTAGGACCGTGAAAATAAAACAGCTCCAGAAACATAGATACCAGTGTACGATTCTAATGCCATGTTGAGAATTCAACAATATAAGACTTATATTATGATGATCATTTCGGCTAACTGTCAGATAGGAACCACATCAAAACTTTTTCATACTCCGAGGTGCATATTGAAAAGCAATGCAACGGGATGGTGGAAACTACTGGCCAACAAACAATCCTTGCCAGGAGAGTTATAATAATTCCTTGTGATTAGATACGGTAGAAATTTCTCACATTTTTTTATCCAGCCGGACGGATCAAGAAGGCAGAAAATATTATCCTAGTTTTCATTTTCATACTTAAATTTCCTGGATGCTTGCTAAGCATTCTGGCTTGATTGAAAGATGAAACTGAAAGACGCACGATTTAGATTGAGAATACATTTTTATTGCGAGAAAAAACATTTCGAACGGACTTGATCAAGTCGGTATTTGTTCTGCAGTCATGCGCACATCACCAATGAAGCTGAAACTATTCGAGAATTTGCATGTATTTTTATTATACTGCAAACGGGACATCCAGTAGTCTGCAATAGTTTATGGTTACCGTCCAGAACGGCACCTTGGCAGAGTTGAAAATTGTATCCTGTAGGTACGGCAGTTTAGGTGATTGAAGCTGGTTACACCTATAGTATCCTGATGTGATGTTTGTCAGGCTGACATAAACGAATATTCAGATTGAGGCCATCCCGTGTTCATAAGCGATAAATAATATAGATCTATGTTTTTTACTATTCGTTTTGACTTGAAGTTGCTTTGTTTAAAAAAGAGTGAGTTGCTTTTAAAAATGCACGGATATCCGTCCCATTTCATTTTACACGTGATAAGTTGTTATTTTGCTCAACCAGGTATTCAACTTGGATAGATCTGATATTTTACTATCTTAGGTCACCTAATAGCAAATCAACCCCTGAGGTGGATGAATCAATCAATGGTTGGATCACAAACTTGATAGACTGCAAGCTTGTAAATGAACTGGCGTCGTTGTCACAAAATCTAGGTCCACACTGGAAAATGTGCAGTGTGCGATCATTGATTCTGCGTTATGAATCGTCACCCAGTTCAACCCAAAACTGCCACGAGTTTTAAATTCCGTGGATGACGAATGAGGGGCACGTAAAACCAGTAAAGCTCAGGTACTACGTTTTGCTGTTTTTCCGAAAACCCCACTTTTAAAAGAGAACCTGGATAACCTCGTGAAAACATAAACTACTCAATCAGACATCTCAAGTTCAAACTCCAGTTGAAACTAGTGTGTGGATAAAAAGTGACAGGTATTATTAGCAAGTATGTAGCTGTTCAATCGTATATCTGTGGATTATTTCGGTAAGCACAATGTTCAAAAACATCATGAATTGTTTTGAAAACAAGTTATCACTTGCATTCGATAAATCAAACTGCCCACTGTGCAAACAGAGAAACAGATCATGCCCTAAAGCCTAGTAGAAGAGAGTACCCACACGTTTGGAATCAGAAAAACACCTAAATTTGCTTCAGCATCATAGCTTTTACAGAACACTCGGTAAAATCACAAAAACGCACCCTCAATCATGTCCACTTCAAATAAACTTTCAATTTTTTTTCGGACTCCCATACCTAATGTTTTTTGGCAAATACAAAATGAACCATATGATGATTAACGCACAAAGGTCCACATCTTCGGTATAGGCAAGCAGAGAATAATCAGTCAATAAGGTGCCACAGATACGTATCTCGTGTTGGAGACAATTAGTTTACTGACTGCATTTTGTTGAGAAAACTCAGAAGAAAACAACAGCCATCCTTCTTTACAGTTAAGAACACAAGATTTTTAGCTGAGAAGGTAAATTTATGTCATTCAAGTCACCGCCATTTAGCATTTCACTTGAACAGTGACACGTGGATAAGAGTGCAAACCGCTCATGTATTTGAACACTGTTGTAAAAAAAGGGCTCTTTGCGGTGTATTATGACCGTGAGAAGCCCACCAATAGTAACCATGTGAAATAAACATGAACACCCAGGACGCTACTTTACCACTGGTCTGAAAATTAGTCAAAAGTAAGTCAGAACCCCTGCGCCCGTACGTAATCTGTGTGGGCAAAATTACGAATCATTGATTACAGTTGGTTGCTCTGATGCTGTACTGCTTCTAAAGTTACTTTTTTATTGTCCCATCAGACAACCAAATGAAAGAAGAGGGACTTACGACTAGCGAGTAAATCTGAATATTGTAAGGGTTAGAAATACCTGGTTATTTGTGAATACGTAAACCAATTCCGAACCGAAAGGACTGTGAATATGTAACTCCCGGTATTCTTGAAAAATACTGAAAACATTTCGCATTATTTTCATCTATTCAGTAGAGACCTAAGCACTGACATCTCGAGATCAGCAGTTGCGTGAAAAATGCTTTCCTGTGAAGTTGTAATTTATCCATCAGCCAAGCTCTACAGGTTCTTTGTATTGAATAATTTTGGTTTTATACGGAGAAATCATCCAGAAAAAGATTCGCTCGCCTTTTGAGTAAGGGTTCAATAGGGTCTGAATTCCGTGACAAAACTGTCGCACTTTATACACTACGCATGTCGAAATAATCAGTCTGGATCTTCTGGTTGAAAGGTGTTCGACCAAAATCGTTGTATTTAAGTTGGCTTCATGTAAGATCTTAGTTGAGATACTCTGCTTATAGTTCCAAACGCGTCAGGGAATCAGTTGCAAAGCTTTCATACTTTATGAGTTACTATTTCTCTTCATTTTCGTAAATACTAGATTTTTGACTTAAGATGCCGTTCTATCGTGAACGTTGGTTATTTGCCTTTGTCGACCAAGGATCATGGTTCCCATGATCAATTAACAAAGGGCTACGCAAAATTTATAGGAAGACCAGAATGCTTGCTAATAAATAAAAGGGGTCTCGCCCATTGACTTGCGATTAGAGCTCATCAGTAAAGCGAACTCTGAAATGAACTCAGCTTTTATTTGAAACCGTATAAGTACGGTATGTGGTGGTGAGTATGCTAGACAGTGAGCACGTCTTTTGCATTTCTCATTAAAAAACATTTGTTCTGAGTGCACAAACATTCAAAGGGAGTTCGTGCTGCACATAGTCTCCACTTTCCATATTCGTAACACCTCTGGAAGTGGTTCCGAGGTACTTATTTCAAGTCGCTTTGATTTCAGAGCCGCATACATTATATTGCTCCGTGCAACAGTCACAAGACAACAATGCTGATGAGCACACCATCAAAAGAAAAAGCTTCAATAAGCACGACGAATCGTGGTGACATTCTAAGGGAACACGTCATTCACGTGCACGGTGGTTCGTAGGCATGGGAAACTGATAATGCGACAAAAAACGTTGACTCTTTTCTGAGCCCCACGATGAAACATCTACGAAACACCTTGGAAACGAGGGAGTCAGGTTCATCAAAAAGAGTTTAAAATGATACCATTGAAGGACACATCAAACAAAAGTTCGGAATAAAAACCACCATAGAGTAATCTGTTAGGAGAACTTCCTAGAGCCTCTTGAACTGTCGTTTGATGAGCAACTCACCTGGCATATTCCGATTTAATTGATTGATTTGTTTTCCCTTCAGATTTTGTCTAGCTGCAGTACATTGGATAAAATCGGGGAAAAACAAAAATGAAACACTAAATTTGTTATCGGAAAAATGTTTAACTTTCCAATTTAAAACCGGCACTTTTGATGCAGACAGCAAGTTCAGCCAACTAGAAAATATAGAGCGCAGAAAACGATTCGCTGCATCGGAAAACCTTACGGTCCACACGTGGGAATAATGGAACTCTTTTCACATCGAAGACAGCGCAAATGGATTGAATGGTCAGCCATTTTCTTTGAACTTAGATGTTTGATTCAATTATAGCACAAAGTGAAATAAACCATTAAAACATCCATCTTGCCATGGTAGGTCTAACTGATATAAGACGGCTAACATGGAGTGACCGTTCCTCTGAGTACATTTTCATGCTAATGCCTGGAACATGGTGACCGGACCACATGAACAATTATGAAATCTGCCAAACCTGGCTTCCTAATGAAATGTGCCTCTGTATTCAACAAGTAGACACTGACTGGTTCCTAAGGTAATAATTTCGCAGGCAGCAAAATTGCACCATAGTTTATTGTGGTGTATATCATATGTTACTGCAATTTGATCACTATGCAAAAGTTCCAAACCTTTCCTGTCGGCCTTGTAACTAAGGTAGCATAGCACATGCGTGAGTGACAACTACACGTAGGTTGGAATCTCTTCAGACAATCGAACTGTTTCTAAATTTATTAAATTTCCCATGGAATATAGTAGCCATCAAGTTATTACTTGCACTTCGATATTTTTGTGACTCACCTGAACGTAAAACTTCATTCACTGAAACATGATAAGGTTCAATAGATTTTCTGTTCTCCATTACAGTCTCGCCTCTTGTCAAATCTCTCATTTCGCCGAGGGAACCTTTGGGTTTACTTCAAAGCATTCATCCATCATTCTTCCTTTTTTCTCATGAGACTGCCCAAAATTTAATTTGTGTAGAAAATGCTTCAATCATTTATCTTCAGCGAAGTTAAACCAAACGGTTTGCCGTACCCTGAGTCACAGGGATAGCGTACGTTTCAAGGAGTGAGTGTTTATAGGGATTTGAGTAACTTGGAAGGTAAGCATGGTCCGGAAAGAAAAACGAAGTTTCTTGTTTCACACAGATGTTTCCGATAGTATCGTGCAGAAAGTAAAAAGTAAGGTTTACTCACCTTCCCTAATAACATTCTGAACTAGAACATGTATAAAAAGGAGAATGATTTATGCACAGGTGAGATGGACTGGTATTCGTCCACGGGGAACTGTTTTATTCTTAGGATGGGAATATCTGTCGATATTTTTGAGCAGTCATTTGGATGCAAACAAAAAAATATTCGTTGTGCATATAAGTCATTCCCCCAGTGTTGAAATTAGTTGAAACAGGTCGGAAATTGATTAGGAATGAGTAACCCAGGCAACACAATACTTGGTCCATGTTCACAAGGCATGTCATATTGTTCAAAGAGCATTGAATTCATAATAAAACATGGCTTTTCAACATTTCAAAGTAAGAAGCTGAACTACTGTACGACCACTTGGGAATTTTGTTAGATTTCCAGTTAGAAACGAGATACTTCGACCGTGGTCGCACAGCATTTGCGTCGTAAGATTAGTTCTATTATACCGCTGGTCGCATTTGGTAAGTACTTTGTGATAGGGAACCTCAAGATGACTCTCGATGAAAATAAAAGTGGTGTTGAAGTGATTCCTTTTATAGCCAGTAGGTAATGACATCCAAATGTTTGGTCGTGAAGGTATCCGTTGGGATCAACAATGACTTTTCCATGATGCTTGAGGAATGAGGCTGAATATTTTTCCGCTTGGAGTTCCCTAAAACAGATTCCCACCAACTCTTGCAACCATTCTTTTTCGAGACTCAGATTATATTCTTGAAGAAATTTTGCATGGGAGTACTTAAACGGCTTTATGCTTGTATTTCTTTATCAGACTAGATCAAGTAATATTATCTGACTTCACGCTGGTGTCCAGCGATTTAGATAGGATTTAAAAAGTGAGTCGAAAAATTGCAAAACCAATTCCAATTTTCATGTTGCAATATCAACATGATCCACCTCATAGTGACTTGAGTCAAATAATAACTGACCGCCTTCTTCTTTGACACGCAGGAAGCGTCTATTGAAGGAGAGGTCATTTTCAGAACCAGAAAGTACCTATCCAATGATATTTTGTCGATTAGCCGAGGGCAACCATCAGAAAGAGCATATATTTTCCCGAATTTTGATTCCCGATGTACTTTTTGTCGTGTTTCTCTGGTACCATATCGGGTTCGCGAACTTTGTTATTTATCAGAGTGGTGAAACCGGTTGAGTGCCTCCGGAAAGATGTTCTATCATTCAAATGCAGTACCTTCCTAACTACACATCGTTACTGGGAAAAAAAATGGTAAAAGCCTTCAGAGACGGTTTCACCAGCAGAAATACCCATCAGGTAATATAGAGAAGCTCATGTATGACTGATTTTTAATACACAATTGAACATGGAATCAACTCTGCATCACTTACTTCCTTGTACTAGAAAAATTGGTGTGAAAAGTGGGTTTTTGGTGTTTCATTTTTCGCAAGGGAGTTTTATCTTCGAAAATATAAATTCTATATCTGCTATTTGTATCAGTCCACTCTTAGACGTCCCCCTCGGCAAAAGCTTTTCATCTGTCGCCAGACAGCCATCTGTCCAAAGTGGTATTTGATGCAACCGTGCTTCAACCCTTCTCCGTTGAACTTTAGAGAATATGAAAACAACCTCCGAAATGGCTTTTATATTGTATTTTCTGATTACAACAAGACTCATATTGTGCTTCAATCTTCCACTCAGTTTACTGAGGTCAGGTATCATCGATTTCATTTTAAATCACTTGGTTTTTTTAGAAAATTCCATTTTATATAGGACATCATCAACTTTGTGATGGTTCCGGAACATATACTGCATACCATCTCTTTATCACCCTTAACAGCTGATATCTGCATTTTTCATATCCAAAATCCCAAACCCACGAGCCAAACTTTTGGATTCTCCATGATTTGACATTAGGGATTCTCGAATCGATAGATAACTGTCGAATACGTACATGCATTGGTACAGTCATGCTCACTAAGACAATCCGAGTGAATGGGTTTTATTTGTGGAAGAAACTGATAGCGCCAAAATTGTCAGTATACAATGTCGCCCTAAATACAAGCGCTAACTGCATGGTGGCGTTCATGGTTATAAGACTGGATACTTTCGAAGAGTTGAACTTGGTTAACTTTTTGTTCCTTTTTACGAAATGAAACTCAACATTTACTACGAGCCAGCACTGCATTCACACAAGTACATAGCTTGTTTTTTCTCATTTTGCTAAATAACCAATCTATTCTTTATATTGATGAAGAATATTATGATGAATTCAAGTCAAATAAGCTAACACAACAATGAATTGAAAAATTCTTACCGATATCATCAATACCTCGTTCTGTATAAGCGAAAAACATCCGTGCTTGTCAAGAAACCAAATGATAAATGCTTTTGGTAACTGGGCCATGAATGGAATCCCGGCATGTTATACAACGTGGCTTTCATTATTGAACCTTGAACGAGCGGGACCCCGTTTGCCAAACATTTGAATTCCCGGTATAAACATCTTTCGGGTGAACGCGCGTCCATTCAATCCAGATGGACCATTGTGTGTCAATATCAGGGGCAAATGAGCTATTCCAACCGCTTTCCACCTCGTTTAAGTGTATAATACCTGATACCTTGATTTCAGTTAATTTTACCAATTTGAGGTTTGTTTTAGCTGATAGATCTACGGCATTCACATACCGCTCCATCTCTCTGAATCACCACTTTTTTATTTCACGTGTGTAATTCTGAATGGAATACAAGCCAAATAAATATCTTGCTTACGTACACGAACTTGACGTCGTTCGAGTTCATGGAAAAAAGTCAACCGAAGGATCTCTCAACAAATCGATTTGCTTCAGCATCTGCGCGGTTCAGGTAACACTGCCTCATCTGACTGAAGTTAAGTATCTCAAGGCCGACTGGCTTTATCGGGATTGTAATGTACCGGAGATAGCTATGGACAGATACATTTTACTTTCCCCTAGTTTGAGGTTATCGTCGGAATGTCGTATTTAAATGAGGTTTTTTTGATGAGTATGCCTTCTCAACACAGATTTTCGAAAAAATAGTCCGAGGCCTCAATCAAACTAACGGAGGTCAGATTGTTTTATGGCGAGCTTTAGTGGACATAGTATATTGTACCTATTTATATTTATCTTATCAGAGTCACTGGTGGTGAGGTCATTCTGCATTTTTACTCCTGGAGTAGTAAATTGCCAGTGATATCCGGACTGTTCAAAGTACGGTATTTGCTCACTTGTTTTCCCGGATGATGTTTATTGATCGGATGCGTATTCACTGAACTTCTTCACAAAAGTTTTTATGGATTCCAAATTTTATGAGCCTCATTTTTCCACTACGTCCACAGTGTTCTCCCAATGTGAAATCAAAAATGATCCAGGATTCGCGCTCTTGTTTCAAGAAAGCAGGACTACCCGAAGGCTAGCATTTTCATTATTTTTCCGTGTTCTGGATATCGGATCTTTAGCTGACTTCGGAAATTTTTAGGAACTTAGTTTGGCAGTACTTACATTTGAGGTTTTAAATGCGGTCCCTTCCTTCTTCAGAGGAAATTGTATGCTTTCCACTGGTTAGGAAGAGTGTTCAAGCCAAACAAATACAGAGTATTTATTTCGCTCAAACACTTTGGATTGTTTCAAATGTACCCCATAGTTGTGGAATGCATATCGGAAGAAACCAGTATCGTTGATTTAGGGTTTCCCTGTTGTCTCTTTATTAGTCGTGGTGGGTAGCTTTTGCGTTTGGGTAGGTCACTCACGCGTTTCAGTTCATCCCACGGTCACCCTTCAGCCAGCTGAATATAATTTCCCACTGACTGTGTGGTTTGCCGAAATTCAACAAATGTTATTTAATTGCCTTGCTAGAGCCTCAGAAGGTGGTTTATTAGCTAAGTCAGGTGTAGGGTACCTTTATATAAAATCCGTTATCCATTTCAACTTACCAACGGATATAATCTTCACCACACATATATCAATATAATGGAAATTTATAATAGCCATGAACGGTTTTTACCTGATAAACCTATGCTTTCAGCTCGAGCCTTCACTTATCAATGTATAACGATTATCTGAATCCCCACATGTGTATTGACTTGGAAGGGGTTTCTGAAATACGTGGATGTGGACAGTATTCGCAAATTTTAACTTACGCCATTCTGTCATTGCCGCGAGGCCTAGCAATAAATGGGGGAATAGCATGGCACTCAATCCACGAGAAAAATGCAGCTATAGTGGTTTGATTGTTTGCTTATTCAATTTATGGATGAAGCGAATAGTTTCGCAGGTTTTGGCCAAGAGTTCGACAGTTTTAACGTGGTATACCTACAAGGGATTCACCCAAGTTTCCCAATCAAGAACATTTTTAAGACGGATTTTAGATGCATTAGATTTTTTCATCAAGGACTAGAATAAAAACCTAGCCAATGCTCTCATCATTCCACTCGCAGTCACGTTTAAATATCTTCTACCGATATTTGGTGATCGAGGAGGTTTGGAAGAAGTAAAACTTGCCGTATCAAGTGCAACTAAAAGGTCTCGTAAAATACTGATTTTTATGAAATGGATCTGAAACGTTTTCGTCTATTCTTGTTAGTGTACCTGAACACAACAAGATAGAACCAGCAACCTTTCATACTGCTTGCATATGTGATATTATCTCCATCTATTTGCTGGTATATCCTTCTCACCCTGACACATTTACTATTTAGGGATGTGTAATGAATGGTGCCTTAGAGAACAAATGTTGATCAGTATTTTCCATGATGAACCTGAAATCAGCACACGATGTGACGGAGTTCAATGCATCTAGTGGCATGTTAGAGCAATGAAATCAATACGCGACTCCCTCTTACAAATCATACTTTGATGTTACCCAAATTGAACATAAAATTTTGTGTGTTACCTAGAGCACAATATATTTCTGGTTGTGCAAAATGAAGGCTATGCTAAGTTTACCAAATTGGTCTGTATTGGTTGTGCATCAAAAAGATAACGTTTCGTTTTTCATCGGAATTTGTTTCGAAAAGAGAAAACATCTAGCATTTTCGTCACAACTTTACGATTGTGATTAATCAATCTTACTTGGATTGCAATATAATGTGCATACGCGGACGGTATAGCATCACTCAATTTTAATTTTCAGCCAAAGGTGTGATCAAATGCTTCCAACCGACTAGCAACTATCCGTGAATCAAACTGTTTCACGCTTCGGACACGAGAAGACACGAAGCGGCCCCAAAGATTTTTTTCCCGGCGACATCAGCAGCTTTTCAACCGTCTTCAATATAGTCAGTTCCCAATAAGTCTTCTTTCATTTTGGGATAGAAATAGGTCCGCAAGCAATATGTGTTGTACTTTAGTCGCTCCACGGCGTCTCGAGGTTTTCATTCTGTTATTTCCTTCTTAGAATGATTCTTTATTTGTTTCATACTTTTCATAAATTTAGTTATGATAGTTGTATCATGTTATTACGAATGTCGTTATAACACAAAAACCTCTACAAAAATTTCGAAACTTCTCCTGTCTATATTTCACTTCCAACTTATAAGACACCTATGGCAATAGTAGAATGGTGTGACTATGCTCGTGCAATGAAATATGAATTAAAATCGAAGGTCTGTTCTTAATAACTTATCTTACCTTGACCCAGATTTTTCACTGTGTGACATGCAAACAGTATCAGTATCAAAACCCTTTTCAATCAAATACAAAATGTGTAGGTTTTTGCGAAAAAAGTTTGTTAGCTCACTTAAATACCGCTGACATATCATTAGACCTAAGTGGCTCATATTGGGCCATCTAGAAATTATGTTTGGCTGGGATATGCTGTTTTCGTAAATATCATTTAAGAAAGTTCTCTGACAGGCTTCATCTTCAAATTATTATCACATAATACAGAATGGGAAATATCCACAATGAAGTAAAATAGTCTTCAGTGGTGAGTGAATAATTCAGAGGATGCCTATATCTTTTCATCAGGTTTCCATTCATCACAGTGCCATATTTTGGTTTTATAAAAATGTATTTGAAGCTGTTTGGAGAATATGCATAGCCAAGCGGGTTGTAATTTTTTGCCCGCTTCTTGTGACCACACATCCATTTTCGAGATTTGAACAATGGTAAAAACACCAACAGTTTTTTTAACTAACTGGTTGTTCTGTAAAACTAGGTGTCATCGGGAGATTATATCTGATTTTCCTAGAGTAAGCCCAAATAGCTTCGTGGTTAAATTGCTAAACTCGAAGTCAGTGGGTAAGAGGCTAAACGATGAGGACAGATTTGAAAATAAAGAAAGCGCTGTTCCCTAATATACAGAACATCCCGATGGACGGCACTTCCCGTGTCAATGAACATGAGTATCACACTGATCGACCTCTTGTTTATGGTTGCTCAGAGCATGAATGGATAAGCTGGGAATGTTCTTGAGACCCATATTTTGGTAAAATAGTGGTGATTCACCGACCGCGATTGACATCCGGAGAATGTGTGGCGGTCGGCATCCAGCAGATGTTCCTTTTTGTAAATGAAATTTAGCTATTACCAGTTTCTTTTCGCGCCTTCCTGGCGAGTTCTCAGAAACAACTAAAGTTTCGAGAACAGATATCATTCATCAATAAGCCCATTCCATCTAAATTGTATCCCGGGTTACTGTAAGATATAACATGGTCTCCCTAAGTACACAGTGCGTCTGAATATTACTTACTTTTGTTGTCTAAACATGAACCAAAAGTATATGAGAACACTGTCAGTAGCGGGGACCAGACTGAAAATGTTATTTATTTGTTAAACTTCGAGTTATTGAGATGAACGTTCACATAAAATCGGTAAAGTATTGCATACCATGAGTTGTACTTCATTAGAAGTATGGCAACCCTTGTTTGGATACAGAGATGTAAATGCCCATAGTTGTCAAACGTCAAATCTATAACACAGGTAAGTGGGATCATGGTTCACTCGTGTGTATTTCTTCCACAAGTTCTCATTCACTTTTGTAAGTCTTTTCACGTGATGCAAACGAAATTGTAATTGGAAAAATGAAAATTTGAATTTATCACTTAGGAATTCCAAGTAGTCTACAAGTTATCACGTATGTAGGGGAACGTCGAAGGTGTGTTGGTAATCTTCTATGGATCATAAATCTACCCAGCTGCCCGTGAATTTGGTTGCCAGGTACATTATCGTTGCTGGACCAGTTCCCGATTTTAGTGACACAGTGGTCTTCGGAATAGCCAGCTCACTTTGCTTCGAATAAGCGTAAGTTTTGACTGTCCACAGACACATGGTTGCACGGTGACCAGACAGATACCCTATATAATTAGAGCCAGCTAGCGCAAGGTTCATTTTCTTCGTATACTCCAATAAGCTATTGGTTTCTTACTTGCAGTTTGGTCCGGATTCGCACTCATTAGGTAAAAGTGCATGAAAATATTCGGAAAATGTGTGAATCCGTTTTGACTTCAAACATATTGCTGTTACTTCAATAACCATCTCGAATTTCTGAAAATTCGGTGTTAATAAGCTGGTGATAAACGTTGTTTTCCACAGCCAAGCCATTTTCACTTTCTTCTGATATTTCTATTCACTACGAGGATCATGAGAGAAAACCCTGATTACTGAAATGGATCTTAAACTGTACATGCAGCAATCATTCACTTTTCCATTAGTCAAAAGTGCTCACAAATTAGACGCATATGAGTTGGCTAGGTGCATCTAACTAATAGTGGGTTGATTGGTTACTAAGGGACGTATGTCTTTGCCCGTCCAGTTGAAAGGTACTCCAGCACTCAAGCAGAATGAGGCTAATCATTAGTCAGGTGATGAATTCTTGTATTCAGATTTTACCCTTGATTTACCGTTGACTTCTCCGTTTTATAAACGACGATGAACCTTCCAGTGGAAAATTTATGAACACCAATAGATGTTCCCTATAACCATTCCCCAAAAGAAGATAGGTTCCCCGTTTTGCAAATGAAAACTGATTTAGAAAAGCAGCGGGCACAAAATGTTTGCTAGCAAAGGACAAAAAATGCGTTCAATGCACCACTGAAATTTATTAACTTACGGGGACGTAGTCGATGATCGTTTGAACTTCTGTAGAATTCTCTGTGACTAAAGTATTGTCTGCTAATCCTTTTACTACGACATTTGTGAAAGCGAAAGGGCTACATATGGGTTCGAGAAATTCACCGGAACATAAACATTTTTTTGACAAGGGCTCTTATACACTGAAGAATATTATGCAAATACTCACTCTTCAACGATTTATAAATCACTAAAAAATCAGAGACTACTCATTTAATGATCACTTGATTTTAATGTGAAGTAATGTTTCAAAGAAACTACAGTCGGATAGACGGACTGAATAACCAATTTTCCCCAGATGGGATCTAGTAACTGTAAAGTTATACGTCCACTGACTGAAGCGAATTTGTTCTCAAGTATTCGGCTGCATTGCGCTATTCGAGTGGTGGATTTCATAACAGAACATCAACGTGTTTTTGGGAAAAAGGCCAAGGAGAACACTAAAAAGCTCTCAAGTATCAACCCCGAGTACTTTAGACTTTAGAAACTTCAAAACACATAACCAGAACAACAAACTAAGCCAATTCTACTTTCGAGCTATTTGGTTAGCTAATATAATTATAGTTTATTTGCCAAAAGGTGGATCATATCAATGCAAACTAGAAATGAAGTGTTACAAAAGACTGTCTATTCAGTACTTATATTTGGTAGCAAGCAACATTTTTTGCAGTTTTTTCATTAACTCTTGGTTTGCGAAACCATTCTATAGTTCTGATATATCATCGTTTGTTGATCACAGATTGGTAGTTACAATCACGCCAACGCAATGTTTCGGAAACTACCTAATCGCAGCTTAACGTTTTTCTCGTACGGGAAGGAGATTGGCACACTACGGTGGTAAACTCCGTTGAGGTTGATATTAATACAGACGGAACATTTACTAGTATAAAAAACAGACACAAGACATCTTTCAGTTTACTTCATAAAAATAGTGGAATTCTGGCATATAAAAAATAGATAAATTTACATTTCCGAACTCTGCAGGTTTTTCCGGCATATCCGCGTCCGAATTGACCACAGAGATTTACTAGTTTCCCTGGAGTCATGGATATATATATATATATATATATATATATATATATAGCATGGTCTGTATTTTTATATCAACTAACTGTTTGTATTCGATTAGAACAGGTTGATAATTTCTTTGATATTGGCAAATCCTTATAGCATCACAGAGAGCTTACCTGTCAATGCATCTTGGAGTGCAAATGATAGAATAATATTTTATGAATGTGGCATATCGAAATGTAATGTGGTCCTGAAACATTTCTGTAAAGTCTAAATGATTTCACTCAGAACACAAGACCAACCACGATAGTTCACTCGATTCATACATCCATGACTAATAGTTGAATATTCCGCAGTACAACAAGTTTGGACAGACGGGTAATAACACCACTATGCAATGCCATTGGAAATGGTTTATTGCACATATAGTTCAAGACATGAACTTTCCCATTATAGACCCACCTCGCGATGGAACCTATAAGTGATTTCTCACAAATTCACAGATTCTGAATCTAAAGGCTCAAAAAAACCAAGTGTATGGAAACCTAATGCCTAACGTGAATCACTCACTAACTCAGCTGATAAGCACCAGCTTGGATTGTCAAATGACGCGCATTTATTAAAGTGCGCAAATAATTACCGGACGGTTTTAACTCAAATTTCGTTACTACTCAAGGGACCGCGTTGCAAAAATACTGTATATTTATGTACTTACACTTCAAGAATGCTATAAGTGCAAGATTTTTAAAGTGGTTTGACCAAAATAATTTGCATAATCAGTATGACGAACGTCACAATTGCCCATTACCGATCACTAGGAAAACTGGACAGGCAGAGCCACTTTTTTAAAACAACACTTGATGTGCTATTCCCACTACGATTTGCCCATTTATTTTAATATATCAAATGCGTTCAAATAAACGAATTATTTCCAAAACGAAGCTAATCCGTTTGCGGCTAACACAGAAAAATCACATTCAGTAAAAATAGAACCAAACCAAAACATTTCCCACTGACAAACTGCTATTATAGCAAGTGAGTTTTACTGAGAAATGCTAGTATTCTTATGTTTCATCAATGTTGAAGAATCAGCGATCGTCAAAGGGAAAATTATCGTTTGCGGTAGATGTAAAACCGGCTAAGCTGTCAATCCTGAATTACTTTACCAATTGCACATTGAGTTCAGCCGCAACCTGTCATGATACCGTTGCCTCAAAGATGACAAAATGATGTTCAAATAACCTGACTTCAGCAAACTAGAGACATTCGTTCCTTTATGGGCAACATATTTGATCGTAAATGTCTGACAATCTACGGTTTGACTACCAATGGTAGTTGCGAAATCGAAAGTCCATTTTAATGTTTGTATATACATAAGCACGATGAATCGTTGAGAACCGATCTGTGATTATTAATTAGTTATCTTATACATAACGAAGGTGCATAAAAATCAAAATATAAGCGTACCAGGAGACGCGAACAATCGTGACCGTTACTAATTTCGCTATTAGGCACAAAAGCGAACACAACCTACTGTGATGGTTTCTCTCTGATTGTAAAGGATTAGAGTGGCAGCAAGGATTTCATTCCTTCAGTACGAGAGGAATAATGACACAATAGAACACCTGAATTCATTTTTCGAAAAAACCGTTCAAGCTTATTCACAGAGCACTGCAAAATAATCGTTTCCCACCGGAAGTTCACGCCAGTACAGCAACAACATTTTCCTGGAGTATCCCCACCTGGCTGACTTTACGTTGACTGAAAGCTATTCCTAAATTACCAAGGCGAATTATCAAATTAACTGGCACGAAAACTCAGTGGATGAACTGTCCTTGAGAGTGAAGCACTAATCTTGGTGTGTATACAAAGTTTAAAAGAGATGATGTGATTCAATATTCCGGAAAATAGTCACATTCCAACAGTTTTTATAGGCTTTTGGAAGACATTTTGGTTACATTATATTTTTTGGTAAAGCTACAATTTAACCACCTCATCATATCCTTTAAGCGCCACTGAATGGAGCTAGAATACACGAGATCATCATCATCGTTGCATAATTAACTACACATATTTCTTGCTAGCCAATAATGATCGATGTACAGGTTGAACACGTGTTTGCTACTCGTAAACGAGGCTCCATTGTGGCTCGGTTATTGTAAGCTGGGGCTTCCCAACCATGAGTGCTAGTGCCCTTTGCGAGTGCATGGTTACATAGTATTTTCAATTTTTGTTTACAATGAATTAACTAATATGAATTTATTTGGATGTCAATTGGATAAGGTCCAACCATGCGCCCATCGTCCCACTTGACCAAAGCCAGGACAGTGGCCGTGTATAATTAGGATAGTGGCTTGCGTATCGCTGGATGTTCACTTGCGTCCTTAGCACGTCACTTTTCTTACAGTGATTGCTCAGCAAGGGAGCACCCAACCGGAATGCGGACCGACGAAATGAAATCACGATTACGTAGAATTTGATTTCTGGCGCCCCGGAACAAGTGACGGCGTGCAATAATCCCAGTGCATGCCTTGCTTAGTCGTCTTGCTAATAAAAACCAGGTCTCAAAATCGCTGGACCATTTTATCGAGCAAGGTGGTGCTGCACTTTTGCAGTCTATGATGCTGAACCAATAAAAGCTAAAGTGATCCAAAATAACTCTAGTTACTCCCCAAAAATAGGTTTTATAGCAACTGAAAAACCGCTTAAAATTTTTCCAAAATGATTGGACAAAATAAACAAGTCATTCGCTATACATTCTTTGAATACCAAACACTAATTTTGAGTTTAAAGTCGCCAGTGTAGCATCATCATCCACAATAGTCAACCTAACATAATTCTCAAACGTACAGCCAGAAGCAGAATTGTAGGCGGAAAATCACCATACATTTGCCATCCTTTCCTGACGTAAATATATGTATATTAACCGGATTAAATGTAAGATGCCGCCTCGTGTGATATTTCATCAATAGCGAGGAGGTTCAGTATAAATCAATGATTTATGAAGACGAACTTACGTAAGTTTTCATATTGTTGCGCTGTGTATTGCAATATGTAACACGGATAAGTGCGTCGATCATATTTGATAAATATCCAAAAGAAAATCTATTGTTGCGTCACAGTGTTTGGCAAAGTTTCCCCAACTGTTTCTCATCAACGAAGTTTTACAGAATGGATTTCAGTAACCATAAACGATGAATACCCAACTAATCATTTGCACAAACCATGAGGTATTGAAATACCACGTGTTTGCATAAAAACCAAACTTGGCTGCTTATTTGCTGTTTCCAAATCACGCTAGAGACACATTCATTCAGCGGCAACACTGTGTTTCTATCCGAATTATTGTCAGAGAGTGTTTTGCTGTAGTTGGGTCAATCCTTCCAAGCGGGCATGTGTAAGAGCTTGCAAGAGAAATTTAGCAAGGAAGATCTGACTGTGATTCGCCAATACCATTGAACAGGATGTAAAGCCTCAACTCACCAACTTTTCCATATTTCTCCTCTATTACAGGAAACAGACCTTGATTGAGAACAGAAAGAAAACAAGTCGTGGAATGCAAGTATTTCTTTCACCCCCGTTTACCGTTTACTTAAAACATTTCAACTGATATATCGCGAGTTGGATAAATGGGTTCATTGCTCTATATTTCCGGAAATGAAGACCTAAAATATTCAGAACCAGATATAAATCGGGAGATTTTATGACTATACACGGATTTCTGCAGCTCGAGGAATGTAAACCCTGATACAGATTTCTCAGCCGGAAGATAATTTCTACTATAGCAGGCAGGAAATTATACTGCCCCGGGAACTAGTATCCAAAGAAACGGGGTAGAACTTCGGAATGAATAATCACTTGGTCCTAATAAGCACATTTCTGAAGCTGGAAGTTTCCAGTGTCTGTACCTTACTGAGTCTGCTTGTATTATTCCATAGACTTTACCCTGCTTGTATTCTCCGCTGCATTTATTATTATCCCACACCGAGCATGAAGTCAGGCATAAGCAAACAACTTGAGGCGATGAGGTCTATTGTACTAATCGGTTACTCAGCTTAGAATTGATCTTCTTTTTCGATGAAGCAAATCTAGTCTTTACACAACCCAGTGTAATTTACAAGCCGGTGGAAATCTCTCAGACAAGCAGGTGGACGTTATTAATTATGTAAGCCTCATATAAACTAACCTGTGGGATTCGTAGAGCGATAGAAGCCGATGCTCATGTCACAAAGTGTGATCGGCTGCTGTATGAATTCTCACGAGCTTCCACAGTTATTATGTCCAATTCGATTAAAAGTTACTGGAGGCAGCCTTGTCTTAGTTTGCTTACTTGGTTTACTTTATATATATATATATATATATATATATATATATATATATATATATATATATATATATATATACGCAGCAGTTCCAGTTCGTGGGTTTCTGTTCGATTTTCGAATGCAGGCAAATATGTACGATACTAAACTGCCCATTGGAGTTCATTTACAGCCCAGTTGAGCAGGAAGCTTGAAATCTGAATCACGTTTAACTGTAGAAAGAACTGTTTTGGAAACAATCCGTTGTTAGCTGACACATTTTCGTTGTGAAAATCAGAAGACTACTAGAATGTGATAAGTCCAGACAGGTCTCCGTGTCACGAATCATCTTACTATGATAAAATTCATTCCGTAGAAAACATCGTCTCGTGTACTGAAATTTAGTAATTCTTGAAAACTGATACTTGCAAACGATGACTTATTTATATGCCCAGAATTGAATAAATATACAAAAACACCATATTTACCAGGCTACTTAGATAACATAATAAAACTGCCTTCATGTTGTGAATCAGTTATGCGGAAGTGGTCTGTTTCTCCGAGTGAAAATTTAGTAAACGTTTACGGTGGCATTTCTTCAATTATGGTTTGTTTGAAAGTAGTTCACCGATCTGCGAAATACAATATTTTATACGCTTTTCATTATGTTTATTCCCAATACGTTTCCAAGATATACAACATTCACATAATTATATCACTTCAAAATAGGCAATGTCGTGCAGTGACCTCAATTTGGATATCCAGGGAGCAAAAGATAAAAGGCCAGTTATCCAACAGTTAACGAAATTACCGAGGTAGTTGATGACACTCGAAAAGGTACACTGCTCACAAACATCTCCGAGTGAACTATTTTCATATTTTTGTTTTACTGTTGGAAGAGTTGCTGAGAGTTTTGAAAGTCATTGACGACAAAGTGGAGGCATTTCGTGAACTAAGTAGCATCCTATCAAATATCGCATAATGATATGCATATCACTCCTTTTTTGTTAAAAGCGAACAAATCGCGCAAGTAGATATGGATGATAAACCCACTACTCAATTTTCTGACGAAGATGAATTGCCGGAGTTTCACTCGAAAGTGAAGTATTCATCAAGAACAAAAATGGCTCCAGGAACACTCAACACGTCTTCATGGAACCACTATAATCGGCTATAGTGATCTCCACCGCATGTACATGTACCAATCTAGACGGACTAAACAATTTTCGAGACTACATTAGACACATGTCACGCGACGGCACTAACTTCAGTCAGATCGTTTGTTCTCGAAAAATAAACCCCAGAAGTCTTAGTTGCATTTCTAATATGTTCCACATCATTCTTGTACATCAAAATTCACAATGCTCTGTCTTCCATACAGATATGAACAACCCACCTCTTCTTTGTCTCCAATTCTAATGAGATCTCGCAGCCTACTATGACTACCTTGACATAACGACGAATCCTGCAAAACCGGTCAGTTGTCATTACGAAATGTCTCTAGGTACATTCATGAAACTGGAAAGGTGCAGGAAAATAATAACATGCTTGCCGTAAGTGGGTATTCTATGTATGCTATGTTATGCTCAGTATAATCTCTTTTCAACAAGCTGCAATTATCCAGTTTCGAAGCATCGAGAACACATCTGTTTGATAGATAATGCAAGCATCTACGTGGTGGGAGTATGAATACACTCAATAACTTCACGTGTTCCTACACACCTCAACACACCTCAACAATTTGTAGACAATTCTGATCATTTTTGATGGGATTATATATATTATTTAGGTACTGCACAAGTTGATACAAATCATAATATGTTACACTTTTTAGATATTCTTGCTGACAGGTAAGCCTCATAATCATCAATCACATCATCGTGCTGTTAGACAAACCCCTTTGATTTGCCCGCTAGATAAGAACCAGTCAATACAAACACTGCAGCAAACATGGTTGAACAAAGAGCGGCTTGGTCGATTGCATGACGGGGCTGAAGCACGAAACAATTATTTGGAATAAAAAGGTATACAGAAGCTGGTATCATAAAATTAGAAGCGATAAATCAAATGCGGAATTACTGAAAGCGTGATATTCATATATTATCTACGAGCCACGCGAATGTCTTTACATTTTATTCGGTAGGTTCCTGGAGGGTGTCTCTGATAGGACAGAAACAAACAGGTGCAGTTTTTGTTCATCATTATTTACAGTCTGATTACTAACTGAAATCAACCTAGATAATTATATTTTGTGGTAAAGCGACCAAATAATATCCCATACCGTGATAAAATGCATCAAATTTCACTAGATGCAGATCCCCGAGACGGATTTACTCGGGGCCGTGTAATATACTTTAAATACATTTGTTCCGCAGTAAAACTAATCATGATCTTACTAGCAGCAACGGGGAAAGTCTTCAATTTAGCGGCTGCAGTTTGAAAATGAGAAAAATAGGGAAATTTGATAACCCTGAATCGACAATAACTTCTTTTATTTGATGTAAGTGTTTTCAGTATAAGTACGAAAACCGGTCGCAACGACGTGGCAAGGTGGTCTTTCACGGGACGTTAAACAATTATGATTTTCAAGAACGGTGATTTTGTCCCATCATAAGTTGGTTTGCAAATAATGAGAGTGAACGTTGGTCTCCCAAAAGCTCATAAGTAATAGGTACTTTTCAAAGAATTAGAAAGCTAACTATCTCTCAGTGCGATAATGCCAAGAATAAGTCAAGTCCATTAAATGTCGGTTATTAGTCCTAACCGTTCCCCATGATGGTATGATGATCTCATTTTCAATTTTATAGTTGAAAGAAAACCATCGGCTGTCTTTGCTGGACATTTTCAAGGTTTTCCTAATCACAGAAACACACGGTTGCTGCAAACCACGGTATTTTAAGCATTTCGCGCCGGGAACCTTTCGTAGATTACTGATGATGAATCATATAAGTAGAAAGAGGACTCCGAATAGGATGACGCAGAAATTCGAATGAACTTTATGGCTAATGAATATAAGAATTAGGATGACGCAGTTTCTGGGTGTTACTTGTGGAGAACACACATCTCCCGCAGATAACAAAGAAGACCTCAGAGCAGGCTTCTGCTGGCATCAACAACACAAATGGCCATTTCTCTGATGTCCTCTGGCGGGAAGACCAAAAACAAATTTTAAGAACCACTTCGACGATGCGCGGGCTATCATTCCGAAAAGATATCTAATCGTAGTGGATTACGCACATTGTGACATCAGAACACGTTTTCAGAGACAGACAATTGTTTTCAATGATTCATTCTCAAGTCTTTACAAATCATATAGGAGATGGTTGTGCAGAAATGGTCAAGGGTCATTCGGATTGGGCGTAGTTTGTGGGGGAGACGGGTTGGGGTTTGATCGACGTGTCGATCTGCACGACTAGGTCGTGACCGTCACATGGTTCGGAGCTGAGTGATTGGGGTGGGGGTGGTCCACTTGCGGCCAGGGTAAATGGAGGGTATGGACGAAATTCTTCTGTGTACACAGAGCAGGTGCGAAAAGACGGATGCTAATCGCCTCTGCGATGGCCAGTGTGTGTAAGCGGATGTGTGTGGGGATTGGGGAGCACTCGATTGACGATTCTAAATGCGGAATCCGTGCTTATTTTGTGACCTGAGTCTACCAGATGTCCTAGAATGGCACTCCCTATGGTTCCTGTTCATCTATGTTGTAGCCATCGTGGACAGTGTTTCTTAATTCTTTGGGATAGTTGCCTTGCCGTTCGGCCAATGTAGGTTGCATTACATTTGCACCTGAACAAATAGATTACCATTGAGTTGGCCAGCATTGGCAACAGATCCTTATTAGAATTTCGGATAATGGGAGAGCTTGCAAATACACAGGCAACACGAGCTGAGTTGAATGTCCCACTCACCGCACGCGTTAAACGCCAGTTGACAAGGTCCGATGTGGCGTCTCCTTTGAATGGCATACGGATAAGCAATTTCTTCTTGGGGACGTCATAACTTGGAGCACATTTAGTCTATCTTTCAGATTTTGTTCTATAAAGCGCTCAGGGTCTTCTATGAGCATAGCTTTCCTACTCTCGAGGCCAAGCATTGGACTAGGTGAGTGGGTCATTCAACTCAGCTCGTCTCCTAAAACGTGCTCTGACGTAGTGGATTAGACATTAATATGCAAACCAACATAAAATCTAAAAATTTTTGAACAGTCTACTTGATTTCAGTGCAGTTTTTCTTCTTCAAATGCCAATGCTCGCTAACTGAAGGGTTTTCCTAATAATGCGCACAGATGGCAGCATGACCGAGTACCATACACAAACATGCAAATATGATCCTTTGAATTTTGTTTATCATTTCTCATATACAGAAAAGAAACTGGTAACTGAATGGGAATTGCTGGCAACATTTCTGCTGCTTTATCACTCATGAATCAAATTTTTTTTATGCTTTGCGTGTTTCCATGAAATGCCCACCCCCCTCCCTTAATGAACTATCCATTTCTCTCTGGACATTTTCGTGAAAACCTTTATTTCATTGGAGATTGACCAGGAAGAATTACCTTATAGTTACATTTAAATGCAATTAGAAATTTGCATGCTCCATGTACCTACAACATTAAACGTTTTAATCGATTTGAATGAAGAATTAGTCCAGTTAATGGTTAGTATCTAGGCTGTGAAATCTAGTTGTTTGAAGGAAGCCCTCATCACCTGTTCCATCCGCATTTCAGATTCCGAGTTGTGACTCAATCAACATACATAATCATTGGTTACCAGTATATCTGATGAAGTTTTCTGTCCAAGAATTTCAAAGTTAAAAAGTAGGTCGCGATTTCAAATTGGACCATTTCTCAAGGAGAAATTATTCGAGGTAAGACTACAGTAGATCTTCCTTGAAGCTTTTGAAAAGATAAAACGAAAGGGACTACTAATGTTGCATATATGGTTATTCTTCTCATGACACAAGCATATTTATTGTTGCATCACGGACTGAAAGGCCACGAATAGCAGTGGCATTGGAGGGGAAAACCACATCTCCGAGGTTCATTCGAAAAATTGAGATCTCAATTGATAGTTTAAAGATTTCTAATCTTTTGAAGAAAACTTTTGTTTATAGAATTTTGTCCTACCTTTTTGGGCGATTCGAATGCTTTCGATTTGTTTCAAGTAAAATCGAGGGAAGGATTTGTCTCCGTGCACGAAAGCATGGATACAATGTCATGTCACAACATAAGCCTACTGGCCCTAAATTTATTATTGTGATTCGTCTCACATGTTTTACCGCTTTCCGGCTCAGTTGTCATCCAGCCTACAAGGAAGGAATACACTCTTGAGTTACTCCAGTGAGAACATATTATGGGCCCCTTACGTTTCACTTGGAGGTCATAATGGTACTCTACCAAAAATAAATTACTTAGTGAGTTTCAGTGCAGTAACCCGGTACCTACTCGTTCTTCCTGGATTCATTTAGTTACCAGGACCTGTATACCAAATGACGAAAATGTTAACCCTGAGAAAGCGGGTTACAGGGGTATATGAACGCTATGTTTTGTACTCACTCAGCTTTTGCACTTCAGCAAACGTTGGTGGTAGAGGTACTGCGTGAGATTGTTTAAAGAAAAACCACAATAATATATTGGCAGTGTGCAAGATTTAACAATCCGGTGAACTTACAAATCCGGATAATAATGAACTCATCATTCGTAGTGATTTTGGTGTTGACGATAATGATGATGATGACCGCATTGCAATATTCATCTACCAGCACATGAAGCAATAAGAAACATCATTACTGACAGTTCTATGTATCTTCAACTTCAACCTTTAATCCTGGAGAATGAAACTCACGTTTTATTTGGTAGAACCAAGCTGGTGGAGGAGCGGATTCTTTAAATTCAAAATATGAAACAGAAAGCCGAATTGTAACTGTGAGTTCAATAGACAGTACAAGGTTGGAAATATAATCAAACATTGTCACGAAAAAGAAGTAGCCAACTGATTTACGAAGTTCTACTTCAAACACGTATATTGCGTATATATATATATATAAATATATATATATATATATATGTATAATATGATTCATCATGCAACTTCAACGATGAACTAACCATTGGGAACCATGGAAGCAGCGTACTGCTGTTTCATGCTTGTTGGGAATCATCAGCAACGCACATCCGCCGAGCCCCCATGGGGACTGGAACCCAGGGTGAACGATTGTGAATCGAACACATTACCCACAAGGCTATCCGGGATGGCTGTCAACAGTTTGTTCAACATCTACACTACATGATATAGCACCCGTCCGACACTAGCTTTGAACGGCAACAACCCACTTCCCGCACAACGATCGAGTCCCATGATGGATGATTTCTCTGTAGGGGCCTAAGTACAAAGAAAGCATTCCGTTATGAACAACCTACAGAGTTTGGTTACTATTGCTGTACAGTGCTTCCATGGTTTCCAATTGTCAGTTGAGCGTTCAGCTGCATGATGAATCATATTATACAAATCTAATATCCTACTACTCAATTGCAAATATACATATTTATATAACACAACATTCTAAAAATCCGTTCTCCAGTTCTCTTGCTAGTTAACCTTTGCCAAGTGAGTATTGCTATGTAACGTGAGGAACCATGGAACGTCTAATTTTCACTCACTTTTAAAACCATGAAATTAACGTACAGCCGTACCTTCCTTGTCAGGAACTACAAGCAGTGCACAGCCACCGTGTGCTCTGGGAATTCGAAACAACAAATGAAAAAGTGCGAGTCGGAAACATAACTGGTGGGCTATCCAGGCTGTCTCCAACGGTTTATTCAAAACATACTACGTCATTAGGCTTCCTTCCAAAGCTGCTTCTGAAAATCGATAGGCCGTTGGTATACAGTGAAGTACTTAAAGTGTTGACGACTTCTCCGCAGTGACCTTAGTCCAAAAAAGGCATGTCGTTATAGAAAACTTCAGAATTTTTTAATTGAGTAAACAGCGATAAATCGCGATAAATCGCGTGTTCATAAATTTGATGAGGTAAAGCCCGTAAAGAATTGTGATGGGCTGTTTGATTAGGGGGTCGCGTTTCACTGGGGAGGCATTTTGGATTTGCACCCTTTAGAGTTTCTAAAACAGAAGATGCATCAGTAACCTTTTCCCGAGGCTTTTGGCGATGAAGTGAGCAATATTACTGTGCAATAAATGAAACTATCCGATAAAGGTGCTCTGACAGGTATAGTGGTTAATAATTTATGATGATGTGGATTCAACCTCGAATTAAGCGACGCCATACAATATCCAAAATAGATTTTCCGTGCGTTTACGTCAAATTTATATAACTTTACGGTAATTTGAAAAAACGGGGAGTGAAACAGTAAACCTCGTGCCTGATTCCCTTCACCAGCATTTACTTTGCTGTTCTGTAAGGTTTTATTGGCCTCGGTCTTGTTCTACAAATATTGTACACTGAAGCTAATTAAACGAAATAAGCGACTAGCTATTGTTGGTGACTTATTTTGACACTTCGCCTGAGAGTAATCTATCGGAATGCCTATTGAAAGTGGAAGGATCCCATCCACATATAGTCAAAGGAATAAACAACCAGCTCAACTGGAGTTTAAACATGTGAAACCACCTTTTGCTATTTATCTCAAAGACTTTGTCACCTCTGCCACTACGCATGGTTTGCGAAAGAGGCTTACCTAAATGTCCACAGAATTCATTGTACCATGAACAGAAACTGTCAGCTATATCTCATAAGTAAAAAGCACTCGTGGTACAAATCAGTGATTTCAGCTACGCATTGGAACGATAGCCGAGCTTTATCCTCCAAAACAAAGGATGGAATGGGCCACGGTTCAAGGTGGCATCATTAGCGTGATACTCTCAAAACAATTTTGTTCGATTACCATCAGTCAGTCAGGAAATAGTATTCTATCGCAAAAGGTGGAATAAAAAAGTTATATCATCTGGGTGAAAAATATCAATATTCATGATTAAGGATTCGGTGCAGAGTTTTACCGAATCATCATTGAAGCTCCTTCCACTCACCGGTTTCCAAGATGGTGAATATCATTATCGATAGAAATTGAATGAACGGTACCATTTAGGCCTGTCAAACGACAACAAAGATGTAACTTTTTCTGTGAATACCAAGAGTTTACTCAAACTTTATGTACTGGTCTACAAATCCGGCTTCATTCAGCGAAAGCCTCTATTGGTAGATTGATATTCTACCAAGCAGTTTTGGTGAGTGAGTGCTTGGAATGACAGGTTCACAAACTGCTATTTGAGTTTTGATCAATTTCCGTGAAGCACCCAGAATTGTCACTTCTCTGAAGAGACGATGATAAGTTGAGATACTTTTGCCCGCGCACTTTATTTGCCAGTTGATGGAGAACAACAGCTGAGAACAATTTTTGTACTTTTCTTTAAATATGCCCAGATTATTTTCATTCTGATAGTGTGTATTCAGCAAATGAAATGTTGAACTACTGGTGTCATCATAATTTCAAGCGAGAAAGCCTTCTGTTTGGGGGTTACTCATTTTGAATAACATATGCTGTACAAGATAGTTCTACATTTCTGAACTGGCCGGTGAGCCTCATAAACCAGTCTGATGGACGAATTTGGGCCTAGACCAGAGCAATGCTATCAATGTTTCCGTGTTTTGACTATAATATGCACCTGATAACGCAAAACAACATAAATCATAAACTCTTTTTAGCCGCACGGCACCGAAATCCTGCTTTCTATTTTAACGAGGAAATAATGTTTTTTAAAGCAACGTTCCACTGAATTGAATTAGACGCTACATTGTTTAGTATAAACCGAAAAATGTTATCACTAGACAATGCCAACGGTGTTTTATATGAATTAATTTGGCTTCGTTCTGCTAGAGAAAAGATTCTTTACACTCTGTTAGCAAAAATGAGTCCGTTTCATTTAGTTTCGATTAATAAAATCATTGATTTGAAATTATTACCACTATAGGTAACAGTCAACAATTGACAGGTGGAATTAAATTCCACATTCGTTTATATGTCCAGTCAAGGTAATTCTTTAGACACCCAGAGTCATATATTGATTGCTGGCGTAGTTAGAGGAACTTAAAGGCAAGGAGGAGAAGATTCTTCACCTAATCGATATTTTATGGGTTCAGTGGGAGAAGAAACAATGGATTATCTACAAATGTTAGTACGGCCAACAAAGCGTTTGTATGTTTATGCGGCTAGCTCCTGCGAGTGGATATGCCGGCTTATTGCGAGTCTCGAATAGCACCTGCTCATGAGTGACGATCAGATGGGAGATCTTAGCACTGGAAAATCCAGTTTTCCTCCATCTTGCAAATGCAGTAGGTAGACTTGAGTCCTAGTCCTTCAAAGTCTAATTTGATAGTACTGACCCGTGTTTTCAACTATCTTCCAAAGCAACAGCGACATCCTAGACACGAAAAAGAAGCAAATCACAGTACGGAGATGTCCTCTTCCGGAAGTCCTAGGACAGGTCCAGACCACTGCAATCGTCGGCGTTGGAGGAACACTGAATATAATTTGATATCTAAACAAGGTTGCTTTTTTATCTTGTTTGAAGGTTTTCAAGCCAAGCCACTTCCAGGATACGTCACAGAATCCAGTGTTTAAGCACTTCTGGAAGTTTAATGTTCTGAAAGCGTAGTGGCCAAGTCTTGCAGCCGCGGGTCGGTACTAGGCGGAGAGCTATCCAGAAGAAGCGGACTTTGGTCCGCTCCCAGACTACATTGCGATGCTTAAGAAGAGCACGCCAGGCCTTATCAATGCGCAACTTGACTTCATTTATGACATAACTGTTTGGAAGAATCGTAGAGCCCAGATATTTGAATTCCGAGATGTACTCAGTTTGTTCGCCGTCAAAGTATATAGTGAGAGTGGATCGTAAAGTCTGCTTTGAAAGAATCGTGGTCTTCGACGCATTGATCTCTAGTGCCAAGGATTTTGCAGTAGATTCTACGCGACTGACAGCTCGCTGTAATGCAGTTGGACTATCTCCAAAGGATGACGATCTCGATTGTGAATTCTAGATCGGTGAGGAAAACATCGGTGGGCATCCGAATATCAGGGTGATCCTTAGGCGCCTGACGCATTATCCAATCAACTGTAGAGCGGAGGATGTAGACAAATTTTCTACTGAGATGTAGTTGAAAATGTTATTGGTCACCCAGTATCACTGAAGCAAATGTGTCACATCTTTCTGCTGAGATGTTGTTGGTCTCCTACCTGACCTCAGGGGATTCCACTGTAATGGAAGTGATACTGTAAAGATCTGACGGTAAGTGCCAAAACATTCATATGCAAACTTGGGATGATAACGGAAGAAGCGTAGGGCCAAACTGAAAAGTCACTTGCGAAAATGAAGCGTCTCATTAGTTAGAGTGATGTAGAAAATAATCGAGACACAATACGATCACCTTGGTTGTGTGGTATCTTTATTGAAAGGTGATAAAGTAGTTTCACCATTAAATTTAATAGGCGGCAGTGATACTCTCCGGGCGTGCATAAACTTGTCACGAGTTCGAGTGGCCGAACTGTGCTCACAGGGTTACTTCTAGTTCAGGCTTAGTTGTGAGGCGCAGCAGTTGTCGAGGAATGAAAATTCCACGATTTCGAGCAAATCAAGCAAAACTAGTCAAACGTTACCCTCGTTTCAAACAAACTACTTATCACTACACACTTTGTATCGATAATACTTGTTAAGTCCGCAAAGGACTACCATACACCTGTGAAACACTCAATGTGATAACATAATGATTCAATGAGTGTACTGCCACTGATGCATAATACTTGACTCAGTGATTATCAGGTACTTTATGTTCCTAGTTGGTGGAAAGAAATAGTTATGCAGGTACTCTTTTTATTTCTTTTTTAAGGATTCTCACACAAAAAGATCGTTTTCATAAAGGATTGTTTTAGTATTTTGTGGGTACTTGAGAGAGCATCAGGCTTTTTATTCAGCTACTGATTTGCTTTCTAATGTTATCTGTGTAACGAAATTGTCTGTGATATTCTCATACGTTAGTTCCATTCCTGAGTAATGTTTCTCCGCGAATCAAAACCTAGACGCAACTCACCCCAAAATCATTACATTTATGCGAAACTTTGCTGGGATCCTCATACATGTCTTTGATTACGACGTTCTAGTGGGGGCACTCTGCTTATAATCGCAGTAAACTGCAGAGGATGGGTGATTATTCTGGTCTGTAGTAAATGGTACAAATACCATCACCCTATTCATTCCCAGAAACCACAGTGAAAAGTATTCTCTTGCGGATCGCTAGATAAGAAATTTGGTTTGCTTGTTCTGACATACTGTCGTCATCAACGCATCGGTGGCCCTTGATACCCTCTCCCCTTCCTTCCGCTCACAATAGTGAGAGGTTCAGTGGCAATCTTTCCATCTGAGGCCACCTGTTTTGGGATAAAAATCAATGAAATAAAGCTGCTGATGTCACCATACTCTACTCATGTTATCCAATCCATAGTAGTCCTCTCAATCTTGTTCATGTGCGATAAGTGAATATGATCTTTTAACCCCACATCCAGACACGTGGTAAAATACTTTAACTCTATGCTAATTCATTCCACTGAGCAACGGAAAATACTACACTTCCTTATGTATACCACGTTCTATTTAGTGATCAACACATCTCCAAAAAGGTCATCAAACAGTCAGTACCTTGATAATTTAGATTTGTTCGAGGAACTTGCTGACTACCAGGGTATTTTTATGTTTTATTTTCAGGATGGAAAATCAGTTTTTGATAGATTAGCTGACTGTTAAACTGAAGTTTTGGCCAGCAGTATTCCTTAAAATCAAAAAAATAATCAACTCGACAGGTTTTGTGATTGTCGCTCGAAGTTATTTGGTCTAGCGAAGGAAATAATGATACAGAAACCTCCCTCCAAAAATCTTTAGGGTTTGAGCAAAGTGCAATTGCCGCCACGTGAGATAAGAAGATTTAACTGGAAAGCTACGGATCCTAAATCAGGCAAGATTTCAAAAATATGAATCTCTTGTTGAACATAAAGTGCTTTTCATTTTAAGTCTCTCTTCTGTATATTGAGTATCTGTAATCCAATAATATCCATGCTGCTTGTCTTTTATATCTCTTGAGCAGCTGACGTAGCAACATGTCCGGAAACCTTGATTTTCTGTGGGCTACTTTATGTCACACTCATTCATTCAAGATGGAATTACTTATGATTGCATGTTTTATTGACCTGATAATAGTGGGGACTTCGTTTGCTAAAGGTACATACTCATCGAAAGAATGCCCAAACATTTATCAGGAAGATGTAAGAATTATACCGCTTAACTTACTTTCTGAAAGCACTTACGACTCTGCCTCTTACCCCAGTAACTCACCACGTTTACTCACAAAATTTGTCGCTTTTCACCTACTTACCTTCTAAGTCAACCATTGAAGCCCTTTGCTACTTTATTCCGAATATTCATTTGCCACTACTCTACGAAGAATACAACTAACCCATTATATCTGGTCAGCAAACTCTCTCACCAAATTCTTGTAGTGACTCGACTATCTGTCTTCTGAAAAAACACATGGTCTTCGTAATATATGTATCCAATAGAGGTCTCTCCAGTAGGCTACCGTACTAATCCTGTCGGAATTTCAATCCAAGCCCGATTATGCTTGCACCGAAGAAAGAGCGCATGGCAGGGAATAAGCAGTTAGGAAAATGTTACAAGCAAATAGCATTCCAGTCGCGATTATTCTCAGGTACTCAAGTCTCTAAGAGAATGAGCATGAACCACCTGCCGTGTCAAACTACGAACCTCCTTAGAATTTTCACCTGAAAAATACGATATCAGTAGCGCATTTGAAAAAAACTCATGGCGAATTATAGCTACCAACAAATCTGCATTATCGGCATAGTAAGTCTCACAGTTAATCTAAACTTTCAATAATCATATCTACTACTCAGCCTAAATAATGATGGTCTACAAATACTCCCGGATACTAACACCTTCGGTGGAAGAACCGCAGCCCTCACCCCGTCGCCAAATCCGAAAAAGCTCCCCGATATCCGAGTAGATCCTCAACTCTTCACAGAGAAAAAGCAGAGAGGCAGCTGCTCCAGCGAAAAGCCGGAGAGACCCCGATAAGGCTGACTGATACTGTAAATGGCAATTTTCTCTCACCGCTGTCACTAATAAGATGAGGAAAATATAGATCAACGATGGCACAAAATCTGCTGTGATCTACTCTTTACCTTGGTCTCAAGAGTGCTTTTCACTTCATCTGCTCCAGCACCAACAACAGGTTACTAAAGTACACCAAAGCTACATCCGTTCACATTGAAAATCCTGATGTATGCAAATAATGTGAGTGAAATGCCAACCCGGCCACCGGATGGCAAACATCTGCTTCACTCAATTCTTCTTCCTACCAATAACATGCTGTTTGCTTGATCGTAATTTCGCCTCCATCAAAGTTCGCTTTTTTACTATAGGAACAATTAAAGTGACTAAAACGTACATTCTCAAACGTGCAGTTGAATGCTCCTGGATACATCGCTCAAAGCTCTTACTTTGTGCAAGCTAGTGTCTAACACAATGAAAAATGATTGGTACACTTAGTTGGTGAGACTGTATGTTATTCGATACATATGATTCATTGTGCGCCATTTGTTTATGGCACAATCAGCGGTAACCATCAGCATTTGAGATCTGGCTACTGAATCGGAAAGAAATATATGAAGCCTATTTCATGGCATCAGCTTCACAAATGAGTCAGACCAGGTTCTGTTCACGGCATCATATGTTCTTGCATTGCTTTGTTTGCACGTATTTTGTTGTAGGGAAGAATGAAACTGTCAAATTATGTCGGACGCATCGATTGGATTGATGAACGCAATAAAGTCAGAAGAACAAAGAAAACTGATAGTGTTAGCTCTAGTTTGACAGTGTATAGACATAATTAGACTAAATATATACGAAAGAATAGAAAATGTTTGAGCTTCAAAAACAGTTCCTGTAAGGTCTCGTGATAATATATCAAAGAACTGCACTTCACTATATCTTTCATCTAAGAAGAATGCGGTATTTACAAGTGGTGTAGATATAGGAAAAACTGATTAGTTTATATTTTCCGAATTCCAGGAAGTCTCAAGTTTATGCAACAAGAATGCCGTAGATTAAAAACTCGTTCACATATCTTTCTTGCTGTGATCCAGAGTTTTATCCTAACTTGCAAGAGCCTACATTATCATAGACATGACACCGTAAAAAAAATATTTACCTATTTACCAGTCTTTATAAATATTATATATATTTACACGCCTCTTGTATAATCGCCGCCTCTTTTTACCGTATCAGTCAGGCGCAACCCTTATTTTTTTATTCGAAATTTAACATTTGAACAACAAAGAGCTGCGTAATACAGTGCAGCGCGTTCGGCCTCCAGTTATATTCGATCGAGAAAGCAAAGCCCCCTTTGTTTGATGTATACGAAACGGTCAAAGAAAAGTCATCATTTATCAACTGCATAAGAGCATTTACGACAAAGTTTTAAGACGAAAAGTAACCTAAAAATATGTTGCGTAGCATACCAAAAGAGTAGAGTAGGTTTGTAAAATCATGCTGAAAAAAATCTACTTGAAATCAACACTATATTGAAAGAACAAGACGGAGGAAAAATGACTGCCATCTCTCAGTGGTACCAACAAAAATAACTAGTCCACAATCAATATATAATACAGTTGACCGGAAAAGACTAAAACATTGATTGCTGTGCTGACCTTGTTGTTCTCGGTCAAGAACTAGCCTTCAGAATACAAAGGAATACGTTTTGACTCAGACACGAAAGCACCGAAAATGTAGTAATCTCTTGGTTGTTCTATAAAACTAAATGGAAGAAAAGGTTTGTGAACGCAAATTTTTTCACATATATTTTCGTTGTTTCACTCTTCTTAACCATATAACTTTGTTGAACTCCAAAACCTTAAGTGCATTTTAGGTTTTCCGATAGACGTTCTCAAGTCTGAAATAGTTTCAGTTTTACCTATGAAAACGATTTTTTTGTTTCCAAAGTAGTGTCGGTACCTTACAGCCTACTGTAGATTTACTTGTGTGTCAGACTAATACACCAATATTAACGGTCTTATTCTGGTATATATATATATATATATATATATATATATATATATATATATATATATATACGTTTCAGAGGGCATACCATTGCACACCGTCCAAATACGGCTTGCGTAACTCTCTACACAGCATGTAGCGGTACATTAGTTTGTCAGCTATAAGAACAGCCAGCTGAGTTTTTTTTTTGAATTTGGTATTGGTATAGGTGGAACAGACCTGTAAACCTGAGCATTCTTCAAAAGACAGAAGATTCTTCGGAAGTTTTGGTTTCAAAATCCTCCCGTTACTCAAAAAGTTTGATTATTCTCTCCTATGTCGCATCACCCCTCTCTAGAATAGTTTGTACGGGCTGATCTTTTTGATGTTAACAATGAAATGGGCAGAGATATATTTCCTCAAAATGGCCGTAATTGTGTCCTATTGCATGTTTATGCAGCAGAAAGTTGACTTGTCACAAGGACTCTTAGGTTCGGCAATGGTGAACACTTACGATGACCTCTGGCAGAAAGGAAAAGACCCGAGAGACCTTCCTGGGCTTCTTTATAGGCACTGCAACCAAACAAAAAATGTTCTATCCATCTGAGGTTCTTGAAGGATGGCTTTGCAAATATAACTGCTCCGCACATAACGATTCTATGATGAAATGCTCACTGAGGTAAAACATTGCTTGACGTAAAATCATGCTAAACTCTAACCGGCAAACCAGGGTATTCCACTTTTTCATATTTTGTGGCGTTTTATAACCGAAGAATGCCTAACTTGAAGCTAGAAAAAGCTGCCGTTGAATTGCCGTTGTTGCGAGATGGCAGCTTCAGCCCATAAAATGCCAAAAGTCCTAACTGAATTGATCGTAATGCGTGTAAAAAATACAGAAAATCTCGAAAACGTTCTGACCAAGAAAGTGGGTGGGTGACATTAGAACACACTGAAAGCAATGTAAACTCTCGTTACAAACCGGCTCACAGACTGAATGTTGAGTGAATTTATACGGCCCGAGCGCTCGCCTGATTTTTCACAGGTAAATGTACACACGTAGCTGCTAAATATTATTTGCTCCAGTATTGCAATTCAAGAGAAAAACAAGTAAAGTGTCGTTAGGAAAATATAGAGAGCATTCATTTTTGACTGCACAATCATTTTTGAACAACAAATGAAATTAATCCATGCAAGGTGAGTTCGTTCATCTAGTACTCAAGATATCCAACAAATTTTGATAAAAATATACCTTGATGGGTAAAGAGAATAATGTAGCTTACAACACTGCCAACGTGTTTGGTTTATATGCGTTCTTCGTTTGTAAATTCTCATTTAGGAGTATTTTTATATTCTAAACCAGATTCGCGGTAAGAACTGTGCTGAGGGCCTTGAGGTAAAATGTACTCTACGTCGGTATCTTACTACATGTCGTCTTCTCTTCAAAAGCGCACCAGAAATTAGCTCTACTGAAAGTTCCGGAACAGCTCCTTTTTTAAAATATTTCAAATGCAAATTTATTTCAACTACACAACGGAAAATGCTGGTATTCTGTATTCCGGTTTACGAACTGAATCAGATATTTCGATGATATCAGTCGAAAACCTCCGTCTATTTTGTCAGTTTCAATGTGCCTGTATCTTTCGTGCAATATGTGGGATTGATGATACTTCCCACTGTTGACCGCTATTTTAATACCACATTTTCCCCGCAAACCTCAGCCGCACGGCTGCAACTTTTGTCGTTGTTAGGAATGACCTGCTCCTTGATTTCACCTATTACTTATTACTAATGCGGAGCAACGAATATCAGTTGTGACATCTGAACCAGTTCCAACAAAATTCGATCTGCACCAAAACAAAGTAATCTGGGAATAGATCTCAAATTAGGGAACGTTGTAAGTTTCACTAGTATTCTGTGCCATTATCTCAAAAGAGATTGGTTGTTTAAACTCAGCTTGTAGGAAAGCACCATTTTAAGTAACATAAATGGTTTCCCGATGAGAATCGTGCATAGCCGACCCAATCATTTCATTCGAACTCTTACTATCCAGCCGCAATCCTCAGCTGGTAAAACCAACCGTATCAAAATGATTGTTTGATTCAACATATTGACGGTTCAGCAGGATCAAATGGAAAGTTATCACACAAAACCACAGTTCAGTGGACACGAATCAGAACAAAAACGAAAATTCAGATTCTTGCTACTGCACTGGGAAGGAAATTTGCTTGATTATGGAAGAGGTTTGAAGGTGCCAGGGGAAACCTTAGTGTGCTCTAGTGTTTAACTGAGTCAAGAAAACCAGCACATACACAAACAACGTTGAACAGTTTTGACATCCTGTCCTACTTTTTTGCTGACATTTAGAAATCCAATCACAACCGTGGCAGCCAAATTTATTGAACAATAGTTTCCTTATTCCAGTCTTGGGTACTCTTTGCTCTAGTCTTTTCTTCCAATCCATTTCAATTTTGTGAAACTTTTCTAGTATACTCTGCAATTCACTGATTCAGACTGGCTGTAATATTGAGGTGGGTGGTAGACGATGTTGACAGCATTCTCACTAATAACCTCATGGCTTGAAATTGTGAGCTTTTCAAAATCCGCATTGCATATGTTATTCAAAGGCTCATTTCACAAAACAGCAGTTCTGTATTGCAAAATTCTTTGGGGAAACCCCATTTTCTTTAGACCAGCGCATACTCTCGAACATGAGGAAGTAAAACAGTTCTTCAATAACTTTAGTGAATAAATCCCAACAAAATAACATGTCCAAGGATTTTGCTACCATTCGTCGTATTTCTTTATGTTTATATGAATAAAAAAGTGATTACCATGAAGGCAGCCTTGATAAGCTTCCAAAACATGGTGTGTGTATTATTTCAAAACAAACGGAGTTGGAAAGCTTTTGTGGTTCCTCTTCAGTATTCTACTAAATCATGTTCTTAAAAGGAATCTGAAAAAACCTCTTATATATTTAGCTACGTATGCAACGGACATACACCGGTGTAGTGTGGACGTTTGATAAGCCTTCGGGAGCCAGCTTGCATAGCCTTCCAATTGGGTATTCGACTCACTGTCGTTCACCTCGGGTTCGAGTCCTGCTGAGAACTCGCTTGATATGCAGAGCTGACGATTCCTAACAGGAAGAAAGTACCTGAAAAAATTCCATGGTTTTCAATGTTAAGCGAAGTGGTAAAACTGCATGATGAACCACTTTATGCAAAACATATCCGATGCTACTTGACGTATAATTCATCATTGATCTGATAAAAATTATGTTCTCTCCAATTAATTCGGATTTGTGGACTACTAGTCATTGTTATGAGTAGGTTTTAGTCTCGGATCAACGAAGGTTCTGATTCATCGTTTATATGTTTGAAATTCACTTTATGTAAACATGTTTTCCCTTATGAGCCTTAAGTTCAGGTCCCCCATTGTTCAGACTTCGTCTAATCATGACCTCACCAATACTTTTCTTTATACCCCATAGTATATAATTCCAGAAATATCCATCGACATGATATGTAACATCGGCTTTACACACTGACAGTATTCAGTTAATCGTCCTAGTGTCCAGGTTGTTTGCATGCCTCCAAGTTTATTCCCGTAAGCCGTGGATTTGCACATTGTTTTGATGATATGAAATAAAATCGTCTTTTTTTGTGAACAACCGCTTCACACCCAAAAACATCAAGTCCACGAAAGCAACCCTGTGTATTGCTCTATGAATCATTCTTTACCAATAAAATGAGATCAAAAAATAACACCTCATTTTATGGAATTTTGTTGCTCCTAAACCACATTTTGATTTCACTGAAATGAAGTGTGCATTTTCCGACTGAAGGAATTCACCACAGACACTTGGAATAATTGTTTTTTACATGCGTATAAATTTCCACCATGCAGTAAAAATGAAGATAAACAATAATTGTTTCTGGCAAGGTTTCAGTCACATTTTTCATACTACCGATTCTAATCACTAGTAATCAAGAGGTATTCAGCGTACAATTACCAATCAAACAAACCGAAGAATTGTTTAATCAATATCAAGTTATAGTCCTTTTGTTCCTTCGCTACTTTACAATTTTGCAATTTAGGGATCTGTCACAGATCAACTTGAAGACCTACCGCAACAATGAACCTCGTCACATTTATGCAATTAGAATTTAAATGTCGGAATGATAAGTTAAATCCACAAATAAGAACGCCGTTGACGTTTAGTCAAGTGGAATAATGCTATTACCGCTAATGACAACAGTCACAATATTATAAGAATTATGAATATTAATATTACTAATAATAATATTGTTGATAATAATAATAATACTGCCGTCCATACCACAACTACAATTACTACTGCTACCACTAATAGTACTGCTGGTGGTACTACTAATACTTCTGCTACTACTACAGCTACTAGACAGTTACCGGTGAGTGGCTCTGTACCAGCCGGCTTTGATCAAGCAGCACTGGGCCACTTGGAAACGAATTATTATCAGTCCAATAACCGTGCGTCAAAATGCGCGATTTTAATGATGTCAGGTTAAACGTGGTTGGTAAAATCATTCACCAGGCTTTAGATATAGAGATCCAATAAATAAGACAAATCGCTCTAGACTTATAAATCGTCCCCAAGGGATGAAGTTTTGAATACAGCTTGTAATGACTCTAGTTGTTATTCGGTTAGCGATCGCTTTCACCAGTGATGACCGTTAGAACAATTGGCATACAAAGGGCGAGCTTATTTCATTGCAGATTTATCTCATGCAATATGCATTTTAAGTGCGACGTGTGAAGTGAAATTGGTCTCCATTCAATAAATTGCTTTCGGAGCTTGTGGTACGAAGAGGCTCTGAGACAACGACAATTAAAAGAATTCGTCCCTTTGAGATAAAACTTGCACCTCATAAACTGACTTAAGAACTGGTTTCTCCTCCGAACACCAACGACTTTGAACAGTGATTTTCACACAATCAAACGAAATGCGTTCGATCTAAATCTCATTTTCATATGCTTCGAGTAACACGAATTTGCAATCATCACTCCCGTTGCTCGGTCACGAAATAAAGCATTAAAGATGGACTGTACCTCCTATCACATGGGAAGATTCCGATTTCCTGATTTATGGAATCACTTCCTTATTATAGACATCCAGTAAGCATGTTAGAATTAAAAACTGCACCTTCTGCTCTGAGATCATGTTTTACAACACTACTACCTGTAGTATTCCCGTTTATTTAGCTGTTGTAAAATTTCCCTAGGAATCAAATTAATTGTGAATTATTTTTCGTAATTTTTATTCTGATGACATTCTCATTTTTACTACCCAGGAGTAGCATGCATGCGTACTTCGAACCTCGAGCGTTGATGAGCAAACCCCGGCCACCAAAAGAATACGCCTCTAGGCCACAAAGCACACCTGAGGCAGAGATAAACCTGTTGCCAGGTCTATCCGTTCCATTTGGTACTTGTCACATTTGTCGCTGTCTGAGAGCTACAAGTTTGTACTTTGACAATAATAACTCATTCGTACATTTGAACTAGACAGTAACTTCTTATTCTGTTACTAAAGCTATCATTTCATGTAAGCCCGAAAGCTTCCTGATTCACTATCACTACCGTGACCACGCTGCGCTACAGTTCCGTTTGAGTCCTTTGTGAGTGGACCATTCATGACTGCACTGTCCCGATTTACCAGCTAACTTTCTGCCCTATTGTTCTTGGTTGCTCACCTGGCTGTAAGTCATTAGCTTTTATATATTTATAGGTAATGCATTACATAGAACCACGAAATTACCATAAACACGCTCATTTGATTGGAGACTATTCAGCCGCCCGTAGGATTTTACAGCCCATATCTTGGAAAAGGCTAGTGAGATTAGGTTTCTACCAGATTGAAAGCCCAAGTATTTGGGGTAGTTCCTATAATATTTACCGAATCCCATGTCCAATATCTAGTCTTTATAATGGAGGTGTTGAATATGTGACGACATTTGGTAAATTTACTCTGTATTTGTACTGTCTCTCTTCCAGGTCCAGGTAAACCGTTTATTCCCTGCAGAGAAAGTGCAACTGGGCTCCGAACTGAATTTGTCAACGGATGATCTCCTCGGAAGCCTGAATTTCTTAATTTTCCCTTGTGACGATTTCTACGAGCACACATGCGGTGGCTGGATTGGGAATAATCTGATTCCTATTAGATATAATCAGTGGTCAATAACCAGAAATTTATCATACAAAGGAAATCCATTCATCGAGAACATTCTCGGTGGGTAGGCATTCCTCGTGTTTTTCGATACGCTGATTCAACTGAGTATAGCTGTATTCAGGCTATATGTAAGCAACGTAGACAACTAATTACAACTATGGACGACCGGTCCCGAGGATAAATTCGGGAACAAGTTAGTGTTTGTTTTTTCGTACGGTGGGCCACTCAAAATAATATTGCCTAAAACATTTGTTGCGAAGCTGATTACGCCGCAACTGTCAGAAAATTGCATAAGGTATATGTAATCAAGGTTAAATTATCGCTCATGACTCAAGATCATGTTTATTCTGCGCCTATAATCCGCAAAATGAAAACCCACTGGTTATACTCTAAAAAGAAAACTATATTTTTGAAACAACGAAGTCAGACAGAATTATTGATTGCAGTAACTTCAAAAACTGCCAATAGGGAAAAGGTTTCTCCGTTACTACACACTGGAAATAATCTTAAAAGCGGTGAAACATTGGTAATCTGATCCAAACTTTTGACGCTTTCACTCTGTGAGAATTGAACACGCGCAGGAAGGCAGTCCTCGCCTTCGTAGAGTTTATGCTTATCTGAGCTGGTACATTACGAATTCCGTCTGTACCTTGACCGTAGTGTATGATTATGTTTGCCAAATCAAGTTGGGTGTATTTGCCAGAATAACCAAACTCGAGGCTCTAACTCAGGATCGAGCAAAACCTCCTACCCTCACTCCAAATTTATGGTCCCTAATGATGTTTTGCGCCACACCTGCTCGTTCGACGAACCACACACCGGATATTGACCTTAAGTGACTGCTGGCTGGTGCTTGCATTGATTCTACTCTCTGACCCTTCACCCACATTCCCCATAAAAATTTTATTGATTTGATCGCTTGAACCTCAAGCTATCCTGAATTGCTCGCATTTGGCTGACTCTGATTCACGGAGCGGTTACCTTTGAGGTTTGTAAAGGTTTTGTGTAACATTATTGTTTGTTTTAAAAAGATGCGTATTGAAAACCGCAATTGGACACTTGGCGTTTTTTGGATTGTGTTAAGCGTATCTCAAAGACTGCTAGGATTACGTTACATCGGGGTACAAATTTTTCTTCATCTCAGTGAATATGTAGTTTGACTGTCTGGGCAGATTGCACTATGAACATATTAGTAGATCAGTAAAATCACTCAGGGAAACCTATTTTTCGTGTACATCCAGGTTTTATTAGAAGTAGATCAAGTCATCAAATTTTTTTTGATTTCGCCATCCTCATTCTTGACCTTACTGAGAAATTCACACGCAGAATGTTTTTAATCTCTCGCGAATATTTTTCAAGTCATGCACGGACAGAGCCGCAGTCGATGTACGGGGTTTTGTATCATTGTTCCAAAGTCTACTCAAATTATTCGGTGGTTCGGAATATTTTCCTACGGGGTCTCCAGCTGCGCGCGCTTTGATCAACACAAGCTTGACGAGTGAGGAATTTTGATCTCACGGAATTGTATCTGCCTATATTTCGGCTGAATCAAACTAGTCTAATCTGTGACACAGAAGTGGTACGCAATCAGCAGAATATCAGGCACTTCGTTGTCAGGTTAAGACAATAAGTAACTTCCATGTTGTAAAAGTCGGACGGAGAAGGATGATTGTGAAAATGGAGGCTCAAAGGATCGTTTTATCCCTGAATACAGCACTTCCAGTATTATGAATATCAGCTTTGAACAGCCCACCGTGACATTTAAGTTACTGCAGGTATTATTTTGGAGTATCCATAAAATTGGATACAAAATCAATATCCAAGTAGCTGCTTGTACTGGAAGACATTAAACAGATATCCCTGGTTTAAACTAGGCAATATTTTATTCATTCCAGCGGAAAGCTTGTACTTGTCTGCGGCATATATTAATATTTACAGTGTGTTCACCACAGCGCATCCTTACTGAATGTTCAAATACCGATACTGACAAAATGTTTATTATTATTAGCATTTCCTTTGAAATCCTCGGTTGGAAGCCCGACAAGATCGGTCGAATGCTTGTACGACAGTCCCTGTTTGACAGATCGTGCCTTCCTGGAAGCCTATTCCTTCGATAGCTCGTGGTGAACAAAGAAACCAAAAATAATTCAGCTGCCAATGTATTGTGAAAGTCTACCCTTCTTCGGTGATACATGATGTTATGAAATGATTATTTTTACCTGTAATCACTGATCAACTTCTTAACAGCACATGTATGATAGAGGGATCAGAAAGTGCAAGACGATAATGGCATGCAGTGAATAGAATGTACTCAATATAAAGCAAATGGTTTACGGTTTTTTGGAACTATATGAGGAAGTCGTCTAGAAGCCACGAACTCAACCAATCAAAATTGAACTTGTACATGTCAACTACGAAAAATGGCAGGTTAAAAGTGTACACTAGTTGTTTCCTTCTAGCTATAATTTGTCTATACTGTTGAAAATTTTTCTGAACGAAGCGGTCTGATTCGTGGTAGAAGCACTAACCTCATAGGTATTGAAACGTACTCAAAATTTACCCTACTGCATTCCTCTATCTGCTGTCCAGAAATAAAACTTCTCAAACAAAACATCGCCTCTGTACATATGTGCCCTCACTCTGCGGTTTTATACGGCTTCCCTTGATGATGGCCGATGATCGAAAGCAGGCAGCAGTGGTTACGTTCTTCCCGAAATAGACGTTTGCTCAGTTCTCACAAACATTGAAATTCTTCGGTGTAGTTCACAATCCAACATCAAATAGAAACAGTCCATCTTGGTGACATCAAGAGAAAACAAAGCGGATGAGCAACAAATAGTAGAGTTGCAGCAAAACTCCACTTAGACGTAGCTTGGTTAAAAATCTACAACTTTAAAAAGCCCATCTTGGCTTTCTCCTTTCCAGAGGTATTTTTTCAGACAATCAGAGTAGAATAACGATTCAAATGAGAGTTCTCAAATATAAGGGTGATTGGGCAGGAAAGCACCGCGTGCCCATACCTGATGAGCAGTAATAACAGCAAAATCGGTCACGAGTTTTCGGGGATATTCTGTCCTGTCGTTCAGATCAAATCTTTACCAATAATGACAAAAACCTTATGGCATAGTAAGCGGTCGACATCCCGATTACAGCGGATAGCCTTTCTCAAGACCCGTTTGCACTCAAAAGATCTTTGGATAATAATATTAGGCTACTGGGTGTCGAACGGTGTGTGTTGGTAACTGCATGTATGTGCGAGTATAATGTGGATGTGGGGGTGGGTTTACCTTTCATCAGTGGCGGGGGAGGTCAGATAAGGTCAACAACATTTTATGATCTTAGGGAAGATCGTTCATCAATTGTGCAACCGCCTTTAAAATGGCCTGACCCGAGGCATGCTGTAACGCAGGATCAAACCGTACAATTGGACTTAGAGTCCGAATTCCAAGAGGATGATTAAGGTATATGCACTCGATATTGTACAGGAGAGAGTATTTAGGTCGCTCTTTAGGGCGGAGCCCGGCAAATTTGAACTCAAGGTCGGTTGGCTAACCCGGTTAAGTCAGGGTCGAGCTGGTCGGAGGTAGTTGACTCCTCCTGAAATAGTACAAAAAGAAGTGCTATGCAACGAGAGAATCAAAAGAAATTGACGAAAGTTTTGTTCACCTTGAGGAAAAAGAAGTTTCCGAGGGAGACGCGAACCAGCCATAGCGCTCCGCGGAGTATAGTACGGCTTTGGATTGAAAATCAGACGATGAAAGAAATGAATTTGCAGACAAAGAACAATCAAAATCTTTTGAAGATTTTCCTTGTAACGTCCAGCGACCAAATATCGGCTGAGTCCGTTAAATACCCAGTGAAGGACTTATTTGTAGAGAGAATGTCTGGGTCATGATGAAAGAAATGACCGGACGCAAGCATGTAATCGTTGCGCACATTGTTTACGTTCATAAGGGTGGAATGTGATGCACCAAAATATAAATGGGAATGGGGCAACAAATCAGTTTGTGGTGCGTAGCCATGATAGTAGCAGATACACGGTTTGCACAGATGAATATTTAAATGACAGGTAAGTATTTACGTTTGATTATCGTTATCTAAGGGCTGAACATGATGGCCGGAGAGATGCAAAGATCAAAATTGTCTGAGAGGATTTACCAAGATAGAATACAGGACATTGTGGTACGGAAGTGTATGACAACCATAAATGTGACTTTTGCAAATATATCGATAACTGATAAAATAAGAGCGAGTTTTATCTCGGGGATTAGTTAAGTTTGCGAATGGGACAAGCGGATAGTTTGGCACGAATCATCGGGAAAAAGGATCATGAACGGTAAGCCGAGTACGGAAACGGTCTTTGAACCTCGCGATAATTATGTGCTAGGGAAAGTAGATTTTTCCGGGCGTAAGAGGCGGTAAGTTAAGGTGGCGAAGATGGAGACAAGTACGATGAAAAATAGGCGATAACTGGGGGAGATAGTTCCATATTTGCAGCATTTCGGGTGAAGAAATGATTTTTTTGCCGCAACCGGTGCTGGTGGGTGGGGCTGACCGTGCGTGGGACACCCATCCCGAAAACCATTTTTGGTGACGGGAGGTGCCATCCGCCATCCCATCTGCGTCCGCACCTCGATGCTGACGTCCTGCAAGCCCGATGTGCGTCGGCCAAAGCGGTGGATCTGAACGCGGCCCGCACCGGCGGGCTCCGCTTGAGTGATATTGGCGTTGTTATATAGAGATCGAATAATCCAGGAGCTTGCAACCAGGTTGCGAGAGGTCCTGGAGAGGATGGCCTGTGTGGTAGTGACGAAATGACGAGCAGGTATCGATTTTTCAGCGGGAAATGTGGGCCAGGTATTATGCCAAGCCATCGAAGGAAAGGCACCATCAGCGGTTGTCTGGAAAGGTAAAAATAGAAAAAACGCAGACTGGGGTGCTCCAGCTGAGGATCAACGGTCAGTAGTAAAGAGAAACCTCTAGTATCTAGAATTTGGAACTACTTTGGGGATGGTTAGACTTTGCAAAACACAAGGTTGTACACGAAAGAATAATGAAACTTGAGTGGTATATACGGCGACTTGTGTGGTACGTAGGTCTCGTGGCCACCGACTCAGACCCGCGTGTCAGACATGTCTAAAAAGACTGAGATCACTGCCTTACCATCACTGGCAGCTATCGTAATAAGGTTCAGAAAGTCAGTCATACAAGTTGGCTTTGGCATACTGACGCTCGATGGTGGATGATTCTAATGTCATCATAATCGATGGTGGGATTTTCGGCTACGGCGTGGACTGCCGTTGCGGATTTAAGCTCCAACGGGGTAAATTAATTTGAGTGACTCCTCCGATTACACTTTCACGCTCAAACCTCAGTTCATCTAATCAGCCAAGCTCCCGGACGTACAACCCTTGAGTTTCATTCTTGTGGTACCTGTCTCTTACAGCACTCAAGGTGTAAACCGAGGCATTTTCGCCTGGTAGGTTTTTGTGTACTCACTACGCCACCTCATTCCGTTCCAGACTGATCCGAATGAACGAGTTAAATTTGTTAAGAGGTTCACCGCCGATGAGCTCTAAAAAGTAGGTATCCCAAACATGGTACTTCCCCGTGAAAGGTTGATCGGATAATCCGAGGTCTGCGTGTATACGGCGGAGTTCAAAGGACAGTCAGCCAAGTAAAGTATCACCCGTCATCCAAATACCAGACAGTAATTGTGTGACATACGCACAAAGTGTTTTCATTGGTGGGTCTGGATTTTTCTTTCCTCTTGTGCTCCAAAGGCCTCATTTTCAGTTGAATGCTTGTTTATTCCATATATTCGGCAGGATAACTCCTGCAGTTGATTTTGTAAATGACGGTTTTCTTGGTCACGTAGATGGATATACTCATTAGCCATCGTAAAACAAACCGCAAGGAGTATCATTTTTTCGACGCACTCAGCAGTAGTCTAGGCTTTGATAAATTAACGGATTGACTTTTGAATTTATTTACAATTTCCTCAGGCACTCGTACTTCTTTCAAATCATACGAGAGTTCAAAAATATCATTTCATTTTAAGCGGGTTGTGACCCTTTATTTAAGCTATCACTGCTGTCTTGTCACGCTAGATTTCCGAGAGTTTCGTTGGCCTGAAAAAGGGGCGATATCTGGACACTTCTAGTCCAAATCACGTAAACGTTTTTCATTTATCTGATGGTGGTTATTACCGAAAAGTGCTAAATGATCTCCAGGTATCGGATTATAATTGCATGCCAGTGATTGATTGAACGTGGTGAACACTGATTCAAGCTGACGCGCAACATAGGAAAAGTATACAAGAGAAATGAAGAACTGTGGCCTTTACTTATTGCCTTCATTTCCCATAGGCCTCTGTACGGATGAATGTTGTATCATCCACAATTGGTGACGAACAGGTGCAACAAGAAGTAAACCACTTAGGCTAAACTGAGACAGTAAAAGTTCCTTGTGTGTAACTTGTGCGCATTCTTCCCGAGTTTTAATTCCCTGTCGCCCTTAGTTGATATACTCTGATGATAAGTGCTGACGTTGATGGACTAGCTTGACAGCACCCTTGGGGTTCTTAGTTGTGAGTTGATAGTTTACACCAGAAAAATGAGTCACTTCATTGATCGGTGATAAGTGGGCAACAATCTTTGTCACTCATTCGGGAAACCTCCTAATAGTATTTGTTACGTCTTGGTTATTGACAGTTTGTTGATTATAATGTGATCAGTAACACGTATGTTTGATTGTGAGGTCCTGAATTTATATCCGATTATCATCGCGAGAAAAACAACTTACGAGCCCTTGTCGTTTGCAAGAAGAAGTTGGAGTTGTCACCGATCGGTTTGGCTTGTTGATGAAATTATAAAAATCTGTCACACTCTAGCAATTTATTTTTCATCGCATTTCTTATCCACGAAACTGGTTCATAGAAGAGCACTTTACTGTTGTTTTCAGTGTGGCCTTGTTCGCCACATTGAGTGAATGGTCATTGCGGGGTCACGTGAATTTATGTGGACCAGCGAGTTTTTACTTCTCGTCCAAACGAATCTTCATAACCCGCGATGATGCCCTCATTTCTTCATCCGTGTCAATTTTGTTGGTGGTAAGACATTCGTAACCTAAAAGCCCGGCTCATTCAAAAGCTACATACAACACCTTTCAGCTTGAGGAACCATCAACTCTATCGTGTCAGGCTTCCGGTGTTCAAGTGACTTTTGTATTTTATTTGTACTGACAACTTACCAAACGTTTGCGTCGATAAACCTCTGCATTTCAGTCCAGGGAGATTTCTAAAGGCAATTCATTTACTCAAGGAAATAAAAAAGAACGAATAAATATCAAAAATTATCAAGAAATTCGAATGATACTCAAGTCCGGTTTGCGAGAAATCAGGTCAGATAAAAAAGGCTAGAGCTTCTTCAGATATTTACGTAGGCGAGTATAGATCGAAAAGAGGAAAGTATAGAAGCGAGAGAGTTGCACTTAGATAGGCCAATGTATAAAAGGTGAGCTCTGTTTGCAAATATTCCGGAAGAGAACTTTCGCACACGGTCAGGAGCAACCCGCACAACTGAGGAGATTATTCAATCCAGTCTATGAATGATAGCCTACTGATAGTAGATAAACCTCGACGAAGAATTCTAAAGTCTTTTTTCTGTAGATCAGCAAAATAACGGACGGAAACCAGAGGAGAACGGGAAAGACACATGCATAAATTAAAAGGTAAAAAGTAAAATTGTTAGCGATAAAATGCCTGAGCTGTTGAATTTGATGGGACGGCTGATGTGGTCTCTTTACACAATTTGAAATTTGTAACGTCCACATCAAATTTGCACTGATGGAGATTACTAAGTATTTGACAGAATGACCTTAAGATAATTCCATCGAGAAAGGGTAAATAAGCATTACAAATTTGGGAAAAACTTAAGGTGATGCGGATCGAAGGGAGAAATCATAATTGTGAGACAGAAAGCAGGAAACTTTATTGATATCCTGAGCTACGGAAACAGCTTGTCAAAAGGTCTGATAATTGGTGTATTCAAAGAAATGTATCCAAGAACTGGATGAGGGGTCACACATGTTGGTTAACTATATATAAGGAGGGAGAACCGCCCAATGGGGCATTCCTGATTTATACAGCAGAAGTTTGGATGTTTAGAGCCTAGTTGTGTGCACTAATTTATGTTGGTAAGATAATCACACAGCCATGCCAATAAAGGTGCGGGACAACCTCTAACTTCCAGTTTACGGAGGAGGAGAGACCTCGGAATAGAGTCAAAAGCGGATGAGTATTCCAGAAAAGCTCATCTCATTAATTTCGCTAGTCCATTCAAGCAATAGGTTACAAGATGAGCTAAGGAAGAGACAATTTCTACACTGGAACTGTTCGGTTTATGGGCAAAAAGTGAAGGGTTCATCGAGCCAGCTTATAGAAGAATCGAAACGTTTAAGAAGGACGCTCCCTGTAAGTTTGGGACCAGATGAAATAAGAGCAACAGACACTGAACAGTTGCACCGTTACCATTGTCATCTTCCATAAAAAAAGTACTGTTATATTGTTTTCCTTTCACACAGCAGCCTTGCCATAGTCAGTTACTGTTTTTGTTACAAAGGAGTTGAATAGTATACAGCGAGTCACTGAGTTCATTTTCTTTCTCTTTAAAAAAAGAAATCTATCTTCCTTTACAGTTATCCCCGGTTTGTAGCGGCACACTCGACTGCCTCTGCAAAAATTGCTACTAAGAGAAGACCGAAAAAGAATCAGAAAGATGCATGAGAAAGGGAGTTCTGGAGAACGAGGAGAATGTGGTTCCATTTATCGACATCAGTGGGCCAGCATTATGGGGTTCATCCACGATTCTCTTACGCAAACAACACAAGTATGAATACAAGTGAGAGAACGAAAAATAAGTGTTAGATCTGACATTTTCGTGGACAGGAAACGTATGTGAGTAATTAACAGTGGCAAGATGGATACATTCGCTGAAGAGGGCTTTTATGTGCAGTCTGCGAGTCGGCATGGTTACCTTTTGGGTCGAATGGTAATTATTTTGGTATGTATGATCTGGTAAGTCCTGCGAAGAGGAAAATACAGTATTCTAACAGCGCATAACACCGTTCAGAGGCCAGAGCTTCCAAATACTTTTATTCTGATAAGGTGATGAATACTAAAGAACTGTAAGGCAACCAATCAGTGGGTGCACAACTTCAAAGTAGGACGTTAAAAAGAAAATTATTTAAAGGTGGGATCAAAAATGACAGAATACAAGAACAAAACCTCAGGTGGTGACGTCTTCCAGGGAGATCATTGGGTGATGTGGAGACTGGACTATAAAAAATGCTATAGACAGAACACAAGCTTTTTGGGCAAGGACAAAAGGCCGAGGATACTGCAAACAGCTTTGAGTACTTAGGAAAGTAAACTCAAAAACCGAGACACATAAAATTGAAGCGGTTAAGCACAGTATAAAGCACCGTCGCAGAGGCCGTCCAAAAACACAAGAGGGTAAAAAATCGGCTAGAATATAAGCGGCCAACAGGTACAAATACCACTTTTGGAAGCAAAGTTATCTGCAAAGATGCTTGGATAATCACAGGTAGAACAGTTTTGATTCCAGACGCAATAGTCCCGTCTGTTTACAGGCAAAAGAGAAAAGTGCTAGTGGAAGGGGCGTAAGAAGAACTGAATGAACTGCAAGTAGACGTTTACGAAATAGGCATAATAGGTTTAACAACCACTGTTCAGAACCAAATTTTTCAAGCTGACAACTATCGATAAATAAGCAATTATGGCGGCTTTACACTTCACTTATCCAAAGTCCGATACTTTGTTGTATTTCTGGATGCTTTCTGCTGCCATTCAAAGGTTTTTGGCTGAGTAAATGACTAGCATTGGTGAGAACTGAACCCCATGAAGTAAAGGTTTGAAGCCCTCAGTCGCAGCCTTATGACCACCGCTGGTTTTCTAGCAAAGACTAAATAGAACGGTTCCGTATCACTAAATTACTGGCACAATAAGACGTCAACTCACCTTCGCTTTAGATTTAAGGATTATGCTTGGTAATTTTATGGAGAACCTGTGACGATGGCCCTTGTTATTACCTGTTCAAACAAATAACCTAAACCTCTGTCCGGCGACCACTATAGTTCACCTAACAAGGATATATATATATATATATATATATATATATATATATATCGATTTTTAACAAAAAATAACACTTTTTCTCTGAAGTCCCACATAGAGGCTTGGGATATGTTACTGTTCTGCTTTGCTTAATTATGTGCAAAAAAGTAGGCGTCTATTGGAATTCTTTTTGTTGCAAGATTTTACAACAAGCAATGAAGCATTTTGCTGGCTTTCTCTTCGTGAATAAAATGTACACTGGTTTTACGAAGATGCTGGGACGAAAAATATGTACTGACTGAGAACTTATGAAATGATTTACGGAGAAAGGCGTTTTAGTTACAAAATGTTTATCCCTTCAGTACAATTTTAAATATTACATGATATCACTGAGTTTATTGTAAATATCATAGGAAATCTAGCGGAACGAGGGTATCGAAAAGGTGTGTGGCTCTCGTATGTCTGACAATTTCACGGTGCTTTGATGTGACATGTTACTATATTTGATTGTTCTCAATGGAGAGGTCAACTCATCTCAAGGTCAACGTATGTAGGCAGTAACGTGAATTGCAGGCAGATATGTTTTCGGCGATAACATTGCGAAGTCATTAGAGTCACATCTATGTGAAATCCATTTATTAGGAGGAGTTAAAAAACGTCACACTTAGTCGATAAGAGTTTAATGTGAATGGAAACAGGTGGGGATAATCGAATTACGTGAAGGGTGATAATTGGCCTGCATCAGCTCTGTGCCCTTGTCTGACGCAGGTGACTATTGGCCTTGGGAGTTAGTGCGAGCAAAGCTCAGCCTTCGAGAAACTGATGGTTATTGTGTTGACCGTTGCTGATATCTGGAGCGTAATTGCTCTTGTCACGTATTGTGGGACCCTACAGACGACTTTGAATGCAGGCTGAGTGTCGACTGAAGGCCCAGTTTCTACCAGGGGTACGATGATTGAAGTTGATACCAATCCGTTGCCTCCCTGTTTAAACTATGGCTAGCGATGTTCCTTGATGTACTTTTATAGCTGGCTTCTCGTTATGCATTCTTTGGCAGCACCGTAGGTGTCTTTGTATTGGTAGGTGATCAGGGATGAGGTCAACAAGGGCGAAAAAAAGATAATCATTTTTTCATGGGATTGTTCGTGAAGTACCTTCAGAGTCTCCTATCGGGTCCCGCAGTACGCGCTAAGAGCAACCAAGATCCGGATACCAGAGACGACCGAGGCAATGTCCATCGTCATCTCGAAGACTGAGCTTTGTTTGAGAATGAAATCACGGAAAACATACTTTCACTTACAGCTCGTGTTCTGGATATTGTGATGGGATTGTTCCGCAATATATGATAAATCCGAACCGCTTATATGCCCAAATCAGCATGCTTCATGATTTCATCATTTTCATCACTGATTAGCATATAGGATAAAGAAATTTGATCCATCCAGAGGCAAAAGAGAAACATGCCCTAATCGTTCGCCCTGAAAGATGGGATTCCCTTTGCTCGAGGACTCCAAATTATTTGAGCTAACTGGTGAGATAACATATACTTGGCAAATGTTTTGTCATATGAGTTGCTTAAAGTGAAAACAGAATGCACCTGAACTGGAAACGGAATGGACTGTATCAGCACAGTTGAAAAAAACATTATTCAAGGAAATCATATGTGCAAATAGGGGGATTACTGGCAATGCGACTGCCTTATATGAGTTGAATGAACACTTTCACAATAATTGGGCCCATTTTATATGTCTGTGTGACTCGACGCGCAAAACTGCTGAAACCAGTAGGTGGATCATACAGGCTTGGTCCGCAGCTGGTTTTATTCTCCAAGTTTTTTTTTATTTGAGTCCAAAATTAAAGCTTGATGAGTTGATTGAACTAAATAGACTGCAACCTTTCAAGTTGGAATTATTCACTCGGATTTGGACTGCGATGTGTGTTATCTATATTTATGTTTGTTCAGTTTATCTATTTATTTTATGGCTTCGGGATAAAAACATGAGCGCAATTACGCCCATCAGTATCGTGAACATTAGTTGAAATATGACTAGTTTAGTATGAATAAATGGTGTATCCTTGAAGCTTCCAAATTAGCTATTGGCAGTTTGAATTAGCAAATTTTCTATCTTTCAAAATTATAGATTATCCGAACAATATTAGAAGGAGTTATTTATTCTCTGATCGACTAGCAAGCTACGGAGATAAACTGACTGGCCCAAAACATTTTGCCGAAGGTTACTTTTACAACGGAGATTATAAATACTATCCGGGTAGAATGATATTGAAACAGTCTCTTTCGTTCCATTAGGGTACGTCGAAATCTGAGACAAAATCAAGTGGGATAGATACGAACATGGTATGCAGCTTCCTAAACGTTACAGTGTTATTTTAGCCACAAGTACGGTTTATAAAGTCAGTTGGGATCTAAGAACATTGTGAATAGTGATTTGCTTTGAATCAGTAAGTGCCCCCAATGTTGCAGAATATGTACTGTGCTGATCGTTAAAATAACTTATTTTGATGTGATTTTATTATTATTCAGTTATCTCACGCAGCTTACGAGCTCCTTTCATATCAGCTGGTCGTGTACCAAATTCCGGTGACCGTGTCTTCTTGCATGGGAAAATCAACTAGCGTTTAGTAGATGGCTGACGTAGCTAATATAATGAATTAGTATTCCAATAAACATGAGTTCTTCGACAAGCTTTACGCGTACTTATACCTTTAAACTACTGAGGATACTTTTTAATGGGTTTCATAAAGATATTTATCCTCTTCCATTAATTTCATCGCTTTTGCATATAGTGTCGATCGGTAAGGCTTACCGATAATCAACTCTGAATGTATCACTTACTGCCGTTTTCCTTGGGAATGTATGGTGAAGTGCTGTGCTTTACGGTAACACAAGCGTTCTTTTTCTGCAAGACATGTATTATTCTTGAAATCATCTTCAGGAGCACCAGGGTGGTCATGTTATCGGACTTGATAATAAGTTTGGGGATAAAATCGCACTTATTTATTAGGTCTAACTGGGTCAAGGTCTACGGAAATTCTATGAAGTAATATAATCAAAAGCTTGGTGTACCGGAGACGAATCTCATCGTATTGAACTATGAGTACTTGTATAAAAAGGAACATGCTGTGGTGAGTTATCGTTTTCCTCATTCATGGAATGATCCGTATCCCAAACAGCCTTGAGCCTGAAAGATTTTCTGTTTGCGAGTTTCCATGCATTTTCACTCAAAATTATGAACAATCCGCGATCATTTTCATTCCAGTTAGACTGATCTATTATCTACGACGTTACAAACTTACGTACCATAAATGTCATATGCATAAGATGTTGAAGATATCAGCAGGAAACAAACATCTGGAGCATGTTTAATTTGTCCTAAATAGACGATTCCTGGTAGTAGGGATATGCTCGTGGACGAATATATGTAAGCGAAAGGAGGTGACCGGTGGAGTCAACATTCGAGGGAGGGAAAACGTTATAAGAAACGCTCTGGCATGACCTCTTGACAATTGCCCATACTTTTCCAGAACCATTCACAATATGAACGTATGACATTTTCTCCTGACAGAGAAGAATTTACTGAAGGGATTAGGTTATTGTTTTGTGCGGAACATTTACAGTTGGGACAGAACGTTCTCTGATTCCAGACGATCTCGGTTTATTATTCCAGGATATTTTGTTTGTACTAAACTCAGTGTCACCACCACCAGCCATCGAATCAATGACAAGTAGGTTCAACTGGTTTCCGGTGTAATTTTTACTGAAAGGTTTGTGATACGGCCAACCATCGATTGGCAAGATTCATTTTTCATCTTCTCGATCAACGCCAATAACCCGCTGTCCTATCACTCACGAGTTTGTTGAATAAGGCTCTGACCATTAGGCTGGACGTACCATTTGCGCATCCTGTGGCTCACGGTGATGAGCGGGCTGCTTGTTGGCGGTGATTCAAACAGGGCCTATGCAATTCTGAATGAGTTCGCTGAAACAAAGGTTCCATTTATCGGCATTAAAGGTGCCGTTTTATTTGTTTCCTAATGAGATGACTGTTACCCAGTTGGAAACAAGGTGATAGTCTTTTCATTGACCATCTGATGAAATATCTTCAAGTATTTGTTTTAAACGGTTTCTGTATCAGCTCAAGAATATAGTGGAAGGGACGATCATCACTGGCTCAAAGGATTAGTGCACTTGAATGTTTAACCGGTCACTCTTACCGTAAATTCAAAGTGGTCAACCTTTTACGGTCCTCATATGTCAGGTGTGGTAACCAGGGTAACAGAGGACTGATGTCTACCACCAGTGTGACCAGCTTCAGCAGGCCTGGAGCTTCACATCTTCGAGTTGATGAACATTTGACTCACGCAAGCCTTGCGCAGAAATTAATAGTTTGGGAGTGGTGTATAACACCTAGTAGTGCAGAAAACACTGTAAGACATACAGCCCACCTGTAAACGACTTGCAAAGTCAAGAATAAATCACCATGAAACAGGTCAAATTCTTTTATGGACTTCTGGACGTTGATTGCCACAGTGTGGGAGGGGCGTCAAAACAATGGGCAAATTTTGACATCAACATGACTTTATTCAGTGTAATTATCTCGATTTTACACAACTACTCATTGTCCCTGTACTAATTCCAAGTCGACAAAAACTCCGAACGGCAATGTCAGACTGCTTGTTTCTTTTTGCCATATCACTATCTGTTTACTGACATAACAAGTGTCTATCTACGAAAAAACATTTTATTGAAGACAACTGTGCATTTTTCTACCTTAAATTTGACCACTGATTATATGAATGCATTTCAGGATACTCTGAAGATAAACCCCGGTGGGAATATTGCGTATCTCAGATATTTGATATTTTCGCAGTGGTCATAGGACGTTTCTTTGTTCGAAAGCGTTTAAATGCTAACCATTACGAAGCTGTGAGTTCCCTCACGTAAATCATGCTAGTCTGTTCACGGAATGAATTATTTCATTTACATGAACTCTTTTATCTACTAGAAAATCCGAGCGCAAACAAGCACTCGGAACAGTGACAAAGATATGAAATATCTTGTCGATGAAACATCTGATTCATTTAATAATCTTTTATTATCAGATTGCAATAAATGGAAGATTCGCTGCTCAAAATGGAGATGGATTCGAGGGAGTTTTGGCTTTTCTGAGTAACGATTGCTCGGAATCATTTTGAAGAAACTAGCACAAACACGTGGGATGAGATGTCCGAATTTATTTTTAACGCATTTTTTCTGTATTTTACTAGTGTACAGTCTCGCAATCGGTATAAAAGCTCCGAGTCGGCCTTTTAAAAATGATTATTTTATCATGTCACGGCCGAACATGATTCGAACTACATCAAATAATATTACACCACATATAGCATTTTCCAGTCGATTTGCTGAAAATATGTTTGAATGATAGACCGGTTTATTGATCTCTTATTCTGTCTGTCTCATAAAAATCCATTTTATATTAACGGCTGAAAAATCAATCAATGGGGACACGCTCCCATTCACTATTCGTGTTTCGATGTGAATAATGAGTCCCTTCAATACTTTCTAAAATACTAGAAATACTGTGTTTTTGGTGATGATTCGGATTAACGAACTTTTTTTATACGGCTGTAATTATTTTCCTAATAATCAAATAACGGTCAAATCAGTTACTGGTCAACGTGTTTTACATCTCGTGCACATGTGTCAATGACGCAGCGCTAGGACTGATTGTCTTTCCGTTGCATGCTCCTATTACCAGGGAATTCTGCAAGGAAGTAGCATTGTGACCTTTGAGATTATCTTCCGTCAGTGCAGCTCTAAAGCACTGAATCCCAGCTTCGTCTTTCAAGGGGCCAATGCAGAGCCGTGGTAAGTATCTACACTTCAGCATACAAGTGCTCATTATTATATTAATATCAGTTTGAAGATTTTGTTGAATTCATATTCTATTAAGTAAACTTCGTTTACGGTGTCAAGAAAGATCACTGGTTGCCTCCCTCTAAAGAGTAAACCCCATAGCCTCAAATTCCACAGCACTATCATGGACAATCGTCAAACTCACCCGACAAAGTAGATCATTATATGACGTTCAACTAAGAGTACTGAGCTGAACAACTACGAATCACTGTCCATCATATAAGTTATCAGCGGAGGGGAGTTTCGAAAATTCGACCCCGAAGTTGGTGGTTGACTTTAACCACTCGACCATCACCGCTTCTGGTATGGTAAGGCAATCATAAAAGGCGCCAAAGAACAGTAGCCACGATGGCCCGGTTGAAGTCTGTACTCTACAAATGTTCCAGTGCATGAAAGGTGTTATGTTTCAAATACCTGCATGTTTCATCATGCTGTTGGGCAGAATCGATCAATGAAGGAACCTATATATCACAATACATTATAACATTCAGTACGTGCCCGATCAACAACAATTTTCTATTTCACTGATATTGTGGGATTCAGGTTTTACCTTGGTTACTGTGATTTTTCTGGAAATCGAGTTGATATACATTTTGAAATATCATAATGCTCAACCCGCTGTTGGCAGTTTGGTGATCTTGGAAATAATTAGCAAAAATCATAAATGCAAACGTCACGTTTGAAAGTGGAATACAGTTGCTCTTATCCAATATAAAGGTCGTACTGAACAATGTTTTACTAATTTGAAGACAATATTTATTGTACAACATTCTTCTATGCTTTCGAAGGAATGAAGACAATCCAATGCAGGATTCTTATAAATTTGCCAGATCTGGGCCATCGTAACTATTCTATGCAAATACGAAGAACAAGTTATTTACGCAGCTGTCAACAACGATTCATCAAAAGTAGCTGACAGGGGCAAATCAGTTTTCGGTCTAATCTAGAGTTAATTGTATCCTTTTTCTAAGGAGTCTATTGAGTTATGCCATCTCGCTGCTCAGTGGAACCTAAGGAATTTCACATACAAAACACAACTCGTCTCGTCTGCCGGTGGCATAACTTAGAGAGACTGCACCTTGGTGAGACTGACTTATTCATTTACATATATACTCGTTCTTTATCAGTACAGTGACACTTCCCCCAAATATCCACTCATTGAATAGCATTGCACTCAGTAAATTACTTATCTAGGTCAGAACCCAAACCCTAGAAAACTTTTGGGCAATATGTGTGCGTATGCATACTCACAAGTTGTGTCAGTACTTAACTTTGTATGATATTCACTAATATTGGTGATCTAGTAATAAAATGCTCGACTGCTAATCAGGTTTCGCACTTTGCTTTTTCCGAATTCGCATTCACATGTTCGAGGGTATTGGAAATAAGTTAGAGTAATGTTTGCCGAGAAAATATGAAATTCACTTACGCATATGATTACAGCCCACCGTACATTGACATGTACATGAGGGGTCTAATCAGCGAAGGGAGAGTTAGAGTTAAGTGATCACACAGTTTTTGACAGAAATTTATCTGGAAACCGAATATGAGCTGATCAGTCCATGGGTATCATGTACGTCGCTTGTTCAAAACAGAAATCCAACTGAATGCCTGGCCAAAAAACGAAGAAGTATGATTCAAAGGTATCATCAAAGAACATCTCAAGGCTGGCAACGTCTGTATTCAGAATAAATAACGGTAGTGTTCATTCTTTTGGTTAATGCAAACGACCATGTTTTATCACTAGAGACGGTGGTAAAGAAGCCGGCGGAGGTCTTTCTGCCATTGAAAGGTAATGTTTTGACAGGGGTTATGTAAAAAAGATTATCAAGTTTCCCCAAACGGGGCATTCTATGCCGTTTCATCGAGTTTTTACCTCATGTGTAGGTCAGCGGTCGGTTTGTCTCGTTGAAAAACTGCTCTTGCTATTGTAGTCTACTTTTCGCTGTTTTCCTTAAATTGTCCCTATGGAATAACTAATCTCAGACTCACGGCAAGGCTATTTTCGGTAAGCCTTTGTGAGTAAGGATGGGATAAAATAAGTGAAACACGTCCTACCGAGATCAACTGCACCGGTGATGTGACTGTAGCTTTGCAGCTGCTCTGGTGAGAAGCCGTATCCTGGACACATCGGAAGTAATTAACTTTCTTCTCCACCACTTCATGCGTGCTTTCAGAAGCAAGTTGTACATGCACTCAGTATAACCCATCTCCTTTAATGACCAGAGTTAGGTCCTGTTCAATTCAAAAGCTTGCACATTCAGCATGTGATAATTCACTCACCCTCGGGCCTTCAATGAAAGTATGTCACCCCAGCTGTGAACATTGATACTTAAAACGTCCGTAGTGAACTTTATTCCGCAGTGTCCGCTCATATATACATATATATGCATATACTGATAGTATAAGTTTTATAAATGAGTGGAAAAAAATTCCCGGAACCACAGCGCCCACTTCACGTTGTTGCCACTCATCAGATGTGCGGAAATTTCATCCGCCGATATACATGCTACTTACTGTCAATATGAGTGCTCCCATGTGCAACCTCGTTGTTCTTTGGGTTAGCAATAACCTGGGCACTAATTACTAACAGAACTCACAATTGTGATTCATTTGTGGACTCCTCATTGAAGACTCCGTAGAAACTATGATCAGGGATCATTGGAAACCAGCTTGTTCACAAACTTGTTATTCCAGGGGCACTTTATAGAATTTTCTCAAAGAAAATGCTTATCAAAAAGTAAAAATAAATGACATACCTAAATGTTGGTTGATAACGGATCTAAATTACCATGTTTTGTTTTAATGTTTGTGCCAGCGACTGTCATTTGCTATGCAATAGTGCTAGTCATATTTATGAAAGATCTCAAAGCTGCTCGCTGATCACTTAAGTTCTCGGAAAAGGAACACAGAAAAACGTGACAACCCGATGGTATCGTCATAATGACTTTCTGTATTACCAGTTGCCGAGTTTGAGACCTGGTTTATTTCACTATGTCCCAGCGGATTAAATAATAAACTGATTTAAACAGTATTTCACAGATCCAGATATCGTAACACGTTTTATGTTTGTGCAGTCACCACACAAATGGCCACAGTCTAATTTTTACTAAAAGTCACATTATTATTCGAACACTGGAAAAAATCAAGTACATTGGGTTTTTGTTGGTTCGCTAACGAGTTTTCAGGGTTTTACCCAGTTCTTCGGTTAGAATCTTTACTAATTCATATTTTTCAATGTATATACTATCAGAAACAAATCAGTGCATGTTGCGGAATTGCTGGTACTTTAGATTCCGATGTTTCAAGAATGGTTTTTTGGTGCTTTCATAGAAGACAACAGCATTCTTAATGGTACATTTCGAAATCGCTATGTTCAGATATTCCGTCGGGATTAGATTCTTGGTGAGCAGTTTACAACGAGTTGCTAATTACTTACGCCCAGAGCTCATTCATAAACTCCGATAAAGGAGAAAGAACAGAGTTACAGCGCAGTAGTAAGAAAGTAACGGTTACCACGAGATAAAAGATGACAGGTTTCTCTCATTCAAATTGTACTGTTACTGACTGACAGTGAACTGCTCTGTACAATCAAGATGGTCTCAAAATATAAGGCTTTGAAAATCATAGTCTTTATTCTAGTGTTCAGTGGCACTTATCACGTAACAACAACCATGAGTCATTCCAGTGTCATATGTCACCTGGAGGACTGTACTTTTTGCTTCAAGACGTGGACCAAATAATCACAGCAACTAGAAAAAATACCCTACTCTGGCTTAAAAATGAATAATAAAAAGAGGATAATCTATTCAAGGTTTAAGTCGATAGGTAAACGCTGACCACTCTATGGCGAAACGATTAGCTAGTGAAATACAAAATCAACAATGGAATCAAAACTGGAAACTTATTTACTGATGTCTCAGGTGTCCCACATCCCAAATGATTTTATGAGACTCACCTTCGTTTGAGTGGAACGAAAAGCAGAACAATGCCATCGAAAACAGAGTCCCATATGAAAACGTGCTACCAAAAAATAACTTTAACTATCGAATCAATTTCAGGCTAATCGTTCAGCCCACCATCCAGCATTTCTGGCATCCATGGTATACACGGATAAGAATATGCATTATGTTGGAATAGGTACGGCCTTGGCATATTATCAGGGTAATAAAAATATTCCATTTCCGTAGATTCCAGTCTGACTGCATATCACTCGGCACTGAAACATGAATAGCATTCAAGCGAAGTCAACATTTATCCCATAAACAAGGTGGCATTATTCCTACATTTTGGTAAATAAATATGAGCTTATTTCTTTTACAGTGGATGTTTCATTAGCCTTATCGGGCCGTGATTATTTCCGCGAGTATTAGCATTATACTCGTGAACGAAATGTGATTACATCGAATAAATTCTGTCAATAGACTAAAGACCGGTGAATAGAGGAAAGTGATCATCGTTTTCATTTTCTTAGCAGACATGTAAAAGTTTTCATATGAACCTGTTAGCCGCTCTTTATCGACAACGGAATCAGCGGTATGATGATATAATATACAAAGGAGTACTCAGTAATGCGAACAGTGAACGCAGTCTAGAATCCAGCTGATATTACGATCTAACTGTCAGAACCCCATGGTTAGTTTGTCGTCTTTTTACTCGCATTTTATCATGCTTTCTTGAAGTGTCACACTAGTTTTGCACTTTCATTAGGCTGCTGTGGTTGGAAATAAAATCCGTGTGAGAACGTGAGGGAAGGAGCTGCAATGTCGAATAATGTTGGTTCCGTATGCTGTCTTTGGTCGTCGCTGACACCCAGAACTGAAGTTATGTAAAACGGAAGAGTGAACTAGCTAAAGTACAAAACCAACCATAACTGCAGCTCTTACAGTGATGCTCAAACAATCAAAATGTTAAATAGTGAAATGAGAAATAAGCTAGTAAACGCTGAAGTTTCAGATAAACACTAGTGGAGATTTTATCTTTCTCAATGAAAGTTACCGTTTTGTTGATTTTCCGTTTTTAATTTAATCACATTGGTAAGAATAAATCCTCTTTGGTAAGTGACTGCACATCCACAGCGGCTCATCAAAATACTGAAAGCCCGAGTGAGAATACAAGTACAACCCCTGTGGTTCCTACAACCTGACAATTGGAGTGACAACGAAAAGTTGTATTTGACCACTGGGAGCTGGCTTTACGGGGGTTTCGTCCCAGTTATCCCAGATAAGGCAGTTGAACGCATAAATCAGTGAACCGTCGTCCTGATTTTAAGTTGTGTAACATGCTTGAAGTGATAGCTACATGCAAAAACTAATTATCTCATTCTTGTGACTCGTTTTCCACGTTTACACAGACTTACCTATGGTAATTATCATAATAAGTTGATGCTAATGAACAAAAATCGATTGCTAGTGCACTTTACTTTTTTCTAATTTTGAAGCTCGTCATCCACGACAAAAGATACAATATGAACTTTAGGGTCACTAGGGATAGCATTGTTGGCCGAAATGAATGTTATTTTTCAGTCATTTAGGTTCGGACAGTGACGTATTTGATCAGCTGGTTGTTTTTCATTTGTCCATGGGAGAGTTCACTATTAAGTCTTACCCGTTGAGGTACATTATCCGGAATGAATCGATTCAATTCACCATTCTTGCAATCCATCTGCAAATTCAGTATAGTAGCTCGTTGACACAAAAGCGAGCCAAATGGGGGTATTGCTAAGCCCACTGTTCCAAAAATAATCCCACAAAACGGCTGATTTATCACATCTATTACCCCAGCTAATCTTCTCGTATGAACTGAAGGTGTAAATTAATGAAACTATAGCACTTTCAAGGAAAACCAGGAGATACGAAGAATAATGCTGGCAGTTTTGTAATGTCATGTCAGGTTAATTATTGTACTGGTTAGATTACAGTCAGCAAACATGCCTATCACTGAAAACCTCACCAGTGAAACATATAAAAACGTTTCAAATCTGTTTCATTTATCTGTGACGATAAGCTGGTTGAATTAAATTTACAAGCCTTTATCGAATTTCAAAGGGTACACAAAGACGTCATGTCGTACGGATGGAAAACCACAAATTTATATGTTGAATCATGAAACAATCTTTTAAACAATAAAGATGAATCGAGGATATACCTGTTCGTTCCAAATGCAACAGCGAACGTTTGATATGAAGTATCCTCCTGCTCCAGGAGAGACAAGTAAACGCGTTTCCTCTGCTGATAAATCATTGATGCGATTCAATGTAAAAGATAGCTGACGTCATTTGGGGTAGGTTCCTCTTATCAGGCAGGTAAATTAGCTTACTTCCGAAGCGAAATCAGTGGAACATTATCACCAACAATTAGCTGCCGATGGGCTTGAGTAGCGTTGAGGTGGATATGATGGTAAAAACATTCACCTCTTTCAGTCTTCTGTTATTGATTTGTGCGAAGGCGACTCCAGTATTTCGCATTCTGACAAACCTTGTGTGGATATTGAGGAGAACACTGAAACCAGGTAGGCAAGGCAAGTTTTCAATTATCAGAAATAAAGCTATCGGGTTCAGGGGCCTTATTTATAATAATTAGTTTAAACTCCTTGAAAAAGCGTTCCTAGTCAGGGGACTGATGGACCCTTAGGTCAATAATTGATGTATTTAATTGGTATGACATCTCGGTTGCTGTGATGTCCGGGACGAAACAGCTACTGAGTCCCTAAATGTCATGCCTTAGGACATATGACCACACCATTTTCAATCCATTCCACAAGTTAACGTTTTTGGTATTTACGTGTAGTCGGTCAGGAAGAACTACATTTTCTGATGCATACGGCAAACCGTTTTCCTGCAGGCTTGTTATGCAAGTAAAGTAATCATTATTTCTTCCTCCCCAATGCTTCTAGCTTCTATAAATCAATACGGTCATGATGCATCGGAATCTCTGTTTATGAACAGAATGATTTGTCACGGTATTATGCATAATAGGTTCAGCATTTTGAAAGGAAACAACCAGACTCCCTTCGTTTACGCTACTTCGGGAATTGAGCAAAGGTTATTTTACTTACCTAGCAATCCAAGACCGGTCCAAAGCACCTGTTGACGGAATCAGTAGATTGTGAACAACAGCTTAAACCGATCCTGGTGGCACAAATCACTATGTGACAAAAGAGATGTAGCCGGGATGCAGTCATGTTCAGTTTTTTCTGCAGCCAGTGGAAACTTCTCCAGACAGCTATTCTCCACACAGCATTCTGATCAGTTTATTATTCCAGCTCACTCCAATCATGTCATGCACTACCAATGGGTGATAACAATTCAGCCCCACTGAAAAAATGACTTATTCTAATAGTGCATGTAGTTAAATTCCGCAAGTTATTTATGACCTTCTGGTCATTTCCAGATTATTTGTTATCTGTTGTCAAAATACAAATCCATTACCGAATGTTTGTCAGGCAAAAGGTTTAAAAAAAACCAGGAACTGTATCAATGAAACCGTTAACTCAAAATTCTGCACACTGGACTCGAGTCCATGACGGTGACCGGTGACAGAGTACTGCTGATGACGTAGTGCGTCAGTTTAATCCTCCCTGTTTCAGAAGTCGGATTCAACCAGATAACTAGAGTGAAATGGCACCATTTTCAAAATATCTGTGTTCAGTATGCACTTTTTACGATGAGACTTTCCACTGTTTAATCAAGTGTGGAAACATGGCTTCGAGCAAAACATTTTTTGCTTGTTCGTGTTGCGTTCAAAGGCAGGTCTACTGACATTGGAGTAGAGCTTCTTCTGTCTCCTGTACTAGTTATTATTGACATACCTTCATCTGACCGACGGTGAAATATCACCTAGAACTAGAAAACTGCGTTACCAAACTAGCTCTTTCAAAACGAATTTAGTTCAACAGACATCCAGAGTATGAAGAGCAATGTCACCCACTAAACAAACCGAGTGGAAGAAGACAAAGTAAGACTGAAAATACCATTTTAAGTGGCATTTTAAAACAATAATTAGTGATTACTTTTCATGGGTAAAAACAGCATAGATCCGGCCATAACAGATGTCATATCCACGAAGGACGAAAAGCTTACCTAGCCAACGAGATGAAGAGAGGTAAATAGTTTTGCACTGGAGTAGTGCTCTGAGCAGACCTATTGTCTTGTTCAATAGGACTTTTGAAATGTCGTTCTGGAGAATCCTTTCACAATGGAAGTGTAGAAACAGTAGCAGCAGTATAAGTGTTCCCCTTTTTGAACATGAAAAAGCATACATGGAAACTATGTTAAAATCTCATGAATATAGCCAACACACACGTCTCATGAGTGGAATGCGGAATTATCATATGAGAGAAATCATAGTCAGTAGTTTCTATGAAGTACAAACCAACGTGAAATTAAATGACAGCGAGATAACACGAACACATGTCTCCCACTATAGAATTTCTGGTACAAAACGAACAGTATCACGTACTGCTAATGGATTAGGCACCGAGAAACAAGGCACAGTAACTTACGGGTCATCACGGCTACTAATCTCAGCAGCTTACTAGTTGAAACCTACCGTACTTTTTCCTTCTTCTTTGGTAGAAAATCTCTAGTAGTCTTTGATTTCCCCAAAGTTTGACTGAGTGGATTTCACAATGTTTAACGTGCAGCTATTAAATTCAGCTTTCACAATCTACTAAATATTTGAGTTAACCAATTCTCGGTATCGTCTTTAGAATAATATCAGATGGAATTTCCAAACTGAACCGGATACTGAGACATACAGATCTGTTCGATGAGGCAATAACAAGGCTGCCAAAATCTAACATATAAAAACCTTTCGCTTCCACTGGGTATAAACCATGGTAACTGGTAATCTACCCCCTAGGCCAACTAATATGATCTCCAAACATGAACTGAAAAAATATATGGAAACCAGGAACTACCATTCTCAAATGGTCATCAACTGCCTTCTTCAGCTTTTTAACAGCAGGTATTGTGCGCTACTAGTTGTAGACATTATTATTTACAAGACCAGATTACATGTTGGCGTGGTGTGATGGCTTGCGTGCCTCCATAACCCGGAATGCTATGCAGGATGACTTCCTTAGGCCGGAAACTCAATCGTGCTTGACAGGTCAATGGCTAGAGGCCAGACGAAGTCCAATCTCTAAACCTTTTGATGGGCAACATCTGATCCTAATCATAATACCCCTAGAGATCACAATGCAGTGAATAAACACAGAGAGAAACAGTCTACGGGTCTGAGAACCTCCCCTAGATGGACGTAGGAGTGGAACACCTGGGGTTTCTCTCGATGATGGCAGAAGTCATCGCACTTCATTGGGCAGCTATTTCCCGCCTAAGCTGGGTTTCATCCGACCCAAAGAATGCTGCCTCGTCCAATATTTGCTATCTCTAGTGGGTGCATGGGGCTGAAGACTGAATCCGGAAAGCAGATCTATAAAAAAGCACCGGCGAAGACAAGACCAGATGCATGCAACAATCAGGTCTCATGTGAGAGACGAAAATAATTTCCTTCTCGGGTTTTTCGGTAACTTTTCTTTGCTGGGTTGAAGCCCCATTGCCGCGCAAGTGAGACTTTTGAGTCAAAGGCTCCGTTTAGGGTTCCCAAAAAGAAACCCATTCTGGAGCGTGGGCAGCCACAAAGTATGCCCAAAATCCTCCAGTGGTCCTTCGGTAAACATTCATTTTATCTCTGCCTTTCTTCCTTCACACATCCATTTGGAATGGATACGAGAAGCTACAATGACACGTGACCGTGGGCTTCTAACTCTCATTGAGGGTAGAAGCTTGGTAACAAGGGATTCAGGGAATCGATTATTTGACCTAGGCACTCATTTTGCTCTGCTACTTTCATTTTCCGCACACATTACCAAACGGGGCAGCAGGCTGCCCTAGGTGGAACCCTTGAAAGATTTTCCATAGAAGTTTGTAGCGCCTCTCAATCACGTATACAAGACCTGACTACAGTGTTAATACTTCCCCGTCCAAATAAATACTCGGCCTCTTTTTCTCTCCTCACGTGTCGGATGATCCTGCATCTAGTGCTTGTGGTCGGGCTGGCGTAGCATAACTCTGAGCGTGAAAACTGATCGCGCACTGTTCAACTGGATCCCAGTCATCAGCAGTCTTTGTGCAGTTTGGTAGAATGGTTCTGTGTATGTTAACAGGACTAGACTGAAGAGTCGACGCTTGTTTACCTTATCTGTGTATGCCTCAATTAACTGTAGTTCTCCTGAATTTAAAGACGAATCCAATCATGATTTCTCTCAGTCCTTCCGCAGCATGAGATTCACTAACATGATGGGTTTTGCTGGTGATTTCAATGTTCAAGTTGGAATCCTAGACGGGACGGAGAGGATAAAGGAAGGCCAATTTTGCGTCCCGGTCGATGGAACCGGTAATGGTGACCGAATCATCCAATTGTTTCGACCATGGGCTATCTCTAGTGAGTAAAGATTTGTCGCACAAATGTGGCACCGACTAACCTGGCGTTCTCCTACACCTTCACAGGAGTGGACCCAGATCGACCACATTTCTGTCAATTACCGCTGGCTGGAATCAATTCAAGGTTGTCGATAATTCAACTCAAGTCTGTGGACACAGATCACGCTCTTGTCCGAGAGCTTTCCAGCCTATCTCTCGTCGGTGGCTGAAATAACCCCAGAGCCAACCGGCCCCTGCTACTACTACTGGACGATAACTACCGATCTGCTTTTCAAACAGAATTGTCCACTAGGTTGGGTGAAGTCAGACGCCCCGGATCCAGACGAGCGATGGACAGAGATCCAGCAGGCTCTATTCGAGGCTGTTGATGCTGCCCAAGGTCCAGCAACCACACACACAAAAAATGATGTATATCTGAATCCTCAGTTGCGCTGTTAGATGGTCGCGGATAAATTGCTTTGGATTCCATTTGCGATGAAGCATGGAGATGTCGTTAAAGCCAACGTTTTCGTAGCTTGAGAAACGAATTGGAGCAGTGGTGGATAGTGAAATGCAGGGGAATGGTAAAAGCTGCAGCGATCAGGAACCGCCACCATCATTTCCGTCTAGACAAAAATACAGGTCCTTAAAAGCTGGGCTTTGTTAAACTGATCAAAAAGGCGAATAACTCATTGATTCAAACCCAGGAGCTCATTTACTTCGTTGGGCGGATCATTTCGAGAGACAGTTTAGATGGCCTTAATCCATAACTGACTTGCTACGTAGCATAATGGCTCCAGCTTGGGTTGTTGATGCTGGTCCTTCGTCAGAGGTGGGGGTTCTCAGCGAGATAGGAGTGAATCGGTGGTCATATCGATTTACAAATAGGGTGAAAAGTCCTCCTGTGAAAACCATAAGGGAATACGTTTGGTAAGCAACACGACTAAATGTTCGCTGGTATTATTCTCCACCGCCTATCAACCGCTCGAAAACAAAGCTGAAGCGAGAATCAGAATGGATTTAGACCTGGCCGAAGTTGTGTTCATTACATCTTCGATCTTCAACCGATTTTAGAACATAAGCCTACTATTCTCGTTATTCTTGATCTAAAAATGGTCTTCAATTAAGATGACCGCCCAGATTTTGGTGCTGCTTCTTGTTGAACAGCGTACCAGAGACATTTATTCCCATCACAAAGTCTTTTTAGATGGACAACCAAAGCCGAGTTTGGGCTTGCTGTGCTCTTCCACCCAAATTCACTAAGAGAATTGGTGTACTTAAGGGTTTCCCGTTTTCTCTTTTCCTCTTTGACCCTTTCATTTATATGGTCTATCAGACCGCACTTTTTGCAGGTGATGATTGGGCATTGAAATTTTTTGGCGTGGAAAGTTATCAGACCTTGATTACGCAAGTGACAAAGTTCTTCTAAGTGAAGATCCAAGTAAGTTGCAAGCTTTCCTAGGCGGCTGGAAAGACTGCGTAGCAATGTTCGGTATGCGCAAAGTGCAAGAGGCTGTTGCAGGATTGTGTTGGCCCAACGCCACACCTTCCAGTATCTGGAGAAACAGTAGACCTAGTAGATAAGTTCTGTTCTTTAGGCAGCTGCATTTTCAGCCTGAGGTCGGATATCGAATAAGGTGTCTTTGCGTACGCAGAAGCTTCTTTGAGCATTTGACAACCCGAGTCATCAGTAGAGTCGACTTAGCATCCGTTTATCAATCAAGGGTCAAGTGTATGCCTCAGCCTTCACGGCTATGCTTCGTTGTGGTTGAGAAACATGACCACTGAGAGTGGAGAATATACAAGGATCGTCGGTATTTCAGCACCGATGTCTTATAAGCCTCGCCCGGATATGATGGAAACACCGTATGAGCAATGCTGAGGTTCGGCGGACTGCCTTAGATTCTAGGATCAACTCTATAGATGAAACGCTTAGGCTCACCAGGCTAAGATGTTTGTGACATGTGCTACGCATGTCCTCTGAGTGGATTCCTCAGCAAGCCATGATCGTTTAGGCGCGTACCCGCTGAAAGATGTTTCAGGGCGGCCAGTCCGTGAAGTAGAAGAAAGGTTTGAAAAATCTTACCTTCCCACTCAGCCATGTAGAGCGTGTCACACTTTTTGAGTGGGGTTTAAGAGACCCACCCACTCAGTGGTTATATACGTCGGAGAAAATGTCTAGCTGTCGTGATCGGTGGCGCTGTTCTATCCACAGACTTCATTTTTAGACTTGACATTGATACTTATAGTTCTTCTATAACTCCTTTCATATTATTTTCATTTTTTCCTATTTCATATTGAGGTTGCTTCCAGGAAATAGCAAACCGAGGCCACCACACCGAGTACATGGTGAATGGTTGTCTGAATTGGAAAGAACTGAACTGATGCCCCCGGTGGACACTGTCTTAGCTGGGGTCATTTGTTATGCAGAATTTCAACCAAGGCCTATATTCGGAATATTGACTGTGGTGAAGAGTTGCGTTATAAGTCACAATGAAGTATTCAATCATCTTTTGTTCAATTTTGTCGCTGGTCGAAATATTACCATAGCCTCCTTTCGATTCTATACCTTTCCCTTATCATTCTTACTAGCCCTTATGCTAAGTTTTTTTTAACGGTGAATCACTTACTCATCAAAAACTACTCTAATCCGGCTACATTCAAGCATTCATCGACCTGACTTTATGAAAATAGTTGAATGATGGCATAACGGTACTAGTGGTAACTCCATGACCGGAGGTATTTGAAAAAGCTCTTCAGTCGGTAACCGAACGAATGAGACACGTGTAAAGCCCCGGATCAAACGCAATCAATGCCAAGACTTTTTAGACATACGGTTCTAATGAATGATAACCAATCGTTAAAGTGATGACTGATACAAACTTAAATCGTGATGTATTTTGGCTAGGGCACTCTCGATCTGAGAATGAAAAAACGGAAGTTGTACAATTTATCAGATAGATGTAAGACGGCGCGATGCTGCTCCCAAACGGTTTGCCAACAACGGCAACGGGCAACGTCAGTTGTGATGCGTCAAACAGGAACTATGGAATCTGAGTCCAAAAAGTACGCAGCTACACCAGGGCAGCAAACATAGGGTACTTGGATCTTCCAGTCAGTAGTGGTTAAGCGTACCGTGTGCTTTTTGTCAACAACGGTTGGGGAAGTCAGCTAAATGGTGACGGCATTCCGGATCAGATCGAGAGTACAGTGCTGGAAAGGACAAACAAACAGAGGCGGAAACGATTGCCGAAGCACCAGAACACACGACTCACATGTACCAAAGACAGTGAGAATAAATTGGGGATAACATCAAGATTGTTTTCATTGAGGCCTAAAGACAAGTCACAACTGGTGGAACATATTCTGGCCGGCCACTGTTCAAGCACACAGATGCTCTGAGCGTCTTCTAGAATGAGAAGAACCTTACAAAAATGAATCGAAATTGAAATTTCCAGTACCTCTTTTCCTTTATCAAATTAAAAAGAAATGATTTGCGATGAGTAAACGCCACTAGGATCTGGGGAGTTGAATAACTTCAAATCTACGGAACAACTTGAGCCAGATGTGCACGTGCTCTGTAACCACCTGGTATCTCTTATGAAAGATTTTCTGCCATCTAACCATCTTGCCGCCCAATGCCTCACTATGGTCAAGGGTGGTTGTCTCAGGCTTCATAATGTCTACTGGTCCTGCGCTCAAGTGACTCTGCGTCTAACACGGTCCCCGCTGAAGAAGCCCTACTCACTGACTTCTCGTAGTCGAGATGTTCCCTCTAAAGTGAGAGGAAGAAAGCGAATGCCCGGCGCTCTCCACTGAGTCCATCGACTTGTAGTTAGTCTAGTGGAAATGGCGAAACCCTGATTGTAAACCAACTATGAGCGTCTTATGTGACGTACAACAGTAAGCTCACCGGAATCTGTGGCGGAAAGGTACACTGGGCACCCAGGATGCTTGAACTCATTCGGAGGGCGCATGAAATGAACAGTCAGTCATTAGCTCAAGTGGATTACGGACCCCCTTTTCTTCTCACTGTCTTGAAGGTATGGCTTTGGATAGTTAAAGGCTGCGGTGGTGGACATCCGAGAAAACCACTTGTTTTGGCTCAGGCAGCCTAGCAGTATCGCGCCCATAAATAAATCGTGAACTCGGACTACCCCTTTCTCTCCAACTATACCGTGTTTTGTTTGGCACAACGTCTGAAATCAGGCGGGTGTGGAATATATACGTATGTGTATATATGTGCATATATATATATATATATATATATATATATATATATATATATATATATATATACATAGAACCATCTCCATTTATGTTGGACATCTGCTAGTCATGACATTAGGCCCATCAGGCTGGTTATTCCGGTTGCACCCTTGTCGGATGATTCGTCTTTGAACGCACCAGAAATATGTAGACTGCGGATTGCCCCATTGATTGACTTTGCTGTCTTCAAATTTGCCCCTGATTCTGGAAGCAAGATGGCTCTCTATCAACCCAGTACCTAGCTGTCTATAGGCGACGTGACTGTCAACACCCTACCAGCGACGGTGGACAATGAGAATAATAAAAAGATTTTTTTCGGTAACACGGTACCCGATACACATATTTTGTTAACTTTTGATGTGAAGCCGTTCAATCAATCTTCTCTACATGTCCAAATATCCGTTTTGAAAAAGAGGGTCCTCCTAGTTCCCATGTAGACGCGCAAACGGAAGCTAAGTGAAATTCGTACGAATTAAATCAAAGCCTACTACGTTTGAGTAGAATGTGGAAGCATCGGGGAGTAGTGGTAGTGGTGAACAAAAAAGAAAAATGAGTTTCAAGAAGAACGATGGGTTATGCACTGGGATGTGCCAAGAGTGGTGAGTAGTTATGGGTAAAGGGAAAAATAAATTTGAACTAAAAATGATAAAGCGTACTTGGGTAACAGTATTCGAGTGGCCTCAGCTTCCTTTTAGAAAATTTGTGTTCTTTTGTACGAAAGGTGGAGAAGTAATTTGCTTCAACCCCATATGTTCCAACCGCCGAACCTTGTTACATTCGTCTTATCACTAAAATGAATTGCTTGATATATGCAAAGTTTATTCCCTGGTTCCGAAATTTTTATTGAGGACTTCGGAAGCTTAATAGACGTTTAAATGATCACTGATCACATCTATCACTGAACTGAGAAGTCCAACGAGTGTGAAAAATACACCCAGTTTTGATTACTGCCACGGGTTTCCTTTTAAGAAAGAAAAGCTGCGTTTTGCTTGTCTCTCATTAGGAAACAGGGCCTTACCAAAATGCTGCGATTATTGGATAATCCCAGATAATTACTACATTGATGTTTATCATTCGAGGAAATGGGATGGCATATTGCCAGTAAATGGCTTGGTTTTATGTCACACAAAATTCCGTCATAGGTGCAGGTTCACGGACTAAGAAGCAGACAGCAAGTGATCGACTGTTCATAGATAACAGTGGAGCGAGTCAAACGGATCAGTTGATCAACCAACAGCTATTGCATATCTGAACCAATCAGGGCCGATTCAACCAATCCAGATGCAGCCAGACAAACCGACAGATGAGCGGAATTTATGGAAACCAGTGGAGTTTCATGCAATTTTGCTATTGTGATCACCACATAACTTATATATGCGATTAATTTTCTCAACAATCCCAGATATTTCAAAACCGTAAGAGTCTTTTCACTGCAACTAGTTGGCGGCTAAAGAACAGTTAACTGGAAGTGAAAATAGCTTCTTTTTACGTTCTGTATAAAACCTCTAGTGAGCCCTGATGAACTTTACACTTACATTTGACAGCAATTCAAAATGCCAGTGTAGCAGAAGTAACAGTAAACTCTAGCATTCTAATCGGTTCTTGATACAAACAAATTAGTATATTCAGCCTTACCGGTATATAGGACGGGCCAAATGGTTATAGGAAACTAGAGCGTGATAGCCATAATGATATATGATGCAATATCTATTAGCTTTAGGCTCCAGCACGTAAGGACAATCGGCGATCAGTCGTCTATGGTTTCGATAGCAGTCAATATCGACCGAATTCCATTTTTTACTACTGGAACAATTGTCAGTAGACAACAATCAGTTTGCGCCATGGATGAGAAAAATAAGCCAATGAAGCGCATCCACTGTCGGATGATAAGTGATACCATTATGTACTACATTTTTTTCGGCAATAAAACGCTTCCAAATAAATGAAAAAGTTTGCCGGGATATTCAAACCCTCATTGGTCTCACGGTCTATGTGTGTTTATTAGCTACTTCAATTTCGTTCGTTACGAAACGACGCTTTAAAGGGCAACTTTGTGCCCTATTCGCAGCTATTGAAGTTGCACCTCCACTGACTACTGAATCAGACAGGGTATTTGTCACCCCTGTCCGCTAAACTGTAATTTGATTTAATATACCCATTTAGATTCCTTGATTCTTCCCCACGAAAGGTGACTTCCCAATTACCAGTAATAGAGTTACAAAATGCATCATTCCGGTCTGCAGTGTGCTAAAAAGTAAACCAGAGTTGTAGCATTTTACTCCGAGTATTGTCTATTCCTTTTGTGAAAGTTTTTTTTCCGGCCCAACGTAGTTAATACGTCCGCAGAGTTTTACCACAAACCGGTTCTGCCTGGAGTATCCTTCGTAGTAGCCGGTCGAGGTATTCTAACGAGGACCAGCCGGGGCATTGGTGTTTTACTTGCAACGAAATATATGTTACATAAGCGTTTTACTGGAAGGTCATTCAAAAAGAATAATTTCATGCATCCCATCTAGCTTATTAAAACAGTAAATTGCGAAATGATCCTTTTGAATATGTGAAGTGCACCTCTCATAACCATTCCTCAATTGTCTGACCTATACACTATTTTTCTTAGTACTTATACTATTTATAGTATATATATATATATAACCTTTTATATATAGGACCTTTTGGACCGCGATACAATGTACTTTACTGATATGTATTCTTTCAGGACCTACTGTCAAAACGTACTTCAAATTGCCCAAAGAGACTGACCAGCTAACATAACATCTACGCAGATGGAATCCAGACTCGGTTTTGCTGGCGAGAAGTTTTAATACAAAAATGCAGGCGGATGGATATAATATTCTTTCATCGTGCTATCGACAAATTTTACGGGCTATTAGGCAACGCATCAACTGCGCACCTACTCTAACACACACACATACACAGACCCCCATTCCCATCAGTCAATGAACTTGTTGCTCACAAAGTCTATCCAACCGATCGTTCAGTTTCGGATCTTCATCAACACATTGTGGTTTTGTGCTCTGGCACTCACGTCCTTGAATAAACACGCACTTAACCATATAATATAGGTGACGATAAAATGAGTAATTCACCCAGAATAAACACTACTCGCACATGTGTCTACTGATTGGCGTTACGAGAATTAGCATTATTTCTTTTATCTCCACGCCATCAGGTAAATATTACTTTGCCTGTTAATTAAGTATCTCGTTCAATAAAATCCTGAATAAAGTGAATCAATTGAACCTAATCAGTAGCTTGTCAATTTCTAAGTAGCCTCATTTTGGATAAGATCGATTATGCAACGGTCGGCTGACAAGTTTAAATGCCTACAAAATCCTCAATAATAATTTTCTGGAGTTTCCAAGTCATCACTTGTGCAGTTAGTTTAACCACTTCGAAATCAGTTATTTACATATTTTTCGTAGAAGCCAAAATGAAACAACAACGTTTCAAAGAACAGGTATTTTTTACTAGATAATTTTAAACCTTGGTTAACCCACTACTAATGAGCAGGAATTGCGACGCAGTTGACGTGTACAATTTTAGAGGTTAGATTACCAACCGTATATGATATTAATGTGTCAGAACCGAAATCGGTTCGGAGTGTATCGAACGCACGACTTGTGGACTCAATTCCCGTCCAGCGAATAAAGACGCAGAACGACAGCGATTGATGGTTTTTGTACTTGTATTGATTGCCCTATATGAAGTACAGGAGAAGGGAGGCTGATCTAGCTAATCATAAGAGCTGATGAGCTGGAGCGCGCCTTGCCGTTTTGACGTAGTGTGACGAAGGTTCTTCTTCTTTTTCACGTGTTCTTATTTTCACACTGGTGGACTTAAACAAAGCGCGCCTAAGCTCTAAGCTCGCAATTGTATTTTATTGAATTTGGTGTCTGCGAAGCCGCTACATCAGTCCCCCTCCAGAAGGACGACCGAGTAGGAGAACTTCGACCTAAGAGAGCGTCGTGAGTTGAGCCAAAAACCAGCTGAATAGTTCCAGCTGGAAAAAGTTTGTGCTCAGCACCTCTAAGGTGATCTAAGGACCTCTGGGCCATATATAACCGCAGAGAAGGTTACTCACGCGTGAACTGGTGGGGTATCCTCTCCCCGTGCTCTCTATCTAGAAACCTTAAGTGGGGACAGGGACGTGCCAAACCATGTACAAGGCACGTAGGCAACAACAACAACAACAAAAAATGGTAATGTTCATATAGTGACACATGTCCATTGTTAGTGGTGTGCCAGATCCTTCCTAGGTAAACAACGACTGACCCTAGAAGAGATAAGAAAAACTGGATACAGTATGCAATCAAAAGGGGAAATCTATGTAAGAACAATAAAGTCAACGAATCGTGCAGGGAAACGAACATGCCTACCAGACCTGGTGGAACGTGATGGGGGGTCGACCTGTGACTCACGCGTGCTGGAGCTAGATGTTGTTGGGGTCGGGCAAACGTCTGTGTTTTTACCATCGACGGGCAACGGCGTAGGCTGGGTTTCCGAGTAGACGAACGCTGGCTTAAGGCGGTCGATGCTGACGGTTTCTTGCCGACCATTGAGATCGATGATGAACGTTTTTTCTAAACGCCGAATGACTTTGTGCGGGCCAGAATAAGCTGGAGTCAACGGGCGGCGGCTCGGCGTACGCAGAAAAACGTGCGTGCACGTATGTAGGTGACTGGGAATAAACGACGGCCGATCTGTCGAACGGACAGGAATACCAATCTTCTGACGCATGTAGATCATGAGACGTTGAGTGTAGTCTCCAAGATTGGGGAAAGGTGCGCTCACCTTGGATGCGACAAATTCACCAGGGAGACGAGCGGTGGTGCCGAATGTCATGGACGCAGGTGTGCAGGGAGTGTCGCTGCGCAACGTATTGCGAATGCCCAATAAAACCAGTGGTAAGACGTCCGTCCACTGAGGATTGTTGTGAGCACTGAGCGAAGTTTTGAGGTGCCGGTGAAAACGTTCGACCAAGCCATTTACCTGGGGATGATAAGCTGTGGTGCGAATACGCTTAGTGCCAGTTAGTTGGAGGAGATTGTCGAAAGTGGCAGATTCAAACTGAGCTCCTCGATCGGTGGTTACTGTGGTAGGACAACCAAAGCGGGAAATCCAGTGTTCCATGAACGCACGGGCGACAGTTTCACTGGATACATCCGGAATGGGTATGGCCTCGGGCCAACGAGTGAAACGATCAATACAAGTGAGTAGATAGATCATACCTCGGGATGGTGGCAAAGATCCCACAATGTCGACGTGCATGTGAGCGAAACGGGCGTCTGGAGTCTCAAAATTTCCGACTGGACTGGTGGTATGTCGCTGTATTTTAGCTCGCTGACAAGCAATGCAGTTACGTGCCCATTGACGAACGTCGCGATCCATGTTTGGCCAAACAAATCGGGCACGGACTAGTTTGCATATGGCCTTGATACCCGGATAGGATAGACCGTGCAACACATCGAAAATTGGACGGCGATGTGAAAGTGGTACGATTGGCCTTGAGTGATCCAAGGTGGTGTCGCAGAGGATAGTGCCAGCAGATGACGGAAGAGGCAAAGCCCGCACTCGGAGACTTGTATCGCGAATGGTTTGTTGAAACTCAGGATCCTGCTGGCTTCGTGCCAGGTCCTCGAGATTGATACCGAGAGCAGCGGGCGACCCGAGACTGTGGATCCTGGAAAGAGTATCTGCAGCCACATTAGCTGACCCGGAGATATGACGAATGTCAGTAGAAAATTGCGATATGAAATCCAGCTGGCGAATTTCTCGTGGAGAATGACGATCAGACGCGTTGCGGAAAGCATACAGTAGTGGCTTGTGATCTGTGAAAATGATGAATTCCCGTCCTTCCAGAGCGTGGCGAAAGTGACGTATGGCGGTGTAGACGGCAAGTTCTACCGTATACGATATTGTTGTGATATTCCTGTTCGAAAAGAAACCAAAAAGCGGTTATCTGCCAATGACTCACAAAGATAAGTAAATGAAGTGACAACTATGAAAATGTGCATTCCTTCAACCAGATAAGACTGAATAGCTTTAATCTGCAAAACTTTATTGTGAAACATGGATAGTGGGCCGAGAAAAAGACTTTCATAATGTTTTAAATGATAATTTTTATTAAAGTATCAGTGGAAGAACCTAAATTCTTGAACAGTGGTATTCAAAACTATTTCACCTTTCCGGGCTTCGTGCATCGAAAGCAAGTAGCAGCACTTAGCATACACGTCGGCAACGTGTTAGGTGAGGCTTAGAGGAGCGTGAGAGACTGAGATAGATCACAGACTACGTGTTCAATTCTGTTCGGTATCGGAATACCGTACACTCGTAGTCTAGAGGCTCAGTAATCACACGGCATCAAGATTAGTACATATCTGGTAATGTCTTCACTTTGTTCACCAAAATACAAGTAAAACAAGAAACAGAGGAATAATCATGCATATTTCAATCCGAGAGAATATACATTCAAAGGTTAAATGTTTTTAGGTAAAGATAGCAGAAGGAAAATTCGGTTTGCAATGAATTCTGATTGTCCAGAAGTATCTTGTGATTACTTTGCACGCGATCCAATATTTCTGTCACTAACGGTAAAGATTGGCTTCAAGATAATGCTAAATGAAACCCAACTGATGTTCTAATTGTCGTACCATACAGCGGCCAAATTTTGCTTAAGAAAACCAGGGACCATTATAAAAGAAAATTGTGATTAGGATAAATTTTGAAACATCTTCATGTAGTGTTTGTATTTGATTTATATGTGAAATGGTAAATGTCATAGGGGACGTTCAGATGTGCGCGCAGGAGAGCTAGGATAACCTGCTCATTCAGTTTGGACGCCTTAGATGTTAAGGATTTTGGGTGGACGAATTTAATAAGACCTACATCTGAGATTCACCTAGACAACCTTAAATCTGATCAATCATAAAATTCTCCTTCGCACAGAGTTTATCAGTTCTCCGACAATTGCGAGGGCAGCTACGTAGGTTGATAAACCAAGAACAGTCGTGACGGATTTCAGAACACATCCTGAAGTGTGTGATAACATCGATGAAATAAAGCATAACTAGGGGTAGTTCTGACTGAAATCCACCGTGACCTATTATGAAGCTTTTGATAACAACAAAATAAAAAACGTGTTCCTATCTCGACATCTCAATTATTGCTAAGTGATCACATTTCGAAGCCGCTAGCACGCGGCGAACCTAAGTCAATCAGATTTCGTGATCCTGTATTTTGCCTGTCAGAAAGTACGGTCACCGTCAATCCGCTCACCATGGAGATAACTGTATTGCTTTATGGTACACTGATAATGCATGATTTTTGTTCGTCGTACTCGTAAACATTATTTGTATAAATTTCATTATTTTACCTGGACAACTGGAAATATTTACCGAAAAGTTGTTATCTTACAATATTTGACTTTTTTCCTTACTGGCCAAGTGAACAAAGGGTACAGAGTGTTTTGAAAATTCAGAAACAAAGTGCTTAGTTCCACTAACTGTACCCCCATAGTAGTCTTGTACCCCATCAGCAAAGACAACGGAGTAAAACTAGATGAGCTGAAGCTCAATGATCTCGTAAACGTTCACCGACACTTGTAACATAGAATACACCAGTGGAGGTCTATATTCAAGCGTTACAATTTTCCCACCCAGGTTTCCCCCCAAAATTATCATTTCCGGTTCCAGGCTGACACTGATTGGCAAGAAATTGCCGTGGATTCTCTTATAACTGGTGAAATCGAATGGTTTGCACCCATTTTGGTGAAGTATGACCTCATTGCTAAGCAAAGTGCACTGTACAGCATCACAATTAAGGTAACAGGTGTAAACCTGACAGTGAAGTTCTACATTTATTAAGCATAACCGCTGCAGTTGACGTTCAGTAAATGGTCTCAGGTTCCTTTCCCGTAGAATACGGGGTGCGGACGACCGTTATTGATGATAGCAGCTTGTCAATGCTTAGGTGCTTTGTTCAAGTCAGTTCAGGTCAGGTTGCACAGGGCTGATAATGGCCTGCGCCAATGGAGCGTCCAGAATTCTTTGAGCGGTATGCACAGAGACCGGCACCCACTGCTGCGACTTTGATAATTCCTTTCATTTTTGATACACGAATGGAATTTTTCCTTCAGTTAACCGAAAAAAGAAGTAGAAGCACTCTTGTCACCATCCACGTCAGAGAAAACCATGACGTTGGAGTTCCATCACACTTAGAGTCTCAGATTGTAGGCACGGACCCAAGATAACCGAAAAGCCTGGAGTAAACTACAATTTATTCCTAATCCTCAGTGTTCTACCTTCGTGAATAACTCGTCCCACCTAGCATCAAGCATTCTTTTAAAATGCCTTACACCTTGTACGCTAACAATTTTTTCCGTTTGTCTATTCTATATTCCCACTACTCTATTGCTGAGGAAGTTCGCTCGCACATTAGCCTACAAATTAGCTCCCACAGATTTATACTATTTCCTCTCGTTCTGTGATCAGTGACCTGTTTCAATAAATCCAATAAAGGCTCCGGGATTTTACAAGCCTTATTAAGGTCTCTTCTGAGTCATTTTTACCCAAATGAGAAGGGTACCATATCCTGAAACAAAATGCTGATGGCAACCGAAAGAGCTCACCTGTTTCCCTGTGGGCAGCCAGCTTGCATTGTTCAGCAAACTTGAAGTCCGCAGTCACTTGGACACCCAAGTCCTCTGCTGAATGTGTCGCCTCAACTGTGAATGGTTCAAATTTGCCCATGACCTTTACTCACAATGAAATTATGGTTAGCAGATGACTCTTGTTTTCGTTTAAGGCCGATCCCATTTCTCTGCCCAGCTAACTACCAGCATCAGGCCCCTTGCCAATTAATCACCTTCTCCTGATCCCACAAATTTTATTTGGTCTTCATAAACGAACCAGGGTAGTGATGATTCTTTCAATAAATCTTTTATGTTGATAAATATTTTGGGCCTGAACCTGACCCTTAAGGTACTCCGCTGGTTACCTCTGCTGCTTTTGACCAGCAGGTTCTTACTCTAACATGAAACGTCCTGTCTTTCAGAAAGGGTGATACCCATTTGTCTATTTGTCCCTTATTTTCCAAACATCTTCAGCTTTCCCATCAATGGGCGATGGTTAACTGAATCAAAGGCCTTGTTGAAGTCTGCATAGCAAACTTCGACTATCTCATCTTCGTCAAGCTGGTTTGTGACTTCGTATAAGAAAACTAAAAGTTTTTAAAGACAAGATTTGCTCCCCACAAACCCCTGCTGTGCCTTACAGAACAGCTTGTGGCTCAGTGGGTGTTTACGTATGTGTTCCCTTACCAGTCGCTTTAAACACTTACATAGAATGTATGTGAGGCATACAGTAAGGTAACTTTCTTTATCTGACCGTGCCCCGCCCTCGTGGACAGCCTCAGGTGTAGCTAATTTTCAGTCCAATGGTATTACCCCTTGACTAAGTGTGGCACGGTATAGACGGCAGACATGTCCACTGATCATGGCAGCCAATGGCTGCATGATAGCTGGTAGTGTACCATCAGGCCCCACCGAATTGTTCATGTTAAGTCCTTCCAATAATTTATATCAGCTGTTCCGTGAATATCAGGTTTGGAAGGATAGAACTAACTTCTAGTGTTAAAGTCGATGTTTGTTGTCCCCCAGCACGTCTGTGTAAACCCTCGAACTATATACCTAAGGTATCGGCTTTGCTCTGATCATCATTACTTATTTCACCCCATCCCGCAAGACTAGTAGTCCCACTTCATTCCTAAGCGAAGCCTTTGACTGGACATATCTATAGTAACTATTTTGGTTTAGGTCAACTTCTGTGGCCAGTGTCAATTCAAAAGTTCTCCTTGACCCTCGTTGGGTTTTTACGGCTGAGTTTCTATCCTCTTTCTACTGTAACCAGTCCCTTTCGCTACCAGTGGCCTTGAAGATCTGCCAGATTTTGTCCCCTTTTCTGCCTGCATGTCAAACCTACGGAGTTCACCAAGCCGACATGCCTTTATTTTTGCACTCCTGGAGCGGGGCAAAACTGTCCTGTAGCTTCGAGAGTTTGCCCTCGATCTTCTACCCCATTTCCTTTACTCGAACTTCCTCATCCTTCATCCCCCATTCTAGTTCTGCAGCCTTAGTTCTGAGTTCCCCTGTGTTAGTCCTTTCGAAATTTCTACGCAATTTTCCTTCGACTCTGGTATGCCTGGGACAAAAGGAAAATTTGATGGTGACAAGGTCACCTTTTCCCAAAGATTTCTGCAAATCTAACCCGCTTATGTCATTTTCACGCCATGTGATCACTAGGTCAAGAAGCTAAGGCAGCTTTCCAGATCTGTACTTTGTGTTTTCTCTGCTTTGCATCCAGTCGACGAAGTCTTCCTTTTCTCTACCCGAGATACAGCTAGCTGTTGTCCAATCCACTCCTGGCAGGTGAAAGTCGCCTACTATTGGAAGTCTGTCTGCTGATGCCTGTAGCTGCTGTAGTGCATTCATCAGTCTTTTATCCTCGTCCAATGTTGTATACGCTGTATGCGCATGAAACAGCTGTCTTTCTGGTAAGAAATCTTACGATCATAGCACACTTTGGGTACTTGCTTTGCATAAACTCACTTCTGTTTCCGTGTGCTCTAGTCCTTCTCTGACCAGGAAGGCTACTCCGCCGCCGGCTGTGTCGTTTCCCCTGTCTTGTCGATAAACTAGATAGTGGTCTTGCACTTCTCATGGGATATGGTCGCTCTGGGACAACCAGGTCTCTGAGACTGCAAATATTTCAACATTGCAAACGAGGGACTCGGGTGATCCGTTCCACCAATTTCCTTCTAATGCTCCAGGTTTTGGTCTCTTGCACTAAAGTGATCATTTTTGTCGACATAGCAATTTTCTCCTTCATTTTACTTCTTCCCTCGGGCTGAGTACCCGAGTGGCTGCTAAGTTTTGTGTTTCTAATGTACTGGACTTCCTATTTTTCTGGTTTGCCTGCGTGACTGGTCCGTCAGGTCGAAATCCTGTGTACGCCTCATATGCGGTCCAGCATCAACTTATGTTTTTGTCAATCCTGAAGTTCTTGTGATAGGCGGCCTAGGTCTACTTTCGTCTTCCACTGGTATCGCCCATGACTCATCTTCCAGTACTTCTTCAATTGCAACCACTGCTTTATACTACTTGCTGCGCTGGATTTACGTCCCGGTTTGTACTACAGAGCTTGTTCCCAGCGAAACCCTGTGCTGAGACGATAGTTGCACTTGCCTTCCTCCTAGGTTGGCATTTCCTCATGCCTCTAAGCCCATTTTTTGAGAACCAGGCACAATACTATACCTTCCCATTGTGAGTTGAAAAACGTCTGCTCTTGCTAGCAGCTGGTACCTAAGATTCGGGTTAACGAACTTAACCACCGTTGGTCTCGCTGATCCTGGTTGTATTCCCGGCCGCGGATGTTTCCATAAGCCGACCCTGTGAATTCTCCTTATTTCTACTATTTGGATATGGCATACAAGCCTTTAAAATCCAGCACCCCTCTGTTATCCGAATCCCGCTAGGTTTCAGTTTCCCTATTGGTCGGCTTCTCATGGTTTAGCACGAGAACGTTACGGCACCTCATCGTGCCGGGTTCCCGTCCAGCCCGTAACTGCTGGAGTCCGTTTTTAATCCCACTGTTTGGCGCTGCAAGCCTTCCAAAACTGAGCTTGCTCTGCCCTCAACGGCAATTGACAATTGTGGTTTATTTGTGGTTTTATGCTTCTTCAGGGCTGCTTTTGCTGTACAGTTCCAGTTTGGTGTTGAGGACAGAGGATTTGCAACATTTAGTTTACCTTTGAGTCCCTCTGCCAGAGTCCCTCTCGCCTTCTCACTGCTAATCTCTACTAGATCCAAGAAGGAGAATTTGGAAATTCCCTTTTCCTTCGGAGTGTCACAGCTTCCCTTTGATCTCAAAATCTCCTATCTACTTTCAGTTAGTTCGCGTACCGTAGCAAACTGAAGAGCTTGCCAGGCGGCAGTATATAGAACAATGCTCTTCTGGGGTCCCTCAGCACTTTGCATGTGCCCATCGTTGGCCCACGTTGTATGTGATTCCATTTTGCCCTATCTCCGAGCAGGCTTCAGACAATCAAGAGTGAGGCACTTTCGGCATGGTTTTAAAGAAACGGAAAGTAGAGGACTGACACTGACTGTGCAAAAACAAGCAACATCTGATTCGCTGATGACCGAGAACCGCACGAAAATTTTGAATCTGAGAATTATGCGTCAGCAAATTGTTCCAACATAATTCAATGACTTAAAGACAGTAAATACCTCCGTTATTCCAGTTTGAGTAGTATTTCATCGAGAGGTGCGAAATTCAAACCGAATTCGAAAGTGCCGCTGCTGAATCACTTCCAAGGCATTCCAGAGTGGTATGGGACACCTCCTCGCTGTAGGCTGATTTCGGTCGATAGCACATTTTTCCGTTCTGAATCTATCCCGTTCCCTTGTTTTTTCATCAGTCAGAGTGCAGTTGATGAGACTGTTGGCTTTCGTCCCGGATATTATCATTGCAGTATTCTCTGCATTCCGATTATTATCAATAAGTAGACAAACCAACTGAATCCCTGTACGGTAGCCAGGTGGAATAGCCTGTAGTAAAATGACAGACGGGTTTATAACTGCAAATTCGCTTGTTAGATAACTGTACGATCAAACATGTGCACGAAATGACTTTAGGTGCGTGTGTGCGTCAGCCGACCTCGAATAAATACGCGTACGATGCAAACAAGCTTGGATGGCACAGCAGGGTACAGAATAAATTCAAGCAGATAGAACTTCCTCATAGAGGCAGTCATACATACCGTGAAAGTCAGTGCACTCTCTAAAAGACCCCCCCCCCCCCACAGCATCAGCCAAGTGAGTATAACGCTCGTAAACAAAACTACGGGGGTCGAAAACGAACAATCATGAAACTCTTTTGGGGAGAAAGGTTTGTGAGGAAAGAGTGAGTATCACTTTCTTGGATAGTACTTAGGTCAGTGGAAACCCGGGGGTGAGCATCACTGGAATCATAAGTATGAGTTTTCGTGGAGTAAAGAAGCTTTATAATTCCATCCAGGGTATACTACTTTAAAACGGTGAATACTAACAGAGTCTGGCTGACCGGCCTTATCAATGACAAAATAAATCGTTACAGGAAATAACACGAAACGGGTCTCAGTATGCTGCATGCAATGGGGGTTTAAAGGATTCACAGGAAAGAAAATCATGAAAGCAAGTAGTCAACTCTTTGGGAACCTAAATGGCAGTACCGGAGGGCCTAGTTGGGAGAAAATTGAGAGATATCATGCAAAACTGCAAGGTTAGAGGTTGATTAAAATGATTATAAAATGTGCAATAGTAAAGCCCCGAAAACAATATTTTTCTCTACAGAGTATTCTGATCCCTCAGTTGGGTATTTTCAATTAATTCTGAGATCAGTCTTCATGCAATTTTCCTTCATTTCTCACCACATTTCACAAAACATACTCAATTTCTTCTTCGTAATATTTCCTGTGTAACCAAAGCAGGATTCGATGTATTCATGTAGTCAGTCGTACATTTTCCATGTGGTATTCAAACTCATCAACGAGATATCTGACTTATATTTCATTGCATGTGTAATACTTGACGGTTCATCGTAGAGTATTGTAAAGACATTTGAAGCGAGAAAGGCTCAAATTCACGGTAAAACTTTATGGTTGCGTTTATCCATTCATGATGCGAAGTTTTCATTCCTCTACCGTAAGAGGAGCAATAAGCCGGTCTACGGTCGTCACCCCTTACCCAGCAATGTTAAATGGCCCAAGTCACCTTCAGTATTAGCAAGTCACACCCCACATTCTGCACCATTCCTTTCGTTCACCGTTTACCCAACAACCACCGTAGTATTAGCTATGCAGTCGAGGAAATTGATCATTAACCACCTCGCATGTCTTCTTATGATACTCACTCACGGTGTGGTGACTTGTTAGCTGAGTTCAGGCTGCGATCCCTAGAATATCTCACCAGTCCGTGTGTTGTAGTCGGCGTACGCTTGCTTACATACACGGTCACAGGGTCTTGCCAAAAGGGATAGTTCTAGTTCAACAAACCACTGAAGTTCTACTGGGCTTGGCCGCTTCCATAATCGTGTGTCACAACCAATCGGCAAGAATTTAAAACCAGTTTACACTCGGTTGTAAACTGGTCTCTAGAAGGGTTATCCGCAAAGGCCGAGATGTTGACAATACTGTGTTACCGAACAATAAAAGCTTGCCTCACAGTTTCCATCACTTACATCTTTCCGTTTCTTCATTGTAATAAGCATGCTCTCCAAAAATACAAATATTTCATAGAGAGAGGGATGGAACATAAGGCAATAATGCTCAGGTGCTCTGATCTGAGAGGTCTATTAATCATCATTTATTACATCACCACCTGATGTACTAAGGAGGAAAGGATGATCAAAACATTACCCTGTGACACCATCAAATTTATCATTAGAGATACTTTCTTCACAATTGTATACGACTACCGGTTGTGCAAATTTAAAGACGTGCTATGACACCCTGGGAAAGGTTTGGAGACACCGTATGATCCTGGATTTGAAAGCTGCTTAAATATTGTCATTTTAAGTAGGTCTCATTAGAGGGCAAAGGCAAGTTTTTGGTAAACTCTGAATCCCAAAAAAGATATCATATTATTTGTTCCAGAAATCTAGAAGATCACAGTCTGATTCATAGGAACACAACGTGTCCTCAAACAACTTGTATACTTGATCGGACTGGAATGCCTCTTATAATTCACAACTATAATGGTAATCTTAGTAGTGGTGAACTGTTGCCGTTCTAGCCACTCCTTCAAATCAAAGGAAGACTACCACTTTGTGTGTGACAGGTCCTTCGTTTGCATTACTATCACCCATGGGACAATACACCGCGGAGTTGTATTCGCAATACCCGAAGTGGTAGGTTGTATTGAAACCTCACCTTCTTGGAACTACGCAAACCAAAGTAGCAAGAAGGTCAAGGCTGCGAAAAAGCAATCTTATTGTATTGCGTAACTGGCTTGTACTAGTATGTTAAATCAAAGGAAATAAATTATTAGGTTGGAAGTTGATCAACCATAATGGGCTTTTGCCGTACCTGTCCTCGCCGATCCTGGTTGGCTGAAGTTCCTGTGCCTACGTAACCACGAATCTGTACGTGTTTTTATCAAGTATGATATGATTTTTAGAAACAAAAAATACGTTACGGATGTCCAAAGTTAGTGGCGTATGAACTCGCTACTCATTATTAACTAAAAATGGAAAGAGACGGACACACTCTAGGGACAAGTAGTAATCAACATTCGGTGAACGTATAGTGGGCGAACAGACAGAAAATGTGATCACTGTTGTACTCAGAAATAAGCAGATCAGTAACAGAATAGGATTGTATGGCGGAAGGTATGCTGTAGACCGTACAGGAGCAAGTCTACGTAAAATTTTGAATGAGAAGCGATCGACTAATCGCATCAATCGTGAACTGACGAGGTTCTAATAGTTCTAATTGGAAATTTATTCAATGCATTCGAAACATCACTAAATATATAGTTCAAGCCTCGTGGCTGAAGCAAGGTGTAGCAGGCCATAGGGTAAAGATAATAATTTACTCAAATTTTCCTCTTAGTAATACTGCTTTTTTGCAGCGATACGGGTAGATAGATGCGTGACCTTGGTCACCAACATGGAAGCTTTACGAAAAGAAAGATAAAAACTACCAAGGTATAGAAGCAAAACAAAATCAATCTAAGGTATCCGGTAAATTATCCTAAATTATATGGCGATAGGTCTACTATCTAAATATTTGGGTGGATCCGACTATATGACATTATAGCTTTCACTGTTGCACTTGTCAGCATAAATTGCTTCATATCTAGGAGATTTCTCGTATTATATGGTTTAAAAGTGCTTCCTAATGGTGACTGTATCCTTTAAAACCACGAAAATTCAGTTGTATTTAGTGTCGGCGTAGGTTTCAAGATCAATATGATTTGTGATGGGTTCAGTGAGGCCGTGCGCCTTCGGAAATTCTTTCAGGAAACTCCTGTATTCTACCTCTATAGGAAACTAAAGGTTTTCACACAACCCGTTGACTTGAGGAAATAAGGTGGTGTAGCTGAAATGAAATTGATGCAACACTGCGTCATTTATATTATGTTCTGTTGCCGTTGGTAGATAGCAATACGAGATGTGTGGTTTTATTGTTCCTGAGACCACAGCGGAAGCGTTAAATAAACATAGCACTAGCAACGGCCTGATCTGAGTTCACGGAACTAGACCACAAAGAAAGACAATCTTCAGTCGATTCACATTGTTGGGGACTAATGACCGTATAGTTCATTTGAGTTCAAAACTGTCAAAGAGTAAAATGAACCAAGGTGAGTCAATTTGGCTTTCTGGGACAGCCATTCACTCTCATCGGAAACCGTTTGTAGTCAGAAAACATCGTATTAGAGGATGGCAGTTTTCAGTTATGTTAGCTATGATACCAAATGGGCCTCTCGTGTGCCTTTTGGTATTGATCAAATAGACTGCTCAGGTATTTAAGTCGCCGGAAATGACCACAGCATCGGTTTAACGTGTGCTTAGAGGCAGAGGAGTACCGGATATAAATTCCTGATGAGTGTCAATGACAGCAAAACCGGTCTTTTTATTCCATATAATGGTATATACTACTTTCATCCAAGACACAAGTCCTTTCTTACAAACAGTGATCATACAACTAAGGATGAGAGAATAATTCGTTTTGCCATTATTACACCATTTTTTACGTTGCTGAAGTGAAATTGTTCTGAAAGCTTTTAGCTGATTCCAAGAAATATGCATTTCGTGAGGTAAAATACTCAACAGGCGCTTGCTTTCACGAAGGCCTATTGAATTTTCAGAAGTGTTCATAAGGTGGTTGCGTTAAATCAATAAACAGAAATGGCGTAAACATGATAGTCAGAAAAGAGAAAAAACGCACGGTTATATCGCACCGTCACATATTCGTATATTGTTGTTATGCATTTTCGAATCGAATTGTCCGGTTTATTTCACGATAGCCATCATTTTATCGGCAGCATAAGGATTATCAATGAACCAACTGAACAATGAAGTACGTAATATCCCATCGACTGATAATGATCACTATGGTCCGGAGCATATTTTACCTTAATTCCAAGCTTATTTATCCCACCTTTTACTTTTATGCCGCTAGCTTCTGTAAGAAGGGGAGCTGGCTTCACAGATATCCCGAATGATGGTGCGTTTAGGGGGACTGTTCAAAAGAAGTTCCGAGAAGTAAGTACAAAGCGGATTCCTTAGGGTCACTTGCTTTTGTTCACGGTAGAAAATCTAGCCCGTGCATAAACAAGTGGTAATTGTAGAGCAACAGGAATAATTTGCTTTGGGAGCCAGTGACCGAATGAGTGACTCTTACATATTTTGGATGGTGTTCGATGATTTCCAAAGCGTCCAAGTGAATCTGACTCCACACCGAATGGGCAATGACCTCATTCAGCGGCTGGCAACATTCTCGCACATCACATCGCTGTCTAAGAGTACTTCTGTTCTGGTCCTCAATTCACCTCGACTGGAGTTTGGAGTGATGAGAGAGTGAGTGGTTGTCTTTGCAGATCAGTTAGTCTTCGATCGATTTGAGAATCAGACCCAGCTTAAATTAGAGGAGAATAGGTCGGCCGATAGAGAATTTGCCTAAAGTCGATACTAGCAGGTTGTACGAAATGCCTGTATGAACTCAGTACGTTAAATCGAGTAGTTCATACTCTTGTAACTACTAGAAAAGCATAGCTCATCATTATAGGTGTAGGGCAAAGCGGCTTGAAAGCCTTCTTCAAAAGTGTAAAACAACCAGTGGCTGCAGCAGACAGAAGATGAAGGATGGCACGGACAGAACAATGGAACTTGTAGATTGAGTAATCAGGTATCGTGACTTGAATTTGCCAATAGCAATGGGCAACCGTTAATCACCGGTGCATCCAAGAGATCGAACGTTCTAGTAGAGCTGAAGCTCATTTACCGGAGGGAAAAGGTTTGACTATTGACCAAAAGTCTCCGATGAACTATGAATGCATAGAACATCATTTAGTCAATCGTAAAGCCCAATGGTGGAAAACAAATTTACAATGAGTATATTTAGTGAAGTGAAACGGGTAGAACCAGTTGTATGATATTTAATTCCACGTGCGGGAGATAATGACAACAGTTATTAAATATAGTTATCGGCGCATTATCGTTTACCCTTGGAGAGCCAAATTTGGTCCAGGTATCAATGGCCCAAACTGAAATTTTAAAGATGGTTGTCGAATGTGAAGCAAACTCAAACAATGTTCACGAGTGACCAGTCGTCACGAGTGATTCCTCAAGTCCACTCTGACAAATTATTCCGTTAATTAGAAATGCAGTGAATTTTGTACAAGACTGCACAAGAAGCATGCATGTTATTTGACGAGGTTTGCTTGGCACACGAATTGTATCACTAGACTGACATTTTCATATTAACCAGTAATCAGTATATGATGCAATAGTCTCCAGGACAGGTTCTGGAATTCAAAACTGTATAACTAGTGTAGGTGCTAACGCATGAGAATGATTAGCTGTTTGTAGAATATCTATTCGTGCGCTGACTCAGTCAAATTTAAAGTGACTGTTGAGCACTCATTCTCACTTTTTCATTAATTTGTCGGTGTGTTTTTGGGCTGGTTTTATTGTGCGTCATTATCACTGTGTTGATCCGATTCGCTCAAGTCAAGTAGAGATCCAAAGCTTTTAATCGGAATCATTCGTCTATCTGGGGTATTCTGCTGTGTTCCACTTGATCACCGTCGCAATCTGTGGGCATATCTGAAAATTCACCACATATCAAAAATAGCATTCATGTCTTCGTTAGAGAGAACAAAAGAATGATTTGAACAGCAAAGTGGGATCCACATTACAATCCTTCAACATAATACGTGTGAGAAAGTAATATATATCATTATAAGTAACAGATTTGTTGTATGCATGATGATCTAACATTCCGTAGTAACACTGAACCCTTTGCTGAAACCCTTGCACAGTTTGTGTTTCTCCCTTGTTGAAAATTTTCAGTTCTGCTTCTCCAATGGGCTCATATGCTGAAACCCGAAATCGAGGTGCACAACTGTGAGTCAAAAGCCTTACCAGCGGTCTTACCGAGAGGGTTCTCAACAGACTCTTCCAGAGTCTGCTGTATATGGTTATGTTGAATCCTAAAGGTAAACATTCAATTTAGGATTTTGTGGGTTTACTGTCGGTAATAAGAAGTGCGGAAAACACGCTCATAATTTTTGAACCTGCAAGCACAAACACTTTAATATCCGAAGGGTTGTCTGGCTGTCACTTAAATACTGAACTGAACTGCAGTCTACTGTACGTGTGACTTGATAACTTTATCACATCGAGGTTACGATGAAGACTAAAAGGATATATTTGCTCTGTTGTGACCGCATTGTAGTTTTCGTTTCCCGTAAATATCCTGGAACTTAGTCTATGACGGCAGTGTGATTCCTTGTGCTTTGTCCACTTCACCCACTTGCAACTTGAAAACCGATTGAAAGGCCTGCCCCTGTCGGTGGCTCTTGTAACTGATCTCCTCTCGACCACCTAGCTCGATCGATGGGTATTTACTGAGTCCCATAGATTGGTTCGCGACAGTCAGCTAATCCGGCGGCATTTACGAATTATTTTGACTTATATCTGTATAATTCCGACATCTACCCAGGAAAGTGAAAAATGGTGTATTACTTATCTGAAACAAACTTCTGCTCAGATCATCTAAGTGATCGGCACTATCCATGAAGAAAAGATCCGTGCTGCATTACTGAATTGGAGTGGGTAGGCGACGCCCTATTCCAAACCGTTGGTAAAGTTAAAAATACTTTTCTGGTAGACCGTGTTATTCTGCACCCAGTGAATAGTAAACTATTGTATGCGCCTCTCAAAACTGATCGTCTAAACCAAGAGCACTGGGTATTGAGGAGTTCCTACGTCTCAAGATTAGGTATAGTATCATGCTGTTCAGAAAAATAAATGTTTGTGCTGACCTGTGTTTTCTCCAAGTTAGAAGAGTTACTTAGTCAATTTATAACCTATTTTATTTTGTGCTCCAAATTTCAGATCATTTCGGTAACAAGGAATCTATGTTGCCTTCATATAAATCACAAATGGTTTGCCTAGTACAACATACAGGGAACCTTGAATATGATACTGGTGTGAGAAAAGCATTTACAAGCAGCCGAAATGGTCAGCGCATCAACGTTTATAAATATAACACGACGGATGCTTCGTCATCAATTATGTGTCTTTGTCTTTGTTTAAGAGTAGCGAAAATATTAGTGAACAACGGAAATCATGAGAATGACGCAAAGCACCACTGAACGGAAAGGATACCGTCAACACAAATACGTTGAAATAAAAACACATTTCCTCAGAATTCAGTTCATCGAGGCTGAACGTATTGGTAAATTAGTGTGTCCTTCATCTGGGCACTCTTCTGTATCTACAAGATGAGATGTGTTTTCTTTTCGTTACCTGCAATCGACTTCCAGAAAGCAGATTAACTTACTTCACTGATCTCATCAAAGGCTACCTACGAATTTCAGTTTAACTGCAATGTCGAACCACAACCGAGCCATCAAACCAGTTTATGAACATCGAGGCTGATTTGAATCCGAAAGTGCATTGAGTATGATTTATGGTCACGTCGTAGTAACTGTAGTCCAAAATGACATTTAACTATTCCCCATAGTTATTTATCGGGTTCAGCAACTAGCTTCAAGAGCCACAACAGTGAGCTAAAAAAACATGTGCCCCCTTGTTGTGTCTCGTAATCGGAAGGCGAAAGTTGAAGCACGACTGTAAGGACAAAAATGCGTTTATTTCGAGCTCACAGGGTCCAAGTCAGGAGGAAACCAAGCAAGTAAGTAAATAAGTACGCAAATCGGAGTCGGATTTTAATGAACACGCTAGACAAACGTACACCTGCATTAAACCACGGAAGGTCGTGGCACAAGTGGCAACTCGTGATTGGTCAGTGCAGTCCGTGATGGAGCATAACTAGTGTGAACCCTGTGTGCGAGCTTATGTGCACGCGTCTTCGTGTGCGAGGTATATGGTTCAGAAGTCCGTAACGTGTGCGTGTGAGCAAGTGACTGCTTGAACCGAATACAACAATCCCCCCACCCCTCATTTTGTGCATATTTTCCCTCCGTGTTATCTCATGCAACCATTTCCAGTGAGAATGACCAAATGCACTGTACGATGCGGCATGCCACATGTCAGAAAGATACCATGCATTATGTGCAGAATAAAGCGGAAATTTGAAGGGGAACAAAAGCATTAATATAATGCATTGTTGGCACGAGGAGCCTGCGTCTTATGTAATGGAAAATCCACTTGCATTTTTCACATCGAAAAGTCGGATGCCGTGAACCGGGATCAAACCAGCGACCTTCCGTTCACCGGGCAGATTGAGTTATCTGGGTAGACATGTGTGAATAACGCAAGCGAATAATCGATCATGCGTGAACCACTAATCCAGTGACACATAATAACCGTCCTGGATTCCATTATTGGGTTAGCCTCGTGGGTCACCTCCCAACTGGAGGAAAAGCATGCGGCTGAACGTGATCAGATAGACATGGAAATATATTCATAGAATATATTGTTGGCCGGTTGGATTCCCGCTGGCGGCGTTCGACTTCACAATTTGAAAATACAGGTGGAAATTCGCATTTAGAGAAATCCAGCCTGCTTGTGCCTACAGTACTTTCTAGGAAACAGAGATGTATCTTACAATGGTATCTTCAATATAAGGAACAAAGTGCACATTGGGTTGTCCAAAATAACTAATAAAATCGGACAAATGCAAGCTGATTCATCTAGCTCACCATAACTTGCTTCATGTCGACTTGCCTTGTCTCGATTGGAGTCAGTGTTTCAGAACGGAATGTAAAAAGAAAGATGAAAGCTAAGCCATGAAAGAAATTCCGAAGAAATAAGAAACATATTGCTCTTACTTTAAAAAATCATTTGAATTAGACTTGAAAATTCAGCTCGCTACTTGTCTTGTACACAACAGACTGTTCGCTGGCTTTTCATGCACTTTCACCACCAGTTTCCACCCAGACCACCACCCCCTCACTTACTCACCAATGGGATGATTTGTTTGTTCAGTTCCATTACCTCTGGCAAGTTTTAGTCTTGTTTTCTGTGACAGGTGTCGACTGACCTCAGTTGTCACGAGTCTAATTCCAAAGGTAGTACGGGCAGGCAAGCGGTAACATGGTAACATTATTGATGAAAGGAATGTAATGTAAACGGATGCTCCGAATTATTACTGGTATGATATCATCAAAAAAGATAGAAGTTTCAACCGAAGAAACCATGAGAACAGCTGATTGATGGTTCGGGAGTCTTTTCAGTCAGCGGCAAAAGGTGAGCTGTTTATACTTGAGGATATTAATTCATACGACGGAACAGTTTCTTCACCAGGCACTGATCAGCCAATTACAGGATAATACCATATTCAAATATGATTATGTATCTGACCACTGTTCATATAATACAAAATGTTGAATGGTGTTCCGTGGGGTCAAGGTCATGCAGCCACAAGCCAGCAAAGCAGATCCAGACACGAGTTAGAAACTATCGGCCATACTTTATCGCCAGGGGTATGAGAATTTCATTGTTAATCAGTCAAAGAATGAACTGGTAAACAATATTTAGGGAGAAATGATGAATGGTAATCAAGAGACCATCACGGATCTAATGAAAAGTGTGCCTAGATGATGGGCAGCAGGACCCACAATTTTACGTCGCATTTGATGGAACCGAGCTGAATGGGTACTAGGCTTTTGTCGACCACCTTTGTTACATTTTCTGCTCTAATTAGCCAATGGTGCATAGCTTCTTTCTGAAATGCGAGAAACTGTATCTTACGGTGTATTTGGTGGTTCTGACCAGATATAATCCCGCCTGACAAAGTGGAATGGGAATATATACAAAAATGAACACGTCCTACGCTTTATATTGTTAACAGCAGAACCTGACAAAGCCATCATCTACTACTCCCAGAAGTCGGAACTCTGTTTACAACAAAAGTCATCCCGGTAGACTAAATCAGTCGTTCCCTTTCATTACTCCGCTTTCTAATACTATATAATTTCCTTGACAATCAAATCATAACAAAAGTCCTCGTCTAGACTTTGTGTTGTGTTTGCAATGCCTCGCCCTATATAAAGCTTTAATCGTTAGCGTTCCTTTTGATTTGCTGCTAAATGTGCGCACTCATCAGTAGTCATCAGAGAGAGTATCAATAGTTCATAGGTGAACTAATCCTTCAGTGATCAAGCAAACTCTTTGTTATTGCAAGTTTGAGATTTTCTCTCGGTCCTCCAACTGACTCAATGATTTGTGCTAACTCTCCCGCCTGGAAAAGCTGGAACATCATCGGAAACTCCCAGTGGAAGATATCATAGTCAAGTTTGCATTTGCATTTGTATCTGATCAGACTTCCACTTAGACAAATGTCAGCATCTTACTCAAGAACGATTTACACTTGGCAGTCCATTGCTTCAAGGGGATTTAAAAAACACTACGTACAAGAATTGCTATGAAATCCAGTTGATGCTCACTGTCGATTAGCAAGAATACGGACCAGATAAGGAAAAGTAGAGTTTTTATATGTATTAAAGCGAGAGGGTGTGGATCGAAAAGAGTGACTTGTAGAATTCACAGAATTACAGTTAGGCTATATATTCCGTGTGTTGGGTACTGCGGCTTTCTTTGCCTTCCAAAACCCCTGTAGAGACGCTCCATGTCCATCTCTTATGCTCATTCTCTCTATTTTCACGAGCAACATGGTGAGAAAGGTAGTGGTCAGTGAAACCTGCCCTGCTGTTTAAAGCTGCAGAATATTGGTGATGCTGATGAAAGTAGAACAGGAAAAACATTGATATAAGAAAATAAAAGTAGGACTGCAGTTTTCGTTAAAATATCTCGGCTTTCGTATTTGTTAAGATAGCTGGCGTAGTTTCTTTACGTTATTTTGAAATGTGCATTTGCCACTCCAAACTTACTTTGATGGTGATACCTAGGTATTTTTAAGAACTTAGTCTAGCTGGTGAATCTGCGGGAAAGACGGACATACGCCAATTTATGCAGACTGGGGAGGAAGTAAACGAGCACAGAAGGCATTCGGACAATCGAATCGAGAAATCACAAATATGAGACAGAATACTGGAACAGTTTTTGAGGTCTTGAGTTACCCAAACAGCTCGATAGGGCCACATAATCAGCGTATTTAAATAGGTGTACCGGACAACTTTCGGGAAGTTCTCTAGTGGAAATGGAAAATAAATAGGAGTAAAGGACAGCTCCATGAGGAGTCACGGAATTAGCCACCAAAGGTTTGGATGTTTTAGAACCCAGTCGCATGTACCGCTTTCCGTTGGTTAAATAACCAGACAAACGTGCCAATGAGGATGTGAGACGTGAGAAAACGTCCAGTTTACGTAGCAGGACAGATCGTGGAATAGAATCGAAAACAGATGAGTAGTCTAAGGAAGCATATCGGACAGAGTTGGCTGATCCGTTCATGGATTTGGTTATTTGATGGACTACGGGAGCAATAGCTTCCGCAATGGATCTGTTCGGCTTTCGAGTGACTTGTAAGGGGTTACCGATTGAGTGTTTGGAAGATTTCAAACGTGTACCAATGACACACTCTGTTATTCTAAGACCAGATGAATTTAGAGCAATGGGACGACAACGTTTAGCTGTGACATTCGAATTACAGGCTTTGGCTAAAGGAACAATAGTGACTGGTCCCCAGAAATCCGGAGTAGAATACGAGCACAAATATTTCTTTAAATGATAGCAAACAGGTCAATCCGAGCAAAAATACCTTGTCTAAAACGTCATGAGGATAGGCCGTCAGGACCGATACTTAAGATTACTTCAGGAGTTTGGAGAAGCTTGAATACTACTTCTGTAGAGAACTTGGTTTTGTGCTAGCCATCTTCCGGAAAGAGTACAATTGAATAGTCATTTCATTGATGAATGAAAGCCCTGGTAATACTGTCAACGTCACAGAAATATTCACTTGCTTCATTTACTGATCGCATACAAGCCGAATGTCTTGCCATAGCCAGATGCTGTTGTGAATGCATATTAATTCAGCAATATACAGTGAGTCAGTGCATTGGATTTCTTCCTTCACTAGTTGAGAAACGTATCTTAATTTTGAATTATCCCGGACTTTGTAGGAAAGTTCCTTTTAGTCTTCTTCGGGATTTCAACACAAGAGAAGTGACACGGCTTTTGAGAGGCAAAATGTTTCTGAGGGATAGCACGTGTTGAAAATATATTCACGTCCTCCACAGAACATTTGACCTCACCACTTTGTGAAGGTTCGAAGATTAACGGAAAAATGCTTAGGAAAAATAGTTCTGTTTGAGAAGCATGCAGTCAGTTGAAAGAGTTTGGAGGCGGATTTTGATTTGCCTGATTTGCCTGAAACAGTGGAAGGCAGACCGGAAGTATATGGTAGGCCTCAACAGAAGGAGACAACTGCGACTGGTTGAGACAGATGTAGTCAACTTGAGGGAGAACAATTTAGGAGGAATGGTGAAAATCCTGGTGAAGCTGGTTTACTTCTGATTAGAGACAGGCAGATCAGTGAGATCAAACACAGTGACCGGTTGAGTAAAGGCATCATTGAAGTTGCTTACCAAGATGTGCAAATTATCATCTGACAAATAAATAGCAGATAAAGAAAAGGAGTCGTAGAATGATGAAGTGGCGTTCTGCGTGCAAAATCGAGCTGCGTATAGGATGGCATGGCATGACTAAGAAATAAAGACCCTTAGCTGAGTATGCATGAATGACTTCAGACTTGTCAATACCGGGTGGAGTAAACACACGTGACCACCGCCTTCCTGTTGGTGGAATTCCAATTCGGCCACAACAGTGTGAAGTCGTCTATTGCCACGAGTGAGTTAACAACATGTAAGCTTAGCTATGATTCCTGAAGGCAAAACACACACGGATAAACGGTGATGCCAAAAGGAAAGAAAGAGAGTTAGATCAAACATCCCCGCGAAGAGATTATTTATGTAGGCCCCGAACAGCGACGAGAGGGACATCTTCAAGGAGGGATGCAGTTAGGAGCAGCCTACCCATATGCGTCTTTTGGGTCGAAGGGGAATTCTTTGATGTATATGGTCGGTAAGTCCGATTGAGTAGGAAATCTAATAATCCGTCTTAGTAGAAGTATTTCTGACCACGTATGACGGCGTACATGAGCCAAATCGAGCAAATTCCTTGAATTCGATGAAAAGATGAATAACTTCGGAATGTAGCGCGGCAAGTCAAAGAGCGAGCAAGTTTGAAAAACAGGCTTTCTTGTCCTATTGGTAACTGAACATATTATGCACGAAGAGTTAAGAGCGATTTTTAATATTGCCGACAATGACTGATAGGAATTTTGAAGGCACCGGGAAATACAATAAATCATCCCACGTTTAGTGAATTATTCCACATTTGACCATATTACTGAATAAATTACCACTGGATGACATTTGGACTCACATTTTACTTTTGCTCAGTAATATCAAACTGAAACAGATAAATATATTTAAAACCAGCCAAGCGGGTTGAAAAAAGAGTGGCGGAGGGAGTGAACGTGACGGTCACTGGACAAATAAATAAGTCACGCAGTCGTGTGTGCGACAAGGTTATTTGCGAGGTGGATGGTTAGGGACATTATTATTATCATTATCAAACTGAGAACCAAAAGCTATCACGAAAATAATAACAAAATTCATAATATGTGGGATGCACAGCTGAGATCTGACAATAACTGAAACAACGGACGGCGTATTTGTTCGTCAAGAAACACCACAGACAACTTAGGACCGCTGAAGAGTGTACAAAGTAGTTATAATATTCTACAAAGTTAACGAGGTTGAAGATAAAAAAACTATTGAGGAATTGAATTAAGGAACTGACAATTCCATTAGTAGTGAATATGTACCACGCAACGAAGTGCTTATGTGAAATGCCGACAATGATCATTGTTCGACGAGCAATCTCCGACAAAAAGACGCTACTGTATATACACATCAATGAGGAAATATCGAAAACAAAAATACTAAAAAAAATTGCCGAAACACTGCAACGCTTTCAAACGTATTGCCGTTAGTCATCATCCATTAGAAAATATGCCGTCAATTTGTTTATATGCCTTGACATAAAGGAGAACAGTGAGTATCACAGTAGCCACGACTGGGCTGATTTGGATTTCTGAAATTAATTTCGTCACCATCCTATTTTTGGGCTCAAATAGACATTCGACTTTATCATAATGACAAAAACTGATCAGGAGTGATGTGTGCCACCATGCGTGGTTCATCTAACCAAGATCTCTAGCTCACCTAGGTTCAATCCCAATCCGTAGAAGATAAGGATGTGATACCCGGGAAAGACACATCATCGTCGGCTGCGAAACAAAGGGAGGAGTCGAATTTTACCAACGAAATTGGCATGCATATAACGGACTGGGGTACACTATGTTTTGTGAACAGACAGTGGTGTTTTTCATGACTCACGCGCACCATCGTTTCAAATTCCATTTAACTGTTCCTAGTAAATTTTGAACTATTCAATACGTTAATTGATATCAGCTTTGCGTGAATACTATCTCCCTTTTGGTAACAAGTGTTTTGTCAGCGTAAATGTGAATCTAAAGCAAAAGAATCAAGAATAAGTTGCGAAATCAACAGCATCTATCTGTTAGGGCTCTTTCTGCCCCATCGGTTTTCCTTTTTCAAGATCGGTTCACGTGGTAGCGATTCATCAGCGGCTTCCGCTATTTTTCTCGTCCACTCAAGTTATTCTCTTCAGTCATATGTCCCCATAGCTAGTGTTTTTCAACTCCTATTAACTATCTTTCTCCAAGGTGACCTCCTGAGTGGACATCCAGTTGGTCGTAATGACTGAGGACTCACTCTCATGATTTGTCTTCATTCATCTGGCAAAACCAGTCGGACAGCGACGGTCCTTTTTATGGGATATTACTACTTGATCACATGGAAATATTCGCTGACAGATGAGGGCCTGGTGTAATTAAATAAATAAAACTGGAAAATTTGTAATTTTAGTGTTAATTTTAGGAACACAGTAAGATCAACAAAAAAACATGTAACTTTCAAAAGAATCCATTTTATCGTCTGCGGCTTGAACAAAGTAACAACAGTAGGACTGAAACATTTTGCCATCAAAACCGTGTAATTTACGGTATTCTGTTACCCAGTCAAAGACTGTCTGAGCCTGGAGCTACGAATGACAAACTACGGTCAGCTCTCTTTTGATTAATCCACAGTTTTGCCAACAAGAACTTAGAAGCCACGTGGAGTTCAAATAACCTCAATTAGATGAAATTATAGACTACTACAACAGGCCTGCGAATACTAGATGAATATCCCCGGTCATTCTGTTGGTAATCTGAAGGCTCCTGGCACTAGTTGCACAAAACAGGATGCAAAACAAAGTTCTTGTATCCATTTTCAGTCCAGTCAGGCTATTGAATAATGTGATTCCAGAATCACCATCATAATGCGCGTTCCGTTAGAAAATCCACCGTTACTGCCCCAAGGGAAAAAAGCGTTTATTCCTCTACATACGTCACGCTGAATTTCGTTAATGGCAGTGCCTACAATTGCAAGATTCTTCGAGGCACGTACCACTGTTTTTTGAAGAAGCGGAGCAATTAGTGACTGTAACTGGTGATCGTTCCATCCATTACTATTAATCAATGAGGTAAAATCTAGTCAAGTATCCACTTTCGGTGGTTCCGAACGAGATGGCAAAAAGTGAGCAAAGTCTGGCCTTCAAAATGATCATTATGGCTGTAAGAGTGCACAATCCTTGAATCACGACTGAAATTACCGTCGCAGTTGTGATAGTGATATCTGAAAAAATATTTTATTCCAAATAAACTAACCTACACTTCTTGTTGTTCACCGGAGAAAAGCTAGAAACATAGACTGGGCGAAACCTGATTACGGTTATTTTAGTACTTGGGTAATAAGTGAGACGAATGAACGGGTTAGTTGTGTGTGACCTTGTTCTTGAAGTATAAAGGTTAGATGCTAGAGAAATGTGAAATATGACTTTCTTTTAGATCCAAGCAGGTACACAAATAATTCAACACAAATGGTAATCCTCAATAATTGTCACGTGTACTGTCCCCACTAGAACCATACCCGTGAGCTTAAGTACGGACCAAATGCGTCCCTCACCGAAGGGATGGAGTAACACAAATAAAGAATTCTATATTATCCTGTCGCTCATCGGTTAGCTTAACGTTGATTTCAGTTAAAAAGAAGAAAATACAGCAAATTTCGAAAGCTTATCCTTGAAATTTGGGTCTATTATTCTGCTGTCTATGCCTTCTTTGCCATGATGAGCCGAGGTGGACTAAAAGTCGGAAAATTTCTCCATCTTGGGGAAATCAGAAAAGATAAAATTATGCGAATCCATCAGAGTTAGCTATCCGGTAAACACATTATTTGAAACCTTTACAGCAAAACATGTATTCTTCCACAATATTTATGCAAATCTATATCAGAATAAAATACAATGGGTATACCAGACATGACCAACCTAGAAAATAATATTACCTACCTGTGGATAAGAGCACCAAATGAGTGTTACAAGTATCGAGCAGATGAAATTTCAAGCCTGTATTTGGCTTCCATGCAAGGGTTTGACCTATAGCTACGGCGAACGAGTTCAGATCACTCCTCAAATCTTGCTGCTATCGATTTGATTTAAATAAAAATTGCCGTTACTAACAGCTCTCATAAATCGTGACTTTTGGCAAAAATTCTGTAAATAGATCCATTCCAATGACTTCGATTTTGAAAGACTCGGTAATCTCACAAGACACCATATTTGTGAAACGCTGATAATGTACCTTTATTAATATACTTTTCAATGCTCACGAAAGCTTTTACCACTTGAATGAACAGATTTCCGATGGAAATTCCCTTGGATCACAGTCATATCCCACGTTATATCCAGTTACTGTTTGGATACCACATAGCTCCATTCACTTATATTTAGTGTTAACTGCTTTCGAATAGGGCAAGACATACTTTAGGTTCGTTTGTTTTCAAATGTAAAGTAACAGTCCACAATTGAGTGGGAATCAGATAGCTTTCCAAGTGCAGGATAGTTTAAGGTAGTGTCAAATCTGATGCCTTAGGGTGTCTGGTTGGAAAGTTTTATTCTTCTACATAATTTTTACCGCGGAATTACATAATTGTATGCCTACAATAATTGGCGATATGTTAAGACAGAAACCCTAGTGTTCTGCAGGTGCGCTCTGAATGAACATCCTCAAGGTTCAAAGGGAACTCTATAGTTTAAACTACCTCTCTGAGGTAAGAGCAAAACAAGTTTTATCCCAAACACTAGTGGAAACCAAACATTGATACACACTTTTGTTCATGGTATTCATCATGTAAACCTGAAGTTTGGAGCTTACATGCTGATTAATTCACTTGCAAAATTTTGCATCCAAATTTCTGTTGCATAAGATTCACGCATCTCGAATCAGTAATACACTTTTTGAATATAACACACGAATTATTACTGGACCAACCCTGTTTAATGCGATAACTATTGAAACAATGCACTTAGACTGACTGAGTTCAACGTAATGAAGTTTTAACCCACTACTATATCAAATATGCAGAGATTTGAAGCATAAAACAAATAAATCGATTTATGGTGAAAGAAATATGCCTCATATGGTGTGAAAAGATATCCGGACTAATGAAAAAGGGCGGTCAAGAAATGCAGTGACATTTGTTGCTAATGAAAGTAACACTACGTCCGTGTATCCGTTCGATGATGTTCCGGATGGTCTCTTGCCTATGTGATCCGTTCGGCGAGGTCGATGGGCGTCAAGTCGTGTAATGCGCCGAAGAGACATCCATTTGCACAGAATTGTCTAGGTGAGAGATTCATGACATTTTAAGTAGCTTTCAAGTGAAGACTGAGTACAGACAGTTCCCTGATGTTAATATTACGACACAATAGCCATATTACGATGAGGATGGCAGTAATACTAGCTGTTTTGTAATGATGAAGTCTCATCATCATCGAAGATATTTTGGAAACTTTGGAGGAACGTTTCACTTAATCTTCTGATGTATGATTCAGCCGTCTGCTACCCCCTATAGACTGGTAGTTGACATTTCCCATCTTCCAAACAACCCACCTTAGACTATCACGGAGCCACCACCGAAAAATGTCAGCAACTAAATTTCTGTCAGCCTTTCATGAAATCCAATCAGTAATACATAATCACATGATCAACGTCGAAGCTAAACTGTATCTCACTACTAAATATCACATCAGGCAATTCAGCTTTCCCGGTAAAGTGATCTTTGGCCCATATTTCCCAATTTTGAAAAAGACCATTGGTCATCGAAGGGGGTAATCACATTTTTCTGCACTGCGAACCTTGCGCTAACTGTAGGAATGTTTCTGCAGACCAAAGGCTTCAGTTCCACACCATCAGATACACTCGTAGTTTGTTCCAAAGCTTCAGGTGACAGTCTTCTTGCGCCCTGTTGAGAGATTTTTCTACCAATAGTAAGTTTTCTCTTAACCACATAGAGACCGAGATCCTTCAGTACTTGTAAATGGCTTTCGTCTGTCTCAATGTTTTCTTTAAAATTTGGCGTACGCTCGTCCTCGGTTCTGTTTGCGCAATTATTTTTCCCTTGTTTCGGCTCAGATAGCTTTCAACCTAGCACCTCGGTTCCGTTTCAATAAATGAGAGGTCTCTGCTACCAATCAGAATGCACAGCTTGAGCGGAATTCGTTCATAAACCACATTTGGTGTGACTCCTGACCAATAAAACTCCCATTAGCATCAGAAATATGTCATTACTGAAGAAGCTCATAGCATTTGTACACCAGTTTAATATTTCTGCCTTGGTCCAGGGATGGGTTCAATGGCATTTCACACCCCTGGGGCTATATTTTTCAGAATAAATCGATTTATCTGTTCCATGCGTAATACATATTCATGTATCTGATATGGTAGTGAGTAGTACCATCAGTATGCTGAATCCGGCCAACCTAGATGCTTCCAGTGAGAAGTTATCGAATAAAAACAAGGTGGGTTTTAGGGGTAGTTTGAGCACTGTATAATTCAAAGTCAACTGAATCACTTTCAGCCGTTTGCTGTTTGTTCCATTGGAAAACAAATGAGTGGGCTAGACCGATGATGTGCTCCATTCGGATAATGGTTCACGCATGAACGAATATCCACTTAAATTATTGACATCCCGCTGGCTGGATAACGTTAGCTCAGCGAATGGCGCGTTTGCCCGGCGGGTGGGAATCGCTGGTTCAATCCCGGATAGCAACACTGGAACTTTTAATGTGAAAAAGCTGGATTTTTTCAACTTCTCAGGATTCATCGAGCTGTCCGACACAGCGACCAGCATGTTGGTTACAGAATAATTTTCGACCTGTGCTCAATCACTTCCCAGTTGTGATTCCAATATGAACTTTGAACAAAACAGTATCATAACCTGATGTTCTGATATGCTCTGATTAGGTCACAAAGCTAGGACGATATCATGAGTAAATTTATGGCTGCTTCTCCGATGAAGTTGCTTCCAAACTATTAAAAGTTCCCACACTACTTTGACACGGATTCCTAAGGAACAAATTTTTACTTGGAACTGAACTGTCTTTAATTTTGACATCGATAAAAGTTACACCCAGATCGGTACTAAAACCACCGGTGATCCCTAGACTAATCATTCAAAGAAAAGTTTGGGCAGAACTGTCAGATAAGTAATATTCCATTCAGCTAAACAAAACATTAGTTCAACTTGTTCAAACGTGACATAGTCATCAAGGACAACTCAGTGAATAAATGGTTTTCATTTGACAGTTATGAAGACTTGTTGGTCATTGCATCATACGGTAAATTAATTCTGCTTTTCGACTTCACGAATAGTACTGGGATTATTGGTACATTTTCTGTAAATACGGCTGCATCTCAGCTAATAACTACTAAAGAACAGTGTGCATACATATTTCGTCGAAGTAAGGTACACGAAGTTTTTTTTCATGATTTATTCCTTTTCACAGAGTTTAGGAGTAGCTTGTCATAAGACACCGAAGGCGAGGTTTGTCGTTGGGTACAGATATTGAGTGATACGGCTCAGAATAGAAGTCAGTTTTGCAAATGCAGAACCGTTATTCTGCCGATCTTTCGTGCCCAGTAACTACGAAAGAAAACATCATTCCAACAGGCAGGAAGACAAAAGAATACTGAAGCATACGATTTAAAAGAGCAAAAACCGCACCATTTCATTTTTTCATTAGCTGTTTGTCTAACTAGACTGTAATCCCCTCACCTATTTTTGTAATTTTTGTCGCTATGTTGGACTCATACGCTTATACATCTATATTTTGCCGCAAAGATCTCAACGGAAGCCTCATGAATGCGAATGGATGCTGTTCACTGGGGAGTCCGCAGATGAATTACAACTGTGACTTCCGTTACTTATTTGTGTCTAAATCACTGCTAACCCACGAACATCAACACTGCTTCCGAAGGAGTTCTCTCCAGCCATTTACACACTACTTACTATTATTATATGTGCATATACATCATGAGCGTACTGAACTATAATTATGTGAAACTTGATACCAGTCATGTTAATTTTTTGCGATGCGGCGGAGATTGAAACTGAGCGATCTTTGTCACTTTGATAAATGGCCAGAGATTCAGAAGCAAGAAGTTAGTTGAATGGTAAGTATAGCATATAGTCAAACCGACGAAGGTAAAATTCACGGAGGTTCGTAGTCAACGATCAATCAATGCTGATCTTACCGCAAAACATTTTTTTTAGATTGGAGCACCTAATATGTGCCAACCTAGCAGAAAGAAGTAAGAAAAATGAAATAATTTAAAGAATACTATATTGGTTAGCGGTCCAACAAGAATATTACGGTGTATGGTAGCGTCACCTGAGGAAAACGTCCAGGTTATTTCGATTGTCTGGCGCAAAACACAAAGTCATATGGAAGCGATCCGATGAATGGCCATGTTGGTTTTTCTACAATAAATAGTGATTTTACGAAACATGAAAAATCCAGCCAGTACTTTGAGAAGCATAGGGACAGCGTTGTGCAAACATTTTTTATGGAAGTTCTCCACCACTACTGTAAATGGCAACATTTTGTTCGCGTTCTCAATACACAAAATAGTGTCATAAGATGTGACGTGCAATAGGAAAACGTATCCGACGGAGATCAGGATGTTTCCTTGCATTGGGATAAAACAGCTCTCCGAAAACTATGAGTAAATGAACAAGGAGAGCATCTTATGGTAAATTAAAAAGTGCAGTTGGAAACAAGAAAAGAAGAGAAGTCCGTTGCTTTGACCTTTGTTCAATGGAAAACCTATAATTTACACGAGAATGGTGGTTCACAGTTGTAGCCGTGAGCATATCCAAGTCGCATTTTAAATAGGTTTACTTTGCACCAACTGTGGTAAGACTTCGGGAGTTCACCAGTTCTTTAGTTAAAAATAAGATATTTCCGAAGAACCTCATTGAAGTGAGTCACTATGCCGGCTGATATTCGCTGCAAAAATTCATTGCCAACTTTGTTGTGTGTGTTTTATAGACACGACAAACAAAGTAGAATTCACGTGGCCCAAAAATTTCAGATTTCACCTCTGCCGGAGGAGTATTTTGTTATAGTTGTTGCTTCTGGTCCCTTTTCAAATGAGGCTGTACTTCATTTAGCCATAGGCACATCTAGTCATAGGCTATATATTTTTGCAATAATTAAACCACTGAAAACGTCCACGGTTCGACGTGTAGAATTTACTGGAAATATCCAGACTTGAATGAGATCGGCATTTTATTCTCAGCATTCATTATTTTCCCATTTAACACAAGTTTTCAACAGTTTGTAAGTTTGTAAGTTTCAATTCACGGAAAAGAGATGTGGGTATTTTGACAACGACTGTCATTTTGCAGGTTTGTCGATCGTTACTGTGCGTTTTATCGCAGCATCTCTTGGGATGGGTTACAATCAGCTGATCGATTTTTAATTCATGAACCACATAGGTAGAGGATTCAAACTGGAGTAGATTATCCGAAATGACTTTTCCCAATCGGCGTTCTCTTTTTTGCTTAGGTATGGTTCTGGAAGTTGCGAAACGATTTAGGAAATACATTTAGTCATATCGGGAGAGGGATGCTTCGACTTTTGCAAATTTGGGCATAGTTGTTCCGTTTCCACGAAAAAGAGTGTCGGAGAGTTCGTTTGGTTTCCGAAAGCAGTCGTGTTGCTCAAGCTTTGGTTTATTCGCGGATTTTTTTACTAAATATTGATTACTTCATAATATAAAGGTGAAACCAATATAACACAATCACAATAATTCAATATGACCATGGTAATTAGTTAACCATGTACCAATTTGAAAATAGCCGATTTTCACTTTTAAGAGGCAAATTTAGGGTAAAGCAGTGTTGTCGAAAATGACGGTAGTCAGCTGATATTTTGGGGTACCGCGCTTTAACATTATTTCTGTAAGTGTCTTTGTTAGGTCCATCAATGTTATCTCGGTTTCAGTTCGTGTCATAAAACTTTATTTCAGTAGGTCATTTTGCTTTCTTATTTTGTCCGGTTTTCTGCCGTATATATATATATATATATATATATATATATATATATGCTTCGAATCGAGTAAGTGGCTAATATAATAACAATAATATTAATAAAAATATAATGTAAAAGTAATCACAATAATAATAATACTAAGTATGTGAGGCGAGAAGTACAACAGAGAATAAATGTAGTCGGTTGTAGATTTTGTTTTTGAATTTAACTTTTCCACTTTACCATTGTTGATGTTTTTCTGTCGGTTTTTTTTCCTGGAAGGCATTTTTGAGGTTAGGGGCACGAGACTTCAGAAGACAGTCTGTACAGAGTCGGAGGCTGCGCTGATATCTAGGATTTTGATGATCACTGGTCTTTGGAAAGTGTCGAAACGTCCTGACGATGATCTGTCAGCTGTCGGAGGGTGAAGATTTGGTGGGTACATACATCATGGACGCAAAAACTAGCCTAGTCCATTCAAGTCTGCTCTTCCCGCAGTTGGTACAAACTACCATATATGACAAGTGACAGCAGATTCGACTCAGTTGCGATAAGGTCTACACCCTTATCGCTAGGGCAGTCATTACGAGAGCCTTTCTCAAAAATGAGGACAACTGGCGATTCCCCCCAAACAAGGAGGTGGATTGCTGAGAATTCCAAACTTTTGAGAACAAAGCATGAAGCTCCCTAATGAAGTACACCCACCATATCCAAAAGAGCTGGAGGAAGGCCATCGGAGCTCGGAGAGTTGTGATTTCTTGCCTTGTTAGTAAGATCTGCCGAAATAAGCCACTTGACGTGAGCTGGAAAAGCTATTGCAGAGGCCAGTGTCTAAGCTGTGCGTGAAACTGACCCGCTCAACTTTCGAGTCGAAGCTGCTGGACGTGATTTGGAGAACCATCATTGACACAATTTATTTCACTAACACCTAGTGGCTTCCTACTGAAGACCCGAATGAAGCAGAACATTTGGCGGAAATTTACCGTGGCAACAGCTTTGTTATTCTCCCTTCCCACCGGAATCGACTGGGCTGCCTTGATAAGGCTCAGAGATTCGACAGAGATACTGCGTCTCACGTCAAGATGAAACAGGCTACAAATTACCAGACTAGCAGAAAGCAAGACTTTCTTGATAAACGACCAGTGCTGGTTGGGGCTATATCTAGATTTTCAGGTTTTCAGCTGGCACTTTTCGGAAGATGGAGAAGCGAGAGTGATTGAAACGTTTAGGGTAATCTAACCGTCTTTTCTGCGTGCTTTTGGAGCTCTCATCGAAGCACATCAACAGCTTAGGAGAATCTGGTGTGTGGCAGGAATCAGGATCAAAAGCGGTCATCCCGTGGTAGTTAGTTCTGGTAATTAGTTGCTCACAAACTCGGTCAAGTGGGAAAGCACGATAAAATCGTATCATCTGGTTTAAAAAAAATAGTTCACCATTCAAGTCAAAAGGAAAGATAACAATGTTATTCACGGTCAGACTTAGCTATTTTTCCAAAGCATTGTGACAATTGGTGGAAGGACACTGGACAACCAGGGCATAGAATTATAAATACAAGTATCATCCGAACCACAAACAATTAAAGTATTACTAAGGAACTCACCCAATATTTGTTTGTTTCTATGCTACTTCCTTTGAAGGGAACTACTTAGGTTAACCAAATTCGACATGCTGGTATGTCCACCCAGTAATCTATCAAAAATGTACGCGGGTTATAAAAGTAAAATACATAAATGAATTACCTTCGAAAATGTGTCTCCAAGAATGCGAAGTGATGATAAACTCACCTTTGGACGAAAAGCAAATCACCGAATTGGTTTACATAACAACGACCTGAGACAGTAGTGACTCATTTTCGGTGCTTTGGAATATGTTACTGACCATTTCTCTCGTCACATGTTGTTCGTGAACAAGGTTTACTCAAGGTATGCATAATTATCATAAATGGAGACCTCTTGTTTGTGAAACAGAGGGATGATGCAAAGCTCAAGGCTCTCAGAGCTAGAAAGAAGAAAGCAGTACTCATGTACCATGACTTGGGGATGAACATAAGTCAAACTGCCAAGAAAAATGCCAGGTCTACAATCTTCCTTTGCCAATTCTTTGAGAATCCATATTAGTGCCTGTAGAAGCAGACGTGAAGTTCGAGGTAAAACCTCTGAGTCAGGCAGGAGATGACTCTCGTGTGGTTCTTGAAGCCACGTTACAAGTCTGTCAAACCTGCAGTGATCCCCACAAATGAATGGATGCATTCGGCTTATACAGCAACCTCGATGGTTAACACCACATCTGCGGTACCGAAAAGTGAGGTCATTGCCTTTTATGATAGATCGTCAATTTCATAATCGAGGGGAATGGACCATGAATCACATCATTCAGAAAGCATAGTAGAATAATGTGGTATTTCGGGGAGAAAAAAACTACAGATGGCCCCGGTTAAATCACATCCTACTGGTAGGACTTCACAAGACGCAAGCTGGATCTCAGTCAGCCAGCCTTTGCCGGTAATTCTCTAATAATATGAAGTGCTGTTTTTCAATACGGATGATCTCACCCAGAGTTCAGACATGAAAACGATTGAAAATGTCTGGGATCTTATGGCGAGATTTGTTTGTTCAGATAAAATTGTCTTCGAAGCTGTGCCCCCCTCCCACCCGTCCCCCTCGATGAAAGAGACAGCAGAAGACTTTAAACCATTCGTACTTTATTGGGCAGCTTACCTGGACTCTGTATTTCAGTCATTACTGATAAAGATTACAGTGGCTCGGAACCGACTACTCGTTAAGCTATTTGTTTAGGCTTGGATCTAACTGCACGCACTTTTTGGGATGAGTCGACTTATTTCATGATTAAAACCAGTGTGCGTTTTTATAGTTTTGGGATGACACACCAGCATTTCAGATTTGGTCACCACAAGTAGTTTTGTTCAAGAGTATTCCCATAAAAATTAAGAAAAGCAGACTGGAGTTTGTGTTTTTTAAATAACTTTAAGTTATGTCTACAAAGTTTTACTATCCAAGCTGTTCGGTACAGGCTGTTCTTTACGCCAATGTATTTTTCCTCCTTTCGCCTCCAACAAAAGGTCAAAATAAGTTCTTTCACAATTACGAATCTTGATGTGATATGTAATAAAGTACTGACTCTCAATGACGACAACAAAACTCATCGTAAAAGGAAAACTCCAGTAACATCATTGTGCACTTTGGTATAAAGGTAGTGGTAATGCGCTCCTTTAATTGCCTAAGGAGTTGGCACAAAACCGAGGAATGTGTTTAGGTAAAATGTAGATTCTCGAAACCACGGTTGAAAGGGTCAAAGTATAAATGCAGCGGTTCACATATTTGCTTTTCTTATGACGAAACTTATCCAGAGATTCAACCGGAAAAACAGCATCACTTATCAGAAATTCCGTGGGAAATCTCGCACAAATACATATTCTGGAGCTGGAAGATCTACCACATCGAAAGAAAAGGACACATTTATGCACCTAACGCTCGGACAACAATACAGTGAGCCCTTGTTTTTGATTCAGCATCAGAATATTGAGGGGAATTCTTACTCCTTTTTGCACATTAGGTAGTAATAATCCAGCAATCTAGATGTTCCAATGAGAGTTTTAGAAATGTTGCCGCACATGCGAATGTGCCAGTTATTGTCAGTGGAACTTGTATCCTTCGAAAGAGAAATCATAGTTTCGTTGATTTTCCCATTTCCATTTTTGACTGAATTGTGTTGATGGAAACAAATACTATAAGGATCGAAGTACGTCTCATCAGCCATATGCAAACCGGTTATTCAGTGATGGTAAAGATTCGCATGACAATTACATGCAGTATTTCATCACGAGTACTTTACTTTATTCTTTCTTACGTGTGATCTAATACATAACAGTCCAATGGACATATCAGTGCACCCTTACCATGATTTGAAATTGGGTTGCATGTGTTTCAATATGTAGCTACGTACAGGAAATAATTATTTCTTTATTCTAACCAGCTTTCCATCTCTAGAAGGACATAATAACGGTAATTATCATAAAGAACGCAAATAAGTGAAAAAGTATTGTGCTATTCAACTAGTATTTTTACCATTCCCGACATTTGGTATAACAGAACTTGAGGTCACTCGGGAAAGCACTGTATGTATATATGAACGTTGCGCTTCACTTCATGCCAGTAAACAGAGTGATGCTTCACAGCTAGCGGGTTGTTTTCCATCGTGTACGAGAGCTTCGTTTAGCCTCGCGCACACTAGGAGGCACGTGATCGGGAATAAGTCCATTTTTCTGGTCATTCTTACAATCCGTGTGCATATCCCGTGTATTAGTGCGTTGACAAATCAAAGTTCCGGATAAAGCTGTACAAAGTCATCCGGTTAAAACGTAAGCGTCTAAAAAACAGTGTGATTTCATAAACACGTCTATAGTGTGACCAAACGGTTTTACCCGCCTGCAGACACGCTACTAATCTAAACTCACTGGGACCCATTACACAGACAGGAACACTTCAGGGCCAACTAGGACCAGAGAAGTCACGCAACTGATGGGAGCAAATAAACACAACTTTTGTCACGTATACATTTCGAGTGGTGTTGAAATATTCTCGGAATCCGATTTTCAATAATTCACTGAATATACGATGACATATTTGAAATTCTCTGCACGTACTGAACATTATTTATCATGATGATAGGTCAATAAAAGCCAAATCTGGTGGCCACAAGCAGAGGCAGTGAAAAATTGGTCATTTTGTACGATACGACAAATAGTTTTATGTTATCTCTGGTATTAAGGACATCCGCACAATGTGATATAAAAGACATCTGTGACACCAGCTCATTTTTTTCAGGAGCTAAAAGCATAAAATAAACAAAACAATATGTTAGTTTGTGAACTACCAGAAGGCCCCGGGAATAACGCTTGCAATTTTTATAGCCCTGCGGTAGACTACAATTGGAATCTATTGGTATCACTAAGTAGATCACCACAGGAAATGATGAACAAAATTCCCGTTCTTGACTATTTTACCTATGACAGCAGGGCAAGTTTATTGTTCTGATTACCCCAGGTGAAATGGCAAAAGCTCAGCAATACAGCCAAGCACTACAAGCAAAAAAATTGCCATACCTTAGTGTGGTCAACCACGCCAGGCAACGGTTGCGTAATCCAATCGATAAAGGAACATTGGGAATGTACTCAAAAATAAAGAAACTAGAAACAAACACACGCATCAAGAAGACCCATTGGATAAATGATTGACGAATGGGACACGCTTGAGCATTTTCCTGAAAGTACCAACGAAAGCCCACACTAAGTTTCTCGTTATGACGCGCAAACGCGGTATCAGTGGTCCCCTGAATTATGTAACCAAGATAGCTTTACTGCAGAACGCCGTGTGGAATAGAAGAAAAATCTGTATGCGAAACAGAGCTGATGGTATTTCACTCAAATAAATTCATCTTGTTGACTGAAATGATATTGATGGTCAATTCAGTTGCTGAAACCAACTCAATTGTTATTCATGCAAAAGAATAATTATTGACATATCACCTTCCATACGGAATAACTATTCAACAGAGAACAGCAGTTCTTCTATAAGTTTGGATACCTTCAACCACTGACATCCATAATTTAAAATGCACGGATTCCGTTTTTTATCATGATAGCATCGGCAAACAATCAAAGTGAGTAACCTTCTATTTACCGTCACACCATCTGTTACGTGATCTGCATTTCGGATGTTCCCCGAACAGGTACCTGCATTTTAGCGATTACTTACGCGCCATGATTTCAGTATCCCAGGGGCTTTAATTTCATTACTTTTGATCGATTAAGTATTCAAATACAACATGCATTCAGTAGGAATAGATAAGAGGAAACTCGCAACAGTATGAATAAGTGTTTCATCCTGAAAATAGTTTGAATGGTCGCGAGAATCTTACTCAACTTCACAACTGCATCCATTATTTGTTTTTGGAAAATCCACTTGCATTCTTCACATCGAAAAGTCGGACGCCGCAGGCCGGAATCGAACCAGCGACCCCAGCTCACCGGGTAGACACGCTACCAGCTGAGCTATCGCTGTTCGGGTGTTCAATGGGAATAACGTAAGTTCATAATCAATAGTGCGCGAACAATTGTTCCTGAGAATGACGTGAGAACTATTTTCAGCAGCTTCAGTAGACGGTTGTGCAGGATTAGACCTCTAAACTGCGCGCAACCAACAAATATCTGTCGGTTGACGAGAATTTTATGTTATGGGATCTAGCGAATCCACGAGGGGTTCATACACATTGAGGACAACGTTCTGTCAGTCGTAGATGTCCAGCGTATCCCAGTGAATAACCGATTCTGATGGACCAAGTAGAAGATCGAAGAAAATGGCCTTATTCGATGAAGGCTGCTTCTGCGCATATCCAATTAATTAGGGAACCACTTACGGTTGAATGTTGATGTGTGGAGTGACCCAGTATTAACTGAATCAATTGTACGGATAAGGCCAGCCGATTTGACAGGTGTTAGGCGCAAGGTGACAAGAAAGTTGTGAAAAGTAGAATGTGACTCCCTGATACTGAAGGAGTATTAGAACTTCTGTCTTTGCTGGAGACTGGGATGGGGTCACAGAACAGACTACTGTTCTCCATAGAGAGGAGGAATGGAAACACAGCAACAAACCACGATACACGTAACTGTACCATTTACATTTAAATTTCAGCCGTTGGTACTTTAAGGGAACCATACTCATGACATATTGTATCTATCAGGTAAAACGCGTTGCAACTTGAACGACTGTTGTGATGACATGGAAAGCATTGAGGAGGAGCCAAGTATTGTGTCTGATGAAATGCATTGAAAAACGGAATATACAAATAAAGATTCACAACAGAATTGCCTGAACTTTCAAAATGGGAAGAGGTAGTGACACTATCCACGAAAACAATCAATATAACTGAAGACCAGAGAGAGGTTACGCTTACCGTAACTCTGAGGAAGACTGAATTCTGGGAAATTGAATGGTGCGCTGAGTAAGGAGAAGTTATTGAAAGGTGAATCAAAGTTGGGTAACATACTTGAAGACTTAAGGGACAGACCACTCACTAAAGAGAAATATAATGATTTTGAGATTGGTAGATAGATTACTGAGGCCCTGGTTGACTGATACAACATGGCAATTAGCTACGATATCAGCATACTTCAATACAGTTACATTAGAGTTAAACCTGAGGTGGCTAAATAAACTGAGAGTGAAAGACTCATTTAAGTAGTGTTTATTTACAGAGTTATTTATCAGTTACAGTAAGAAAGAACTGGATATGATACACAATATTATTTGGCTTGTGTTTCGATGATTTACTTCTGGGAACGTTATACATTCCAAAGTAAAGATCCATAATTCGGGCACGAAAAGCTAAATTGTGAAAGACACGTGAGAGATTTTGTTTTTTCACAAACTGCGGAATTAATGATAATGTCTTTCAGGAAAAATCAACCTGGTTTCCGGATAATCCTGTACCACACTAGGTGTGAACGATGATCCCTGACACGATTTTTGTTGACTGTATCCCTTATGCATCTAGTCCTATATATTGTGTTGTATTGGCATGATTAAGAATCACTGAAAACGAGCTTGTTCGCCAACTTGTGTTTTCCAAAAATCAATAAATTAGAATGAACTGGGGTATTTCTAGTAAAATGTAATGATTCGTATTAGCATTTTGGACACAGTGCAAAGCTCAGTAATATAATACGTCCCTTTCTTACTACGTCGTTTATCCGCGCATTGTTAGTACAATGTCTAAAAAATTATACGGTTTTTAAAGTAGACTCATGGAAACGTAGAAGAAATATTGAAATAAGCTAGCGATGAAGCAGTGAGAACAACATTATGAGTGCCATAAATCGAGAAAACCAGAAGATGGTCGATGTTGCTATATGACGAGTCAACTGGTTTCCGTGTTCAATGCAGTACGCATCCAACTGAATTGAACTAGTAAGCAGTCGCACGACCAGAATAAGCTACCACGACGGTATTACTTTCCAAGCAAACGTCAAGTATAGATGGTGTCTCAATTCTTCCGATCATCAGTAAGCCCCACTGGATTTTCCCTCAAGTCCCAGATGGTTATCTGAATTTTGGCTACTAATGGTTGTTTTCATAGTGAAAAATGAAATTCGACTGACTTGAAGTGCACACGGAATAATAAGACGCATCAGTTATTCATGAAACGTAGTTGTGCAGAAACCTAAGTAAAGGAAGCCAATCTGAACAGACAGGCTAAAATAATACAAACGTACTGATGAGTTTACGTTATCATTGATTCAGAACATGACTTCAGTAAACCAGAGGATATGAACCGTAGTGAGAGATACACTCGAACGAAAATTAGAGCTAATTTTGTCTGTTTGGTGCGGAAAATGATAAACCAGAGTCGAAGGAATATTGTATCCATGATAGCGTGATATGGTTCAATGTACTGAACTACCAGTGCTGATCGCCGATTGGTCTGCTGGAGGGTAAGGAGCGTGAAACCACGTGCAAATACTGGAAAATGAACGGATTGCAGTTGTAAATATCCAATCAATGTAGGTTTTCGCAAACCTTCTGAATTTTAAAAGGTCCAGACTAGACTGTGAAAATTAGGATTAGCATATGGATCTATATAATGTCCTGAAGCAGGCTGGCAATTATGCGAAGGAAAAAGTGAAATATTCAGGAATATTTGTCATGATTCGGTCCAAGGAGAAGTCTTTCTATCACTGAAGAAAAGAAAAGCTGCAGAATGTAAATGACAGCTGAGGAAAGGCCTACAATTATGAGCTAAGTAAAGCCGGCCTCAACTCGGAGAAGAACTGTGCATTTGATGAATATATTTATGAACCTGTTAGAACAACAGGCGAAGATATAACAAACACACATTCATAAGCAGGAACCAACTGGTATTATGATTCAGGATATGCGCCAAATAAACCAGAAACAATAGAAATCAGTCTCCAGATTCCTGCTCTAGTAGTCCTTGATTATCCGATTGCCTGTCACCGTGATTTAGGATTTTGCTCGGAGAATACCCACGGCATTCTGGTTGTTGATAAATGTCCAAGCCTCACAGTATAAATTCACCCTAACAGTAACAGATCCTCTTGATGGGAAATATTTGCCTCCAGTTGTTACAATAAAGGCAGGGAGTTACTAACAGCCTACATAGTTCGAGCAAATGACCATAAGTTGCGTATTTGCGTGTAACTGAATGTCACGAGCATAAAATCAAATCATCGCTGAAAAGGACAAAAGCATACCAGCACCCTAACAGCTGTGATCAAATGGCAGTGAGCACAAATTTCGAGCTTCATTGTCCAAATTTCAAAGTTACAGAAGCCAAATGTTGCTATATTTGTAAATCGAATCTATTCATTTCAATCACCAAGGCAAATAGAAAGTAAAATATTATTTCGATCATGCCTGGTAAAGTTGACTAGCTAAGATTCGTACTCGCTGTGTTGCAATACCAAAAGCATCGAGGGGTGAAATTCTCTCGAAGGTGGTAGAAAATGGACTGTCTCAATGAGGCTAATCAAGTTTCTGGTTGACCCGAGCCTCAACCCCAAGAAAAGAGAAGGCAAGAATGGAGGATTTCTGACACAGCCAAAACAACATACGTTACTTTCGACAAAATCTTTTCACTTTGTATCATCTTATTAATATTGCTCACTTACGGGAATGACTCAGAAAACATGCTCTCATCATAGGCAGACACGTGAGTCCTGAGAGTAAGTGTTATCCATTATATAAACTTCATTCCGCATTAGGTACCACAAATAAAGTCAATCATATGCCTTGTACACCCGAGAGTGAATGTTCAGTCACTACATACGAACCGCTTCGAAAAAGAGCGGTGACTTAGCAGAGGTCACACGTGATAGGGCCAGGTATAGTTTCGTAGCTATACAGGCCAATGAGGCTCAATCAAAGAGGATCGCTGAGAACAGATACCGCAAATGCTCGCTGAAATTGGTCAACTTCTAATTTACCAATTATTTTCTTTGACCTAAAATATTTATAGCAACCTGTTCGGCATTGCAGTGCTATTCCACGTCCCCTGTCTTCTTACTACTTTGGATAGCTTAGTTCTGGTTAGGAGCAATTTCTGTACTTTCTATCGCTTCAGGTATGTGGAATGCCACAAAAAGTCATTAAGAAGGAAAAAGCAAATGGGGGAACTAGGTATGTTTATCGGGGAGAGTTAAGAAAACTGGTGGTGTTGGAATATGTGTTAACGAACAAACATGTGAATTCAGGTGCTACAGATGATTTATAAGGTGAAGTGTGAGCAAACGGATGTATTGTAACTGGGCTGAGTTGCAGATGTCGATGTGAAAGAGCTGAGAGAGAGTGGCAGCCATCTAATACATGCCTTGTAATGTTGGTTTGTGATAAAATGAATGTACAGGTCTTCCTTTTGCCACTATGTCGAAATTATTCGTTGAGGGATCTGACGAGACACTTGTACCTTCTTCCTCAAGCAGTCAGGAGAAGACGGGGAGAGAGAGCGTGTGAGAAGTATCCGTGAAAATGCAGATCGTCCTAATAGGTGAAATGGGGGGCAGAATGGCTTGAATCGTGTCAAGCAAAACGTGAACCGTGGGAATTTCAAGGAGACTGCCATGACATGATGAGTCTAAGAATGGTCACAGTCGATGATTACACAGTGATATTTGGTCGGTGGTACTCTTCGTATTTGTTCTCTATTGATGAATTTGTCTGGATTAGGTACCATCAGCTCAGAGTGCGGTTAGTGATAGGGAGATGAAACAGAATGCCAAAGCACCTTCGGGATACATCCTTGGATTATGATCGCAAAATAAGTTGACTAGCCAAGTTATTCTCTATTGTGAAAGGAGAAAGGTGGAGCTGCTATAACTGGGCGTTCAGAAAATCGCCATCGGTTTATTCGATAATGAAACAATCTTCATAGACAAACCTAAAAAATATTTAAGTGGAAAACAAAGAAGGTATAAGAATGGCTTTCTGGATGAAGCCTTGTACAAAGGGAGACAGGACTAAGTTCGACCACAGTCGTGCACGTTGTTTTCTATTGGAAAGGCAGTCAGGCAACTGATTATTGACAGAGGTACTGATACCAGACTGAGTAAGTAATTTACCAATGAAGAGTAGCAGTGGTGTTTGGTGCACGAAATTTCCATAGGGCAACAGAACTTAAAGCATAAGTTAAGGTACACAGCTAGATAATTACTACAGAAAAAGAAATCGAATTGAGAGAATATACTCAATGCACAATTATCAACCAAATCTCTGAGTCGCCCGAGGTCTTCTCTGTGACACTTTTGTCAGTAGATTATGCGGTTGCGGCTTCGGGTCAAACGTGTGTCTACTCTTGGGATAAATCACTGGGGAAAACTTTATCATCATAAAAACAGGTCCGCTGAATGAACGAGGGCAAGAAATATGAAACAATTTTGGCTTAAAAAAGTCGAAGACCGAGTGCGGCGTCAGATCTGCTAGAAGGGGCAATATTTGTCAGACCAAGGGATGTGAGGAATCTCAAGAGGGATCCGGTAAAGTCTCCAAAGACAACGCATAAATAAGAGTTTACAAAAATCCGGAGATGTGTAAAGGCCATATCGGAGAATTTGTCAAGCTTGAAAAAGGGAAAAATTCGGAAAGTTTACGTGTTAACAATATTCGTGGGCTTGTAATGGCTTGGGTATTTAGTTTTACTTTCCAGAAGAGCTAATGTGAAATGTAGAATATGTAAAATAGTTTTCGTGCGTCCACACCGGTATCATCTTATGTGAGTAACGATGCGTCTGCCACGATTGCGCTAAGGAGCAAGGCCGTCCACTTGAAAAGCCCTAGTAACATCCATTTTGATAATTTCATCATCGGCTTCAATGTGGAATCAGGTTTCTTGCATCAAAGTGACACTCAATGTACGCTACTCCTGATGAACGAATAAATCGGTCCAATGACTTCAATTGTCTGAGCAGTGATCGAATGTAAGAACTTATGGTTACTGATAAACACCTAGACGACAAAACTAGATGGCATTACCAAATTCAACACCCAGCCTATTGTTTTCGTGAATGAACTTCCAAATATGCTGTAAACGTATCCTTTTTGTGATAACTATCGTTGTCAGGCGAAAACGAATAATAGTATCATTAAGTATCAGTATGAATGAAGTGATGATAACATTTAGACAAAGGTACAGGGGCCAGCAATGGCCCTGAAAATTCGTCTGTCTGGATATGTCATATGAATACCGAATATACGTTGTATAGTAATCGATTATGCACATAAATGTGCAGTTTAAACGGATCACGTGGCATCAAAGAAGTAACTAGGTCTTACTTGTCAGATTCGTTTAGTCTACTGCATTACTTCAAAAGACGCATGCACACTTTATTCCATTAGATCTGTCATTGTCTTGTAAATCATAATTATTCATTACATTCATAATATTTGTCTCAGGATTTCATCTTTACCGACTCCAACATTGCCAATTAAACCAGTGAGTCTATTTTTTCTCTCAAGTGAATGCATGAAACTTAGACTTTACTACGTTGAAAGTAATGAACTAACTGTCTTGCTGGCTGGTATGAGGACTTTCGGATATAACTCAAAGACATTTATCCAAGATCGCTGGCCTCAGCATAAGAGGCCATCTAGTCACAATGCAAAACATGTTATTTCGACATAACATTGGATAAGGTGGAGAACAGTGGGGGAGTAGCACAAATGACCCACCTTTAAGATTCGCTCGTGGTTCGTTTCCTTCTGAACCATTTATTGCCGAACTGACCTTCTTCAATCAAACCAACAAATGATGTGTGTAAAGAACCGAATTGTTTTGAGGTGATGACAAACTATTCATGGAACACAACACGAAACTCCTTGTTGTTCATGAGGAGATTTAGTGTTTAGTTGCACATTAAATGTTTGAGTTCATCAGCAGACCGGATTCCAAGCTACCTGGATGATTTAAAAATGACAGTTCTAAAAGACAGCCCCAGATTCTGTGCTATGTGTTTCTATATTTTCGTGGTGAGGGAAACAGAATTTATTTAACTTTAGGTAATTCGAAAAACTAAAAACTACAGTGCATCCAAAAGATCAAGGCTGTTCCTTGGGCAGATTTTGACAAATCTTCGTTTATCTATTTAATGAAGTAAACGTTTCGCAGAAAATTTCAATGATCCTTACCTCGCAATTATTTCGGTCATGCAAACGTAAGATCCCTATTTTTGGAAAATTCTGAATAAGTTGGACAACAAGATCTGAAAGTTCAGTAGGAGCAGTGACCCCAGGTTATACTGTGAAAACCTAAACATATTCATTCATTCCATTCCGCAGATTTAAAATGAAATGTTATTGAGGGTGAGACCATGAGTGTACTTTATTCAAAACTGGTTTATTGATCAAAACAATATGTCAAAATGCTATCGTACTAAAGTGACCGAAAACATTTCAGCGATTTCCCAGCAGAATCATGCAATCCCGTTCTCTATATAGGAAAAACTGATGCTGCTAGTTGTTCTCCAACTGTGGGTTCACAATTCCGAGTTGCTTTTCATTTTCTTTTGAACAGTTGATTAAGTCTGCAATAACAAAGGACTCAATTTTTCATTAGTTTGTATTTTCACTTAACGGGTAACGAACGTTGATTGGTGCTCCGCACATAAATCGAACGAAATGAGCCCCAGAGCCCACAGAGCTAGACGCAAACAAGGTGGAGACCACACTTAGATGTTGATTGATATCACACCACCAAGCAAAGATATATGCGACAAATTTAGTCATCTTCTCATCCTAGATTCAGTGATGGTATGCTCAAATGTGTCACTCACGGATGCGCGAATCAAGAGTAAAACAATCATCTCACCGTCATAATGTGAAGTGTTCAAATGATTTGGAACATGAAATGAAGTTTTAGTAGTTTATACCTTGTTTGATTGAAGATTGTGAATTTCAAAACTGTTTTATTTTCGAGAATATTGCTATTTAAAAAAAGGTATATGACAGGAAAACTTTAGGATTGATTCGTCGGGAATTGGGCGAAAAGCGTGATCAGGTGAAAAAGTTTGAGCAAAAACAAAATAACAGAGACTAATACGATAGGGCTTGTGGAGAGATTCTGAGAAGTTGGTACAGTAAATCCCTCGTCGATTTGCTATGTGATAAAATGAACATGATTTCAGAACTAACAAACTGAATGACTGAATCTTTTTTATTGGAACATATCAAAATTAGTTATCGATCTTCGGCGTATGAAATTTTAAATCATATATTAATTGCATCAGAAAGTGATACCTAACTGAGTAGATATGAAAAGGATGATCCTGAAATGTTTCTGCATCAGTTTATTGCGCATCCCTATACTAAAATATGCCTGAGTCAACATTTGTATGAATGAATGCTCCGTCTGTATTACGAATACAATTCCCGAAAAACAGCATTACAGGATCAACTGGTATACTTCACCTTTTTCCAGTTCCATCATACTTTTATGCAATGTCATCAGGGGAATTCACAGTGAACGGGGATGAAATTATCATTCCAGATTAGACAGTGGGTCTGAATTCACTCCACTTCAGAAAGATCACCAATGAAGAATGAAGGTGACATATACAATGCAAGTACAAGACAACGATGTTAAACTGCACCCCTCATCAGATGTTCAAAGCCATAAAAGCCTTTTAAAAAGGGAGAGATAGTTCGGCTTCCCTTGATTACCAAGCAGTCAGTGCCACTTGTGTCAAACATTTCAACTGATTGAAATTTTTAATGCTCATCAGCGTCTTTCTAATGTGACAGGATATGCTTACTCTAGAACACTGCTATAATAATAAAGCGGCAGCACTGATGACATGTTCTTATCATAATGCTCGTAATGATGTGCCAAAAAAGCAGATTGGACTACAAAACGAATATAATTTTTTCTTATTCTGGTATGCCGATAACTGAATATTCCTTGTCAGAGAGGCGGCCGCTGGCAAATTAACGAGGCGAGAGCAGCAAACGACGCACCATGCTTCATCAATGTGGACACATCAACGATAGACAAACATTAGTGAAACATTTACTTGATTTTGGTTAGTACCTGTGCAATTTTTCATGCAGTTTCACTCTTTCACTAATGAGGTAGCAGTCATATGTATGAGCATGTCTTTATCGGTGTGGAATAAACGTCTCCCTGTCTGGCCAAACATCTCGACTTCAAACATAGATATTTCATTGTAGAGTAGGCTGAATTTGGTTTAACATTTCTTGCCAACACAGAAGGACAAAATGTGGAAGTTGAGGGGACCATTGGATTGTGAACTAAGGACAAATATATTACTGGTAGTGCAAGTCCCGTATCATAATAGGTGAGAAACAGCAGTGCGCTGCGATTGAGCTTAACAGGCTCTTTGCTCAATAACTAACCTTTCTCTCAAGCAAATGATTTTGACATTGCACGCTCATCAGTTTTGGTACTTCATTCCACACCCAACACGTGCATCCTTGCTGATTGATCAGATTAGCTTGTGTGAGTTCCTGATCGTTGAACTTGTTATTTAGGTCCCGAACGTTTTAGCACTGATAAGGTGGTGGTCCCCGTACGAGTTAGTGTTCACGGAATTATTGGACTAGTATTTGGTCTCGATTATTCCTCTGATCATATTTGTGAAGATTACTGAATATAGAAGCTTGCATACGTGATTACTGGAGTTGACTTCTAAACTAAGCAACCTGATCAGCTTACCATGCCCGACTCATAATAAATTTAAATCTTTGACGCTTTTATTTGTATGCAGTTCTTTGTCCATTGTAAATATTAGATCCTTGTAAACCTCAGAAATCAATTTCTATGGGAACTGTTATGTGGATACTTAGGTTCCTTGGCCACTGGCCATTCTCGTTGACTGGGTTTTGGTGCAGTAGGATCTGTTGCGCTTCAAAATAGCAATATTAGAGTATATTTGCCCTTCTGTGCGTAACCAGGAAATTGATTCTGTATAAAGATTTATCAAAATGCCCAAAACCATTTATAAGTGGATCAAACTACTTTCCGGTAAAAATTGAAGGATAATCAATTGGAAAATGTAGCAATGCTTTTGCTTGGAGTCACATTGCTCTTCATTCCAACCGTCTTGAAACCACAAAGATCGTATCGAACGATTTTATGTACACCTCTGTTTGTTCATTTGCGTCATCAATAATAAAGTAATGAAAATGAACGACTTCTTCCCAAGTTCGAGTAAGTTTGAAACAACTTTGTAGATGATTTCTTGGATAAATCAGACATATGATTTCAAAGGACGGATGATAAATAGAGTCATGCCGTTATCGTTATTGCCAGTTTATTTTTTATGTGACTGATTCAACTGTGGACTAAATTTTGTCGCGGCCATCGATATTTTTTATCTGGTTCAACAATATTAAAACACTGAGAAAGACATGTCATATTCCATTCGTTATTGTTTATTTAGAGGGTTAAAGTGACGGACCGGTGCTCCTCTTGTGATCTTCCAAACAGTACCATGCACCTGCGGATGAAGGTGTAGCAGATAATGACCTAGTTGGATTCAATTACAGAAAACTGACAGAGAAAGGGATAGAGAGCGTTGCTGAACTTTTTTGTTTATCCGTGAATTAGAACCAGTGTCAGCCGTACGAGGAGTTGTACGTTGGCATAACAACCATTCAGAACAAATAAGAAGGGTGTTCAGGTCATTTGAAATATAACAGAATATTTACCGGATATGATCTGACCTCAAAAGGAACAAAGATAGCACAACATCTGTAATTTTGCTTCCAGAGAGAGAGAGATGTGTATAAACCTGAAATGGACAGTGTTGAGAATAGTCCCAAAACCTTATGCGTTCTTTGCATTTTGATGAAACATAAAGAAACGTCGTAGTGGATGACCAATAGTTTAACACAGTAGATGCCTGAAGATATTGTTTACGCTAAGGACATATTTCATTGATGGATTACTTAAACAGACCACTGATGTTTTACTTACATTCGCAATTTATGCGTTTCATTGGTGGTAGATACAACTTTGTTTCTAAAATTATTTTTACCGTCTCGAAAAAATGTATTACGAGTCCATTGTAGACGAACACCACGGCATGCTTACTACGTCAGCATTTACATGCATGGTTGTTCTACTGGTCATAGGACTTCAAATCACGTGAACAGACTTTTACAGTAAAATCAGCTGGTTTACTCTCATTTTCGAGTTCCAAGGTAATCTCATGCAAATGTGTTTACAAGATTTACACTGAAAGATAATAAAAGAATCAACCAAGAGTAACAAGCTAGCCTACATTGACATCACTTGAGAGAAACCATAGATTCAACCTCATAGCGCACTGTACGCCACACACTAGAAGACACTGATGTAAACCTTCTTCCCTATGGTCTTCGGATAGGCTTTAATTCTGCACAAAAACATTGTTTCCGATCCTGCTCAATTTGCTTACCGACTATCACGCTCCACCGTCGATGCCCTAGCCATTCTGACCCACTAAATTTCGTCCGAAATTGACAGGAAGAGTAAGCCATAAGAATATCCTTCCTGGACTACAGTGATGCTTTAGGCTGCATCGACAGGAACAAGCTGCTTTCCTTTAACCCCCTGTCTGACTTTGACCATTCACTGTTTCTTTCTTGGTGGGTTACTTGCACAATTGCCAGCAATCCAGTAAAACCTCTCCTCTTGGGACCACTAGTTGTGGTGTTCTCCAAGGGGCTATACTGTCCTATTTTTATTTTTCTGCTTGAAGTTGTACTATTTCTGTACTTGAAAATACCCTTCTCATCAAATATGCAGACGGTGTCATCTTGAGCATGCCGTATACTTGCACTTGTACACTTCCTACCCCTCAAAATTGCCTTACTCATAATTCAGATTGGTTTACGGTTCACAACTTGGTCCTGACCTCTTCAGGTGTAGTAACATTGTGTTCTCCTTTTTGCATGGCAACAAGTAATCTGATTTTAAAAACTACTGCACTTCTATCACAAGGAGAACTCATTCTTTTATGCACAGAAAACATTTGATTCAATTTTGAAGGTAAAGCTTACAAAAAAGCGGATGATGTGGCCATGGGAAGCTTTCTGGGCCGAACCTTGGCAGATGTGTTTTTGGGTATGATCGAAAAACAGCTCTGTGATAATATTTCCCAATTTCTATTTTACAGACGATAAGTGGATGAAAATTTAGTTTTTACGACTGAAGAACGTTTTATCCCTTTTGTTAACGTTCTTAACTCTATTCACCCGAACCTCAGTGTATCTCACGAAGAAGAACGCGATAACAGTTCGTCCTTTCTAGATATTCTATTAACCGGGCGTCAAGATGGGACTCTACAGCGCAGAATCCACCCAAAAGCAACGTGGGATGGACGTTATTTACAATTCTCCAGCTTCGCCCCAGTGGCTCACAAACGTGGATTGGTCAGAACTCTGTTCAACAGAGCCCAGAAAATCTGTACAGAAGATCAAATACAAAACGAAGAGGAGTTCATAAAAAGAAAGCTGCTGGCTAACGGTTGTCCGGAGAACTTTATCAGACAACATCAGAGGCCAAGACTTGTGCGCGCAAACACAATGAACGTGGAAAGGAAGCAAGTTTTGATCGCTTTGCTTTTTTTTAAGGAGATCCTTTATTCAATCAAATGATTTGTAATCTCAAGTCAGCTCTAAGGTACACATACACAGCGGCGCAGTTGCGTTTGCTGCAGACGACCAAAAGGTTATGTTTTCAAAATCACTCAAACAGTCTTGCTGATCCCAATGTCTTACATATTGTCTATCAGTCCACTTGCAGTTGCAGTGACGTATACATTGGCAGGACAGATCGTTGCTTGACTGAACGAGTGTCAGAACACATACCCAAATGGCTGTCAAACTTGATGACGCAACCTGCTGGGGCAATACCCAACGACGTGAAACCGCCAGCTTCGATTGGAAGACACGTGATTGCATCAGGTCACAAAGTTGACCTGACCCAGTGTTTCAAAGCATTGTTGCACAATGCAACACCGAGACTATCAGCGTTCAGTGAAGCTTTTCTAATCATGATGCATCAGCCAGCACTCTGTGCACAGCAACGATTGACCCAAAATGTTTTTTTACCCTAGCGTTACCACGACAGACTTCACTCTCCTCAACGTAAGTACTGTAAGAGCTTTCGATCGCACCTACTTTACCGTTGCACTTACTCCCTTACTGTACCGTGTATGTATACTGACACGTTTCACGTCCGCGGTTGACAAGAGTAAACGAAATGCCTGCATCTCGCGACTTATGTTTTCTCTCTGTTCTCATGAATTAAATAAAGGGGACCTAATGTTTTGAATGAGGAATAGCTGAATTATTTTGATTCAATAAGGTACCTCGAAGTGCTGCTCGACCGTAACACGACTTGATCCTAACACTTTGGCTTCTTTTTTGTAAAAACTTGACTCATGTGTTTCTGTTTTTCGAGCCCTTAATTCCACTCCGTACCCAGTCATCTTATCAAAAGCTTTGTCCTTTCGTGTCCTACCTCATCGTTCATATGAGTCACCCATCATCTTTTCAAGTCTTATGGTGAAAAACTTCAAGTTCATTTACAGATCCCTGGAGATTTTACCATTTGTCAGTGATATATTCCAATGGCAATTCACTCACGTTTTTGCATTCAAACACAGCAAAGCTTTCCAAAAGCTGTCTACACTTGTACTCACTAACTCTGCTCATCTTCTCCAGAAAGACGTAGTAAAATTTTTATCCAATTCTTCTGCAAGTTCTAAATACATAGAGGTTTACGCATGCACGAGGGCTTGCGTCATTTCAACTAATCCCTACCTGACAAGGTATTCATGCAATCCAACTTTTGTTTTATCAGAACTAACACAACATACGGATCAACAGTTATGCCCCCTCCGCTTTACCTCAGTGTTCAATTTTACTTTGCGTTGTATAATTTTCATTTTTTGAGGACATGTACACGAATATCTGAAGGCCGAATATTCACCCCTTGATGTGCTTTAACCAATCACTTGACTTGACTTGACAACCACTGTATACAGGGAAGGATTTCAAATCCAAATCAGACAGCAAATATCATCCACACCATGGTTGCTATTTTATACATACATTTCATTCTATTTTGTAGTTTGTGAAGTGTTGTAGATCTTTTTCATAAACCTGACTCAATAATGCTTTAGACAGTGCAAATTCCTATCCTATGATGTTTGTGATGAGTGTGAAAATGCAGATATCATTACAGGTCAAAGACAAAATTCACGATTCTCAATGGCCATTAGGCAACCATTCTCAGTGAACGTGGTTAATCTGTTAAACAAAACTAAATGACAAAATACCTGTAAAACTGTGAGAAACCGAACTATCCCCTTTTGGACCGTAACCGAAAGGAACGACCCACTGAAAACCCTGTCCGGATCATAATCTATCCTAGCGAGTCCAAAAGCAACATCCAGAATTAAATAACCGGCGAAGAGATGAAAACAATAACTAGGGAGATCTAGGCCTATGCAATTAGTATCAGGCACAATCTAACATGTAAGTGATCGTTCACATTCATCCTTCGACTTTCACTAGGCAGCTGCAAAGCGATCAGTAAACGTAGATTGCTATCATGTTATGCCGTTCATAATGCTGCTGTTAGAAGAACGGTTATTCAGTGCACTGATCTGCTCTTCAAAACAGATAGGCTAGACGGTGACACGAACACGTAGATTCAGTGAAGCCTCTGGGAGAATCTTCCACACGACTATGCTAGATTGAGAAAGGCAATCATCAATGTGAATTCTTCGGAAGACTGTGTGTTATCCACCTCCCCATGTGTGGAATGAATTGGTCTGAAGAGAAGTACGACATATATACATTAAATTCTCCACTTTTTGTATTCTCGCTGCTGATCATCAAAGTTTGCCTCGGATTTTTAGAAGTACTCTTTTCATCCGATTGATATAAATGACCCGTACGTCACACACTGCATGGTTTTGAGGACCAGTCAAGTTAATTCAATGCCTCCCTTTGTATGCTTATTCTATGGTGAAGTTTTATCAGTTACGTGATTCAAAAATTATATTGAAGGAAAATAGTATAGGGTTTAATTGGAATTTGGAAAGGAAGCCGTGGAGGCAAATTAAGGAGTACATATTTTAAAGTAAACGATGGAGTAAACAATGAGATATTTAGTTATTTGGTCACGACCTACTAATAGGTGATTAGAGCGAAGAATGAGGCTTTTTCTAATTACAGATTTTCAACCAAATGGAAGGGTAAATCAAGGCTTTGGAGAGTGTGAAATGAAAGCAACTTATGTTGTTAGATAACAACCTATTGGTGCACTGATCGTAATGATCAGAATGCTTGCTGATAATGAACTCAGTAAGAATACGTATTAGTGTTCCTACAGAGAGCTGGCACTCTTGGACACCGGGTGTTGCTATCTGAATATGTTACTTTTACCCAGCAAAATGAACACGGCAATGGTAAAACAGACAGATTGAGGGCAGGGGCTTACTTTCTATCAATCTGGACGATAAAATGATGTCTTCCGACTTTTGTAGTCAACCTTTCAACATGAATAGTGCAACAAAACTTGTGAGGTACAGGAACGACTGGGTACCTGGGAGAAGAAGCTTCAGAGAATTTTTTGTTTTCAGTGGAAATATATGGAGTGTTTTGCAAGCAGTTTGGCAGTGTGATCCACTTGGAAGATCAAAGGGCTCATGAACACGTCTTAGGATGTAAAGTAAATGGAAATGGGAAGTGGACCTGCAGCGAATTCTATTTCGACTGCTTGAATAACTTGAACTTTTCTTTCCTTTACAGGGACAACTAAGTGTAGTATATTCAACCTGAGATTAGTTCTACTGAGGAGCTTACAAATATGAAGGGAAAAAATACAAGCTACCAGAAAAATATTCCTCATTACCCCAACAGGTATACTACATGCGATTGGAAACATAGTCACAAAGGCTGCTCGAAGTATGAAGGTTCACTTCAATACCACTTAGAATGCACAAGAGAGTACCAAGACCAACAGAACCAAATGCTCTCCAGTAATCAAGGAAGTTAGTCTCGCAGCCTAACTACTGTAATCACATAAGGAGGAAACAGAGTTGACAGAAAATGGTGTCACGGAAAATGAACTGGGTGTGTAGGCTAATCGAGTAGGGTTAGGAGAACGGAACTGGGGAATAACGCGTTCTCTGTAGGCAACATACTCCATTTATCAGCTAATTCGGACGATCAGCCAGGAGGGCCTACTCTTCCTGGCTAAGTAGGTCAGGTCTCCAGCTGAATGTGTGCTATTATTACTGCACAAACGAACACTGTGACAAGAGGAACAGACAGCAGAAGCCGGTGGATACTTGTGCAGAGAACTCCAGTCATGGAGGATCATCATTGCTGCGCCAAATTTTTGAGTTTTTTGGGGAAGATAAAACGTGATCTATTATGCAGCAGAACAGATCGAGTCATACATAAAGACGCAGGAACACTGCAACAACACCTATTTCACTTCGACAATCGGGCTATTGAAAACACTTGCCTACCTTCACAAATGTGATTGGAAGAACCAAAAAATGGGTTTTTACAATTTATTTAGGATCACTTGGCTGCAGCTCCACAAAGTGTCTAAAGGATTTACGGTAATTATTTTAATTCTCATGTGTCCAATCAACTCTAGTGAAAGTCCCTCCTACCTGAAAGTCTTCGCAGTTTATTGATACTACATTGGTCATTTATATAAGATATGCGGTATCCATAAACAAATCCTTGCCTGCCAACTTATTGGCTCAGTCGTCATTGACAAGCTCCTCTCCCGGCCGGCTAATATGCTTTCAACCCGATAAGCGGATTCAGATCCTGTCGATTCCGACAACGGCTGGTCCCTGATCGGTCCATCACTCAGTTGCGGTGATCCCAAACGTGTCCTCGAATAAGGACGAGCGATAGCATACCGTCTGTCTATCAAAACATCGACCTGTTTCACAGAGTCCAACTTTGTCCTTGGTTCTGAACAGGTGAAGTCATATTGTTTGACCAAAGAACCAGGATTTCTTCTTTCGTGTCTGCTACCATCCTCAATGGTTTTCAGTGGAGAAAAATTAGCAGTTAGAGACAAAATAGCGAACAACTATTGAATGCTTGTTACCAGGGCAGAGCTGAAGTGATGAGCCTTTCAAGCTACTTACGTAAACTGGGGTTAGATTTTAATATCAGAACAATGCCACCGATGTCTCTTGTTGAACAGGCAGAACTAATAATATGTAACTTCTTGCCGTGCAAGTCAAACAGACTTCTACCTATGTGATGACCAGACACACAATATAAATCAGCTAATAAAACCTACCCGGGTACTGGATATGAAAGTGAGTGATCCATTGCACATATCTTTATAGGCACCTTATCAGTACGAATCTCCCAAAACTTCAGTCATGATAAAGGATGTTTGCATCAAATCTAGCATGACTAGGAATTCAAGCTATGGATGGGTTTCCGTGTCCCTGCATATCGAATGCCCCTTTAATAGAATGAAATAGGTGTGCTCTGGTTTAATGCGGTTTTTTGATCAGTTCAAACTTGATAGTTCCCATGGGCTCCCATGTAAGCCGTCAAGTTATGGCAACACACTAACTATCCGCAGTGTTTGTTATGATTAGTACATAATTCACGATTTAACTGATTTCCCTCACTCCTTCCATTTTATTGCTCGCCATTCAAGATATAAAGCCAAAATTCTACAGATTTTTTTCGTGAAATATTTTCATGTTTCGATTCCAATAGAAGTGAGTTGGCAAGCATGTAGCTGTTTGTGTCACAATGGAATGGCTCATATCGGTTGGACCATCAGTCTCCCTTCCGACAGAGTGAGAGAACATTGTCGTACAGAGTCAGCCAAGTAGATCAATAGGACGGAACCGGCGCATTCCTTTGCCATCAGATCTACGCAGGCCGCGCACTAAATCTAGACAGGCCGTTTAATATCATCTACCATACTTCGGAAGACCCCTCCAAATGAGTCATCTAGCGATGCTGAAGCGACTTCAGTCATGCTTCGTAAACTAGTACGTGCTCGCTCAAATAGTTATGAAAAGCTCTGTAGCTCTCTTGAGTAATGGTCAACAAGGTGGTGGGAGAAGCTGGTAGCAGAGGTCAAATCGGTGCTCAAACCGTCTTGTCAAATACTATCACAACAAGCTCACCATTACGTTTGTGGTATTTTATCCACCCTGTAGAAAACATTTTTTCCATTGTAAAACATTTGCCTATGTACTGTATTGGCCTAACTTGATGCAGCGAGGATGAAGGTCTCTGTTCGCTGTTTCATGTCTTCCAAGTTTCCAAAATCATTCGCACCATGGGATAGTTATGACAGATACTAACGTGAGAAGCTTTATGGTTTATTGGCTTAAAAGCCTCTGTGCAATTCCGGAGTAAAACTCAGTCGATATCTTTTTTACACTCTCACCAGTCTTAAATGAGTAGGCCTTTCCCGAAGGGATAATTTAGTTGACAAGAATTTATATTACCTGAATCATCAAGAGCTTTTACCAGTAAGAATGGACACTCAATTCGAACACTGGTGCCACACATCCATAATTACATTCTTTTGTCAGCTAGACAGGATATCTTTCGTACAAGTACGATTTATTGCCACGAAAGCAAAATAGTCATTCTCTCAGCCATTGTCGGAACTGCTTCAGACTGACCAATTTGGTACAATTGACCACAAGTGAGAATTCATTCAGTTTTTTCACGTACGTTTTCTTGTGCACTGAAAATTGCTCGCTTCTGTTAACAATCCAATGTAAAACTGACAACTGTCGGGAACGCCTGAATTAAGGAACAGGTGTATCAAATGAAGTCACTTATGCGATTCCCGATGATATTAAATGCCAGTCATAGAACTAAGTCTTTGGCGCAAATAATAAACCTTGTTTCTGCAACCGTTATCGGTAGAGGAACCACCAATTCAAGTACGTCTCTTTTGGTTTTTACACGTAGGTAACCAACAAACCACATCAAGGTCCAGTAGCAATTGACTACATAATACAATTAAAGGGGGACACTGCATGCGTAAACAGCACTTATGAGTTTTTCTCTGTTGGTTAGAAGTATCTTTTTGAAGATGGTGAACATAAGTGAACTCAGCAACTATTCTAACGAAAAAGCGGAATCGGTAAGTACCGAATTCAGACAAATCACCGGCGTTACTCCGTGCATGACGTTATACAACCAACTGAGGCTTTCTATCAGCTAGACGAGGGAAGCAACTTTGAGTAAAGACTACAAGCCGAAATCGTACTCATGAAAACTGATTGTGTGATGTCCACCAAGCCAGAATCCGTAGGTAAATGATTTTGGATGGTGAGGTTAAAGTAGTCGATAGGTGTCTACGTATATACCAGTTTTATTTTGATCGGGTGCTTAATTATCGAAACACTGGGTTCCCTTGGTCTAGACCAAGTTGAATCTACGGTGCTATTGATGTTCCCCAAAGCGGCGAATTTTCAGTGAACAATGATCTGTAACATGATTTGGCAATGATAATATAAATATGATATGGGAAATAAGGTACCGAATGGATCAGCACTCTCTGTTCTTTATTGGAAAACTGGGTGGAAAAGGAGCCATAGTGGTTGGATGAGCTTTTCGGGGAGTTCATTCATAAGGCTTTCTGCGGAAGTAAGTAAGGAGTTATAAAATGTTATGGTACGAATGAATCAAGTTAAGTTCACTGCCAGCACCAAAGTGTGAAATACTACAAAAGTGATGAGAGCAGCATATGTGCACCAACAGAAATTACACTAGAGCAACTGCCGTTCATATGTGGAAAAAAGGATTCTGTCTATGAAGATAGGCATATCAGAGTATGATAAGTGAGTGCACTTAGTAAAGCTTATCATGGAGTGTTTCCTCAACACAAAATCGTAGGCAACTTGATCATGAGAAATGATAAAGGAGCTTTGTAACCAGCGTTATAATGAACAACAAAGAGTCGACTTTGAACAAATCGGGGTAATTAAACTTAAGTACCCCAAGCGGGATAAAAAATATGTCAGCATCCTTAACTTCAGAGAAGGACCTCGTACATGGTGGGTCCACTAAAGATAACGTGAGTTCATCAGTGTATTTATTACGTTGAAAACTTTCCACTCTTGAAACTTTCATCAAGGATATCGGATGATATGATAGTGAAGTGGGTTTACAACCAACTGAAAATATACCTGTAAGTACATGAGATGAAGTGATAAACTGTCTATGTAGGAAAACGTCGCAATCGTAATTATGGAACATTGTAGTGGATTGAAGTTAACTTTGTTACGTGGTTCAGAACCAACCATATTATCTTCGGCCCATGTACCAACAAAAGATTACGTGATGAGGGGGGGGGTTATTTATAGCAAGAAAAAGCAAATATTGATAAGATATCACCCACCCCCCAAATGCTTTGCTATTATCAGGTTTTGTAGATCTACAGCCAATAAAATACGCGAACTGTGACCAGTTCACGAAAGAATCTGTTACCCAATTGAAATGAATCTCGTTGATCCAAATGCAGTAGTATATGCTCGTTTCCGACAAAAAAGAAAGCATCCTTTTATTCCAGGAAACACATGTTAACACATTCTCTCTGCTGATCCATCGGTGATGAAATTCAGTGTACAAGTCAGCTGACATTTTCTGGATTAGGGTCCTCATTTCCGATATGCAAATCGGTTTACATCCGAAATGAAATCAGTGAACTTATTATCATCAACAGTTAACCGCCCGAAGGTCATAAGTAGGACTGAGGTGGATATGATGGTAAAAAGTTCACTTTTTTCCTTCCCCCGTATTTGATTTACGCTAACCTGATACGGCGGGTTCGTTTTCTGACAAACACATCGTGGATATTGAGGAAAACACGGAAACCAAGTCAGCGACACAAGTTTTCAGTTGCCAGAAACAAACCCATCGGGTCCAAATAATTGATTTATATTGACCGACATAGAATCCCTGAAGCCGCATTCCGAAGGAATGTACTGAAGAATGACCCGTTTGCTCAGTGTTCCATGTAATTTGAGTAGAATCTTGTTTGCAATAATGTATGGGACAAAAGAGCTGTTGAGTTCCTCGTCAACGCGCTTTGGGTAATTTGCTTGATAGACGAGACAACTGATCTTTTTCTGTCCATTCCACAAGGGGAGGGAAGTGTTATCACTGAATGTGGTACTTATATGTAGTCCGTTATGATGAACTATAACTTATGTGACTTATACACTTAACATTTTCCCCGGAAACTTGTGATGCAGGTGACATGATCTTTATTTCATTTTCTCCATAACGCCATTAGCTTCTCCAAATCAATACGGTCTGAATGAAACACAATCTTTCTTTACAGACAAACTATTTTATAAAATCTCGTGGTGTTGTCACTGTTCATGGATAATTCTGGTTAACAGAATGGATCCAAGTTGGAAGAGGTCATTATTCTCTGTAGAACACAAATAATGCTTGTGTTATGCTGACGTGAGAACATGTTGCTGACCGAGTAGTTCCCCAGTCTTTGGTAATTGCATTTAATAAATTGTTTAGAGAGAAATTGAAGTTCCAGAAGAGTCTATGCCTCTCAACAGCGTGAAAAGCTGGTCATCCACAATAAGATAGTCTTCCTTTGGTGAAAATTGAGAAAAGTATAAAGAGGCATTAGGCTATGAAATGTAAAATTAAAGCTGCTGAAACCGACAGACAGAATAAAAAGTCAGACGTCCATGCACTGTATTACAGGCACATGGATTAAGTGCACGAAACTGCATACCTTGGTGGAATAACAGTCTCGGTTTTAGTACTGATTCGATATAAAAACTGAAAGATATCTAGGAATAAAGCGTGTCCACCAAACAACGATCTGAAAAAGAACGTGTGTTATGTGTAGAATTGTATGAAAACAAACGACACAAAAAATGGCGCACGTAGGTAATAACACTTCATCCTTTGGGTTTCCAGCCTAGTAGTCCATTTGTCGAGATTCAAGGTATCATATTCCATCGAGGAATAAATGTAATTTTCTTAGAATTAAACAATACCATATGAGGCATATTCCATATACGTGAGTGGTTGATGCATTGCGGGACAAATTTATAGAACCAACCTTCCTTTCTCCGTGTATTTCGTGTTCCGTATTCCGTAACGAAAGCGTATCTCGTCAGAAAGATTTATTGCACAATATTCTACGGTATACAAAATTTCGGAACAAAACCATGCACTGTAAAACAGAAAACCTTGAAAACGAGGTTGGTCAGAATTTGCGACCCCCATTCCGTTGGGACGATTGAGCTTGGCAAAAACTGATAAGTTTTGTCTATGTACTTCGCGATTGACAAATCCATGAGAACCGGAACCACGTGATTCATATGCTCAAGTGAAGCTCTTTAAAGACGTGCATAACCTTTATTAGAGATGATTACAGGCACATACCTTAAAGGACACAAATGTTTCTCTGCTCAATGGCACACGGAAAGAGACTGGCGATCTGAACTCCAAGCTCAGTGATAAGCACATCATGTTAGAGACCAGCAGATCTTGAGAAAGGTTAAGCATCGGCATTCTACCAAAAGGAGTCAATTTGTACGAAACCACCAGGATATACAAGAGATCGAGAAACTTCTTACGACAGTATCCACAGTGTAACTTGCAATGTGCACCTAAAAAGTGAGTGGATCGGAAGACGTCAGACAAACTCTCATCAGTTCATCTAGCTTTCTACAAAAAATGTCCCAATTCGACGATTTATGTCTCGATCGGTGTCAAAGTTTCCCTGCACACGTTACAAAAGAAGCTCAAAGCTGTTCTGTTGCAGATTTACCAAAAAAATAAAAAGATATACTGCTCTTACTCAGTTCCAATTAGAAATAACCTAACCAGGGCTGAAATTAGTAGGCCAGACAAGCAAGAGTGTAAACATCTACCTTGGGCACGATAAAAAGGTAATATGGACGGACCGGAAACTTAGAATTGCCACAATCGTGATATCGAAAAAGAAAGGATTTCCAGTCAAGGTAACAACGACGAATTCAGTGATCACTTGAAAAAAATTTGCAGTCGACGATCAAAGGGAGCCAGGTATACTTGCGATTATACAAGATTCCATTGTGTGTACGCGTACAGTGGGACCGATTTTCCTCTCGCCTGCAAACAAGGCAATATTCGAATATAACATCATCCTCTGTCTACTTTAAATGCATTACTAAGGTGTTAACTGTTGTTCCGTGGGGTCAAGGCATTGACTAGCCTTTAGCCCAGACCTGGACTCGAGTGAGAATTTATTGATCATACTTGCTCGCCAGGTGTACAAGAATTCATTGGCCTGCCGATCAGAGTTACAATAATTAATCGAACTTAAGCGATAATGAGTGAATTTGGATTAAGGTTCAATGACAAGTTTTGCAACAAGTACACCGAGAAGATGTACAGAGGTCCTTCGGTAGGATGTCGACTAAACACTGTTCTACGTAGTACCCTTTAAAGCCCAGCTGAGAGGGTTCACTAATTCTGTCATCCCCTTTTTCGAATTTCCTGATTTAATCGCGCATTGATGAATTATTCGGTCGTGGATTTTTGTATTCTGCATTTTAACAAGTATTCGGTCGTTCCGACCATATATGTTCCCGTTAGAGAATACATAATCGGAAATACGGGGGAAACGAGAGCGGTCTTTCACATTTGTCACTCAGTGTATCAAGGTGAATGCAAGACATAAAATAAGCCAACAACGGGTTTCCTAAAGGAATAAGTTGAATCTGGGGAGAATACAAGGATAAGCAAGTTAAATTTGAAGCTAAACCATCTAGCATTCACGGCCAATTAAAGGATGCAGCCGTTGTGTTTTTGGGACCTTCGAGGTTTACCTGCATCCGAGGTTACTTTTCTTGTCTGCTAAAGATAAATTAGCTACTGATGTTTTGAGTAAAGTGATTCCTCGTAATACACTGGGTCAGTTTGCAATACGTTTTTGATAACTAAGGGTATTTAAGCATTTGATGGTGAGAAAAAAGGCACATTCACGGAGCACAACAACTGGACTCTGCCAAAGAGATAAAGAGAAATACATTCTTCCGCACGACAATATTGGTGTTGAGAGTTCTAGCTTCTATCGAAAGGACTTATGAGCAATCATTCGAGATAATACTCTGGTAGTCGAAAGGTGAAAACACTAGCGCCAACAGGAGTGTTCACCTAACTGACAACGAAAGGGTCATCGATAAATTCTACAGGTTATTCAGCGTCTTTTGAACTAACAACACACCCACGCACATAAACACACAAAACGCAGTTTCATCTGGCAGTGAACTTGCTGCTCAGCCAATCAATCATTACCGGCTCTCCAGCAATAAATTGTGGTTTTGCACGCCGGTACTCACATCCCTGAATAAACACACACTTAACCATATAATGTATTTAGCATGCAGGTGACTACAAGCGGAATAATTCATCTTGATCACGGACTATTCATACATGTGTATGATAAGTGACCTTACGAAAATAATTATTATTTCATGTATCTGTATTCCATCTGGTGAGTATTACATTGGCTATTTCTTGAATATCAGGTTCATTAAAATCTTTGATCAAGTAGACAAATTGAACCAAACCATTATGTTGCCAAGTTTGAGGCTCGATTTTGTTCCGATTTTGGATAGGATATTTTGTACAACGTAGTTGCTGTGTAATCATCTATTCATACAAAGGGTCTAATGGCCAATTTAAACGCATCCAAAATTTTCAAAATGTTTTTCAGAAGTGTAGGACTCATTGGTTGCGCGTATGATGTGGTAAATGCAACAATTTTAAACAAATTATTTGCATATTCATTTTAGAAGCTCAACTGAAAAAACATGATTCTAAAGAAGAAAAATTATGCAATTATTATGTTTGACCATTTTTAGGATTCATTTCGATAATCCCCCAAAGGGTAGTAGTAATGAGTTCACTATTAAAACCACAAAAGCGCAGTACAGCTATCATTATCGTTGGTAAAATCATCCCCTTTGCACATCTACGGAACTAATACTAAGGTCATTACATAGCTTACTTATTTATGAATAACATATGGAGCTTATTCGATTTCTACAGTTTTTACTGTGTCCGTGCTGCACCAGAAGCTGAATACTTTCCACGCTGACTAACCACACAGAGCGTGGGTTGATCAAAGCTAGAAACTAGGCCTGCAATGAGCTCAAATCCCTAAAGGTTCGTGCGCATACTTTTAGGGGTAGGGTCATCAACTGTACTTGATACTATCATGAATAATCTGTTCAGAAGGCAATAAAGACTGGTTATTTATCAGTGAATTATTAAGATGGAAAAACAAAGATAAAAGTACTGAGAAGTCCATTCTTTCAATCAAGTAAGACCGAATAGCCGAACCTTTGCTAAATATGAGTGGAAACATATTTTTCTACAAAAAGGAAAGCTTTTGTAATGTTTCACAAAGCAGTTCTTACTAAAGTATCAATGGCGATATCTTTCTAGAACAACAACGTTCAGGCTGTTTCATCTTTTCAGGCCTGGTGTAATGAAAGCAGAAAAGCTGAATACAAAGTCGCTTTTTTGTGAAAATACAATGGAATTTAGTGATTCTTGAGGTCCAGATTCTTGCCCATTTTATTTGCATTATCTGTTAACAAAACACCTCCGAAGTATTTGGGACTGCGAGAAAATTCCTAGGGAATGGTATGAATCGGTGATTGTGCCCACTTACAAGGAAGATGACAGATTCTCTTGTGGAAACCACAGAGGAATTACTTTGGTAGGTATCATGTCTTAGCTGCTCGCCGGACTTCTACTTTATCGACCAATCAATGCCAGCCAAATGTGTACGCTTGCGAATGAAGCCGGTTTCAAACTCGGTAGGGGTTGTTTCGACCACATCTTCACTCCAAGGCAAACCTTAGAACACAGACATATCTACCGCAGGCCAATATTTCAGTCCCTCTTGATCTGAAAGCGGCATTCAATTCAGTCGATAGCACAGTTCTCTGGCGCTGCCTCTCATTGAAGGGTGTGACAAAGAAGTTTATTTCTTTTCCAATGCTTCTATGCGATGAGCCGAAGCCGAGTTTGTGTTCCGGGCGGTGATTCACCTGAGTTCAACACGTAAAGTTATGTTCGTCAGGGTTGCCCTGCTTCGCCCTTCCTCTTCAATTTGTAGTTGAATTGATTCTTGAGACAGCCCTATCCTCGTGTGAGAATGGTGGCGTCGATCTTTTCTCAGGCAGTTATCTGTCTGAATTTGAATTTGCGGACAATATTACTCCTCTGAGGGAAGATAGCCCTAACAACAGTGTAGCAATGTTTGAGACGAGTTTTGTACCTTCCGACTGTAAAAGACTGCTGCAGGACGGGGTTGGCTCAACCTCTTCTTGGCAAGGGAAGCTCCAGCTGAAGGGGAAAAATTATGTTACCTGGGTATTCACATCTCACCGGTGGGATAAGTATCGGATGAAGTGTCGTCGCGTTTACAGAAGGCGCATTTGGTTTTTGCCAGCCGCCGTCATCTGTGGAGCCGGCGTGACATCCGATTGTCTGTTAAGGACAGAGTGTACAATGCGGCGGCTAAATCCGTTCTTTTATACGGTTCAGAAAAATGGCCAATAGGAGTAGAAGATAGACGAAGACTGTCGGTGTCCGAGCATCGATACTTACTGTAGCATTGCTCGAGTATGGTGGGAACCCCGCATCAGCAATGCTGAGGTTAGGCGTAAGGCATCGGACACCAGGAGTCAGTCTCTGGATCAAGTACTGAATTTGAACAGGTTAGGGTGATTGGGACATGTGTTACATATGCCCATCGATAGACCTCCTTAGAGTACGCTGTTCTCTGAGGCAGGTGGTGATTGGAAGGAAGGTCGAGGTGGTCAGTCATTGACATGGCAAAAAAGTATGGAAACCTTGACCAGTGGACTTGGCCGAGTAGGACTTGTTAGATTTTCCGGTTTGGGTCCACTTTATCTGCCCACCAAATGGTTGGAGACAAAAAGTGATATGCCTAAGGGTCTCGGTCCGTGGCGTACTAACATTCGGACACTTTCCATGTCCTCTTGATTTTCGCTGGATAATTTAACTTTCTTGGCTCTTTAGTACGATGCTTTTATTCTTTTCGCCCTTTGCTGGACGATACTGGAAGGTAGCAACCAAAACCGGAGCAAAGCCTTGTGAGATTATTGGTTGAATAGACTAAAACTGAAACTGAATTGCGTTTTCAGTTTTATATTCAGATATCTGACTCACGTGATTCCTTAATTACTTGTACGCTTTGATTTCACTATGAAGATGTACCACCTTCGATAATAGCAATATGGAAGAACGATTACAACTTGAATAATATTCAGGGCTTCCTATATGTAAAACTGGAAGGCTGGAAGTAGCAAAACCACTGGAAACATGTTAGGTAAGGCCTATTGGAGCTTGATAGACTGAGATAGACTGCTGACGACGTCTTCAACTCCATTCTGTATCGAAGTTCAATACACCTCTCGTCCAAAGGCTCAGTAATCACACGGCCCACAAGTCTAGACAAATTTCCGGGGAAAGCTGAGTGACTGAGGAAGTGCATCCGTGTGCGTTACATAAGTGCCCAGGATAACGACAGATGTGAAATCGTGTGTACTGTGCAGTTATCCTTCTGCATTGCATCGTGTTACATTTCATCAAGTCCTCCATAATTTCGGGTCCAAATTTCGTCTCAAGTTGGATCAAACACAGAAGTCTAATTGATTTAGGAATGGAGACCTAGAAGACTATTGAGCTGATCCACTTCACCCTTTAAAGAGCTGTATTTGTACTGGCAAAAGCATGTCGTTTAAGCTGCGGGTGTTTTATCGTGTTGAAACCAAACATTGGACCGTAGGACAGGTTTTACGGCATCCAAAATCGGAGCAAGGCAGTTCTGCCGTTTTGTCAGATACGACTTTTCATTGTGAATGAGCAAAGCGAATAAGCTTTCAATTACGCCTTTTCCATGGAATTAATGGAAACCGATAATTTTCATCCCAGGATTCCTTCCAGAACCATCACTTTGATTTCAAACTGATAGCAGTCCCTGACACATACTACTGAATTATCTTAAGTCCGGCAAAACCATCTGATTCGCGTTGCAAGTTGATTAAATAGGTCTCTTCGTTTGAAAAAATGCACTGTACAATGTCGCGTAGTCCATGGTTTGTTTCAGCGGCCTGTGCTACTTTACGCATCACCTGACGTGTCTGTAGGGCGTTTTTGCGGTGTGCGGCTTCCGAGCATTCTAAATGGCACTGTACCCATTTAGTCGACTTTTAAATCCAGTTCAGTCCCTCCGTAGTCATGACTAAAAACTGTGTTTGGATAATACCAGTAAAACAAATATTTTTATATGTTCTGAATTCAGCACTTTTTGATCGACGCCCAGCTGCGTGACCTGTGATGGCAATAATAGATTCGTGGCCAAAAAAGAGCCCATCCATATTAGTAGACCAAAGTAGGCACATAGTCATGTGGTGCGCAAGCAGATCCTGCCAATTATCGGCTTGAAGTCATGTGACAATAGAGCCAAGAAGGAGAGGATAAAGAATCGATAGCGTTGTTCGACAAAATGAAAGCTGAATCCAGTCTAGTGGTATTTCACCTCAACACCCTCCAATTAGTATCCTTGGCCGTTCACACGAATCGGACAGATACGTTTCTTGCAACAAGTGTGTAATTGAACCAACAGTTTATGTAACTGTTTTATTTACTACCAGTAAATTAAATGGTTTTAAGGCGGAAGAGTCCTCTCACTAAAGCTAGTGTGGTTGATCAGAACATAACCCATTCATTACTCCACCCTGGACAGCGGATGTCATCCGGCTGCTGACAGTATCGTTCATCGAGAGTGGCTTATTACTGAATAGTTTGCGATATCTAATTATATTTTGGTCTACACTTTTTTGACTTCGTCTCTAGGTTCTCTACTCAAATGCTTAGTTAGTATTCAGTAGTTTCCAGCAACACGAGTTTCTTTACCAAATTTGTGTTAGCTATCGATTACACCATGCAGCTTTTCGGACTTCTTTTGTTTTCTTTTTGATGTGGAATGCTCTGCTTGTTTACAAAAGCAACCTACATAATTTCGTCGTGCGCAAATGCAACGAAATGACTTTGAACAATAGTTTCAAGTTTCAACACTTTTATCGAAGAAAAAATCAGTGTGAATATTTTCAACAGAAAAAATGGTAAAAGAGCTTTTACACAGTTTGCGAAGCGACCACGTGGTCCACATTCAGGAGACCCCATTTGTTCGAAAAGATTTGTCTAACTTGTCTTTCTTACCAAGTAAACGGATCACCAGTTGTCTGCACGGAAGGAAGTGTTTTCCGGGGAATGATAGCAGTACAGCCTAACTACTTCTTGCTGTTCACCAGAACCAAGAAAACCAACGTATTTCATCTTTCATTAGCAGTTACCTGAGACGGAAAATGTGACCAAAGTGACCAAATTTCATCAGATAAGATCGATGGGGACAACAGCGAGCCAAGCAAATTCACATAAAACCTGAATTATTATAAAGTCACTTAAAGGATGCGATTTAAAAAGTAATTTGACCTACAAGAAACACAAATACAGGTGATGGTTTTTTTACAGAATCTTACAACTGTTCTCATGGTAACTCTCAAGAAATACGCCATGCGAAATATGTCAATTCGTGATTGTGTTTTATTTGGTTTGTACTCGTGGAACCACATGCAACGCAATCTCTCAAAGGGTTTCTTCAATGTTCACAAATAACTCAATCACAAACGCTTTTCAAGGGCGGAAAGCAACATCAGCATACTAGCTGACATATTTATCATTTTAAAAATATTGGGTTCGCATACGATAGGGAGTAGAGATAACCTCCAGCAACCTTTTCGTCTCAGTGAAAAAATAAGGCCACGTTTATCGTTCAACACAACACCACCGGCACCTGTCACTGAACTAGGCGAGTGAACATTCAAAAATCCGGTCCAACAACTCTGCGGAAAAAGCCATGCAGCGGTGCCGGTCAAGGTAACAGCCCCATTGGAGGGACACTTTCGAGATTTTTACATTTCATTTTAAATAGCACATTACTGTCTACAACGAATACTGAGAATTTTAGAGTGCTGGAGCTATCGGAGGTGCGAGCAGAAGTCGAATGCGCAACCCATCATAAAAAGACACAACACACTATTTCTTCCGATTACTAGCAGTAGCTTGTTATTGTACTGACATCGACACATGGCCCTATGCTTGCACTTTCATTTTACGATAGAACACAAAGAACATCATGAATCGTTCAGGTCATAAGCCGAAGAATAAGTTGAACGGGGCTTTTAATGCATACAAAACCAATTTGACTGTGTAGTCCCGTGGCGGCATGCTCGAAGGCGGGTACCTTGTTCTACCTACGGAGCGTGCCTATAGTTTTCCAAAGGAAAGTTCGCAAAATATTACAACAGTATCAGCAGAACATCAACAGAAAATTTAATAACAAAATAATTTTCCTAGTAACGTAAACAATTGCATCTTCTCCACGTGCTGGGATTTCAGAGTGATCTGATAAAACGGTTTCAGTACAATGTGACGGTTGATGAAATCAATTTGAAATTAGTTTGATGGTGGCTACCGGTTAGTGAACATACAACTCTTGATGACTCCATAGGACTTTCGGTAGATACGTTTACAGCAATCATACCACAAGAATCATAGAAGTTGGCTGAAATAAACTGGAGTTGGTCATCATGATGTGAGTTTCCCACCAGAGCAGCTTATGTCGCTGGTGTGAGAGTTTCCCAAGCGTATTGTTGCTAACATGTATTGAAGAAACGATAAAACTGATCATCCGTGAGTTTATTTCGCTTTATTTCATGTTCACAGTTCATTCAGTGACATGCTACACATGTGATGATTGCACGACGTTTAATCCAGTGAAGACCGAGATTGCCCAGGAATGCGTCAGTTGTGAGGTGAGTCATTCCCAACGGTTTCATTTGAATTTCCATTCAACCGGTAGAATTTAGTGACACCCGCTTTTATTCAATTTGTAGTATCACGATAAGATCAAAAGGGTTCACCTCAATTACTATATTATTCTGAAGTTTATCAGTCTAATTCATTGCCTTTATCATACCCGAATTCAGTAGCCCGTGTGTACAAAAACATTTGTCTTGTTATTCACGCTCAATCAGGGCATTTCGGGTGCAAATATCCTTATCTATTTCGTGAACTCTCAGTCTCAACTTACTTATTTGGCTCATAACTAACCACGTTTCGTCATCATACATGATACAATCCTGAATGTTTTTCAACTACTCTGATAGTAAACCACAAATACTTAGACTTATGGTAATTTCAGTATATTATTTTACTATTCAGAATAAACGTTCTTCTTACTGCGGGGACCTGTCATCTCTGAGGTTATTGGGAAAACGGCTTATGTTATTATTTTTGTGAACAATGCCCACAGGTGTCTGATCCCCAAAAGCTGGTTCTAGACCGCATGCACAAAACCACCATGCCAGACTCACATCATAAGTGATTTCTTTTAATCAGCATAAGGATTTGCAAGTCACAGAATGTTTAGATGTATGGTAGGTGGTAACCGCGGACGCCAAGGATACCCAAATTCGAAACTTATCATCAAAAAATGACCGATTATAAGTGGTTCAGTTTCACCGTCAATGGGTTTTAATCCATAAGAATTTGTTGATTCTATACTATAAAATGGGACACAATGAATTCAGTTCACACCGTTCATCGCTGACTTGGTTCGAGTGGTGCCAGAGCACAGCTTGATAGATCTTCGAAAAGCTGACCATGGTTCATAAACGACCTGCATTGATTGATGATTCTGGGAGGTGTCCTTTCTCATTTTCTTCTACTAATGCATTTTGAAAGACGAACAGACGAGCTGCGTATGCAAGTTACCCTGAAACATATCGCCGAGGCAGTGCCTCCTTGATGCGCCTAGTAAAGCACATGGACAGCTTATTTCAAACGAATAGGTGCTCACATTCCCAGTACAATCAGCAGTCTGTGGACAGTCCAGGCTTTGATGGCTATTTTTGATAGAGTCGTTGGAGCTCTGTTGATTTCTTCCACAGTGTCAGTAGTCGTTTCAATAAGGGATAGAACTGTTGTATTACGTATCAACTCAGGATACTGAATGCAAGAAATTCGTTCATTCAGGCAGAAGCAATCAAGTCTAGAAAACTCATCAAGTGCAACTTGTACATTTTTTGTCAAACAAAAAGCCCCCTCCCCTAAATGAACTGTGATCCTGAGGCTTAAAACCATCAGTTAGGGATATTTCAAACAACCTCGGCACAGCTGCACTTTGGGTCATGAATTATCCAACAGGATGAGATGATTTTATAACAGTGAGACACGCGTACTTTATAGTCTGACAGCCTGTATGTCTGTCTGCTACTTCCAGTTTACTAGCTGCTCACAAAATAAAGGTACAGTTGGAAGGTGGTGATCATTTTAGTCACTCCACGGGATTTCCGGTCATTTAGGAAGCATGGTTAGCGGGTGGATCCGTCGGTTCAGCAATAAGGATCCACCATTAGAACTTAGGAATCAGTGTTTCTATTAGAATATCATTGTCGAGGGTGTATCTGGAAGCAAATCTCCTAAACTAACAAAAGTGATATGATGAAAACAAGAGTACAGCACAGTAGACTTTCAGTGACTATCTTGGGATAATTCCGGTAGGAAGGTCGGAGCGAGCTGGTATTTCTGAAAAGCATGAATGATCATGTTTAACTTTAGGTCTTCTTCCGACACAGCTTGCCGCTATTGAGCATAACTACTCAAAAGATTTTTCATTAAGCTAAATACCCTCCGTGTAGTTTCCTTGTCGTACGCTAGTTTCAGGTGTATCACGGATTTGGGGCGGTCTCATGGTATACCAAACTTCAATCCACTGGATTTTTGGGGATCAGCCAGGAAGCAAGGTAACGCAGAGCCAGAAATACACATCTCTGTGGGAGGTGAAGGCTGCTTTGGACACGGGATGGGGCCGTAAACCACAAGATATTACCAGACGGTTGACAACAAGCAAAACTCGACGGACAAAAGCCGTTATACTATTCAGCGGTAGTTTCACGACGAACCACCAATTATCTTTGATTTTTTGAGGGTGATAACACAATTAAGGTCAACTCAAAGCACTGATTTCAATAACAGACTTCTTTTGTATACGATGCTCTGGTTATTTCCAGCTTCTTGGCCAAATAAGGCCTTCCGGGTCGTAGCGAAATATGACCCGACGAATGTAAAAGTCATAAGCGAGGTGCCTGCTGACGACTTATTGCGGCAGCAAATAGGTGTGGATCAGTAGTGTCATTCAGCTAACGATTCGAGCGTCTATGAAGGAACACAACAACGAAAACGTTAGCCATTTCAGAGGCCACAGTCACGGAATTTACTACTGGGAGTAGGTCATACTTCGAAGAAATAATGGGTAGACGAATCAATCGAAAGGTTCATTTTGAGTCATCAATGGCAGTATCATGGTTCTATTGTAAAACTACGGCAAGTGCTTCCAGCATACGAGCCAAACCCGTAGTTTCTTATAGATGTTCTGAAATTAGTATTTATAAAATGAAAACATCTACAGGTCATCAGCCCGTAGTGACAAAATATTGGTGAGATTCCGAATCTAGTCGAGAAAGTGCGATAGATATGGTGATCAGGATTACCGCCCTGGGCATTCCTACTAGCCAAAATGTCTTGGATTTTTGTTGGATGTGAAAAATATTGAAAAGAACAGTGAGAATATGGAACAAAAGCCTGAGGAGTGCGAAGGATTTACGAAGCAAATTATTATCTAAAATGTAAGATACTGATAGGTCCCACGCACGAGAGAATATCCAGTGAAAGTGGATGTGACATCTATCAATTTTTTTGTTTTATATACTATTTCTCTGATTGACCTCACAGTCAATCCAAGAAGACAGGTCAATGAAATATCTGCGTCCACTTTATTTGACAATGCAAAGTTGAACATCGTACAACCCAGTGCTCCCTGCAAAGTAGCAGCTTTGTTCCAGACTTACGGGTTATTCCAGCCCCAATGGAGAGAAGTGTCAGCTCAATAGAACAAGTCAATAAAGCTCTCTTTGGTAGGGGACGAATAGAATTCAAATTGTTGCAGTTCTGCCCATAGTTCTACGTGGCGATTTCTAGAGGATAACCAAGACCAAGTCCAGGAAAATTACCAAGTCATCGCACAAAAAGGCGGCAGTCCGCGACCGCGTTCTCAAAGAGTCAAGGTCCAGCTTATTTGCGGTTGAGAGTAAAATAGGAAACTGATCACAGATTTCACGATCTGTAGACACATTCAATATTATCTATTATCAGCTTCAGTTAAATGGAGTAAAACATTTCAATTTTATCACCTTTTGGATTGATATAATTTTGCATAATTTGGTCACAGAATGCTATCCCGTGTACGTCTTCTACCGACAGACTTGAATTTCCCAAATGAAGTGGCACAAGTGTCTGATAAATATAGTTTTTATCAGTGGAGTTTTTATTGAGTGATAGGATAGGTAGTTCGCGATTCCTTGTACAGCAATGCGATTCCTATCCTCCTTACGCACCCGCCAAATTAGGCTTTGCGATCAACAAGCAAACGTTTTCGTTATGCAACACAAACAGTCTTATAATTTTACCAATCGAAAAAGTGCATAAATACAACTAAATTGAAGCGTTGTAGTTCCGAAAGAAAATGATATTTCAGACAAAATAAAAGGCAGTAAAAGTATCAGTGAATCATAGTGATACCACTTGTCTCAATAAGTGAATAAAAATGATAATCTTGATGTTTGAGAACTCACTAGACAAGGTGCATTTTTATTTGTAACTAGAGAACATGCTGCTTCATATATTCCCCCACTAAAACCGGCAGATTGCATGATCACCCTATGAATTCATCTGTTGTGTTAGCCAATATACCGCTGTTGAAAAGCATGATTTTTACGCGTGATAAAACTGATTGATAATTTAAATAATTAGAGATTGCAATGGGTTTTTGGTTGCCCCGGGAACTCACACGGGAATCTTGGTGACAATGAAGATCATAGTTTTCCTTTGCACATAATGAACGAGAAGCAAATGGTGACATGATGACGGGGAATATTTCCTCGATGACAAAAGTAAATCACTGAAGCCAACATAATCATCTGCGGTGAAATATTGTACTCGGTGATCGTCCGTAAGGTTCTCATTAGAAACAACTTTAGCTAAAGCGGGATTGTCGGTGGTGTGATGTTCATGTATATATTTGGAGTGTTACAAGATAAACAACTTAATTACCTCAAGCGTGAAGATCACGAGAACACCAAGCTCTATCTTGTCTCAGTGAATCTTGTTCATTCTCTGTGAAAATGCGTGAAAATTCGTTTTCACGTTTTCGTCGATCAAATATTACATGAGTATCGTGGTTCCAATAATAACCTATCTATTGTTGGTCAATGTACTGAATGAATGTAATCAGTGAAGGGGGACAAGGTGTGTTTGCATCATCGCAATGAAATATTAAAGACCAGTTGACAAGCATAGCTAAAGGTGCTTGGAATCCTTTTTGTTATGAATGTGAATTCATCGACTAATCACAGTTTAAGTGTCGTACAATTTATGATACTACGTCTCTCAACCATCTTCCGATCCTTCACCTACTTCAGCAATTTCGTCGATTTCAGTATGGCAACTTGACCTATGCGAATCGGACATGTGCACGAGTTTGCTCACCTATGCACGAAGACCATGGCGAATTGCTCGAGGAACGTCGATGTTGTAAACAAGATTTGTGTAATTCCTACTGGCCCAAGTTTGAAGTTAAATCACTATCATAGATTTACTTACATCCTTTTGGTTTATGCTTTGATTGACCGACTAATCAGTAACTCGTCACGCAACAATTTGTACAATACTTCCTCTTGACGAGTGACTGCAATCATTTCCATTTACTATTTCTGTTCAAATGACTAAATATTTCTATCTCATCTGAAACCTTTGATCATCAAACCAGGTACATATCGTCCAGAGTATACATGAACTGACATGGTGGCTTTCAGGAGACAAATTTATGTTTTCGATAACTGAATACAAGATTTATAAATTTCTAAACATTCGAGAGCTTACCGGTGCCCATAGCACACAGAAGGTATTTACAATACCAGTACTCCTATCATGACGAGAATCGCATATGTTCTGTTGTATTAAATCAGTTCACAGTAACTATTGATGGCATTTGGTATACATTTATCAAATTCTACGTGAGTATTTTAGGAGAATTTTAACAACTCATCATAGTTTTCTCTTCTCCTCACTGACCAATCAGACAGAGCCCACTCAGATCTAAAATAAGAAACTCAGTCTGCACGCGTTTATTAATACGAGCGGTTCTCATTCATAGAATGTGCACTTCCCATAAGTGATTGCACTGTTTCTTGGCGTCCTTTGAGATGTAGTTTTATATTTATCATAGGAATGTTCTCAGTCGGATACGAAGATATCAGATGGAATATTTCGCTCCACAATTTGCGTGGGCGACGGAAAATAGTGCCATTCAAACACATTTTTTTCCGACTGTTATGGAATCAAGTGAAGTGAAATATCCATCAGCTCATAATTTTCAGTTCATCTTTTATTTGGTCACATTTCTCAAGGAATATTGCAAAATCTGGTGCCCAGGAAAGTTTGTAAACTTTGGTGCAAATGAAGGGATATCTTCAAATCGGACGGGTAGACGTGGTAGAACCGCTTGTCATTGGACAAGATCTCAGCAAATGGGTCGTATCCGCCATTGAGTTTTACTACAGTTTGCTGCGTAATCCGTGACGTTCAGGTACGACGTGCTAACGCAGTTCGAACCATGTCTTCTTTATACATATATATGAAGCAATTATACTTCAGAATGTCTTGTATCTTTCGGCTTTTTAAAGAAGTGTTCAAGTACTATTTTGGAATGGTTAATAGTCAGGTTATGATTTAAATGCCACTTGGCTTTTGACTAGGTAGCTGATTTCCGGGATTCAAGGACCTAGTCATGCTTACTCTTCAAAATAAAGCAGCAAAAATGCGCGCTTATTAGATGTGCGTAGGAAATGGGAAAATGATGGACCATTGACGCTTTGTTTATTCTATTCATGGTCAAACGCGCGAATGGCAGCTGTCCCACTACCACTTACCTGGAGACGCGCTCAGTCATCAATGGTTGTGCTGTTCTTTAAACAATTCAATGTGATTGTTCAGTTGAATCAGTTTGCATTTTACGGGGTTCGTGAAAACGATGGTCACAGCTGCCGTGTCATGTGCTGCGATCTGAATAAAAACAGTACTCATCATATTCTCTCGATCCACAAATAACCTTCAATAACTGGCCCCATGTATATATATTTAGCCAACGTGAGTGTCCATCGTGAGAGATATGGACCGATAAGAGTTTATCACATGCAAGTGAAGAGTCACCATGGAATGTTTCCTGATGTACGGTGATCCGGAAACAGACTAACTTACGATCTTTTGAGTCGTAAACATTACAAAATTCAAGGTCAGTTAGTAGGCAGAATTCAAGGCGATTGCTTGGTTTTCGAAAATTAATATACATTTTCTAGTTACTCTTGAAGTATCGTGACAGCTTGTCTACCATGGTCGCCCCCGTAACCACCTTAGTGATCTTACTTCGGCAACTTCCTCGATGAATGTTTACCCTTTGGAGCATGTAATCCTTTTGCGTGAATGCCAGTAAAATTTGGAGGACGCTCAGCATAGAGGGAGGCATGGATGAAGTACGATCACAATGTGACATGAATAGTTTTCTATTGGGAAAGCAGCTAGACAACAGATTATGCCAGAGGTACTGGTACCACAGTTAGCAAGTAAAAGGATCAAGTCTCATCTGTCAGCCCAATTAGGTGATTCTTAACAATCAATGAAGAACACCCTTACCATCTGACTTGTGCGATCAGTTAATGATGAATCAGAGTGCGTGGGGGAGTCCAGGGTATGAAAAGTTCATCGTGATCGACGGTATGAAAATTTCTTGCTGTCCAACACATTGGCTCGGGTAGATGGTCTTTTCAGCATTATCTTTTCAAAGGTTTCAAGAGCCACCAATATTCAAGCTGCTGGATGTAGATTAGTTGTACGCATTTTGGGCACTAGATTGATGCAAGCCATGTCAGAACAATAGGGAATAATATAACTATTAAAGCATAGGTCAAAAGGGGATAATATGGTTGAGGATTCCTTCAACAGGATCAGTTGTATTCAGTCTAGAACAATTGCCCTGTTTGCATGGGGAAGAATGTGCCAGTTGCATACATTCACGGAGGTGATTCCCTCCAAAGCAACGTCCCGGCGGAAGTCAGCATCGTCATCTGCGATCATTGGTGGGTATGAGTCGGAGTAAAAGGGAGATTCAGCTTAGGGTCGCCTGCTACGAATGACCGCTTAAGAAATGATTAGTTATTTCGCCATTGTAGACTACGAATTAGGTATTTTCACTATCTATAAACAAGCCCATGGTTAGCATTTATGATCGCAGTGCTGTACCTTTTAATCCTAGAGTTTATCGTCAAAAGCCCTGCAAGTTATCTGCAAACTTGCTTACTATCCAGAAAATATTTATCGCCTAAGATCATTTGTTGAATCGTCCGTATAATCCAATGTAAATGTGTCTCCCGAAAGGTTACTCGTGGCAACGTTAATTTCCCATGAGCACCTTTCAGACAAGGCTGTGCTAATTAAAATGTAAAGTATACACACAGCTAAACAGTTCCTCTAATTTTCTCATTATTAGACTTCAAAAACAAACATCCACCTATCTGTAAGATTCTTGTTTTCAGCTGTTACCGGAGAAATGCTGAATGGCATTGAAAACGTTCACTAACCATATCGTGTATCGCAAGTTAGAAGTATAGTGGAACAAAATGGTTCTTATTTCACGGTACTTAAACAGTGACACAAATGGAATAAGTAACGGGCAGACAATTGTTGAGTCAATTGTCATCTGTCATAAACATTGACGGTATTTCAATGCTAATTAAAAAAACCTAGAAATCTGAGTTAGAATAAAACAATAACATTTCGCTAAATTCTTGGATAGCAAGGAGACTTGATCACTTCGGGCAATAACTCATTATGGGCCAACAGAGGAAAATTCATCAACTGGAGCAAATCACGCTCCTCCTCAGGTAAGTTTGCACCTGAATAACCTCTCCCTCAGGTGCGTTGGTTTTTGTTACTTCCAGGCAACAACATCTAGTTGAGACCAAAACCGGTGAACACAAAGACAGCAAGTATCAGTATAATCGGAAATTCTTTACACGAACTAGTAGCACCAATTCAAGTATCCTACTCTCCGCAGCGACCAACCGTATGGCGGTACGTATACAAAGTAGTTTCAGCTTGTCTCAGTTAACCAAACGTGGTAGAATGAGATGTATTACGTGGCCATGTTCACTGGTAAATTTTCTCATACTTTTTCGTCATATCACGGAGTGACCACTTTGACCCATTCTCAAGTCTCCATCTGCCTCAAAGAACATCTTACACAGAAAGCATGCGTTACACGCGTCCCAAACAGTTTAGTCTGTTCAGAATAAAAGTTTGCTCAAGAGATAGACCTCGGTTTACTAACTCCAAAAGCCTAACCCCAAATTTGTTGATGTAATGTTTCCATCACACTCGGGCTATGCTGGGGAGGCCAAAAACACTCAAGAGACTACAGTCTTCGCCTACCTCCTACTCATTTCGGCCACGTTTCTGAGCCATCAAACGAACGGATCTAACTGTCGCAGTGTACACTGGACTTCTGATGAACAATCAGATATCAATGTGGCGCCAGGAACTATTTATATCGCGAAAAGCCAAACAGTCCCTTTCTTGAGGACGACAGTTCATCCGGTAACCAATTATCTGGCGAAATGTAACTACCAAGGAAATGTAACGTTTCAACTACAGCTGGGGATTCTCCCGGTACGGTAGGATTCAGAGTAGCGTAGATACAAGCTTTCATCAGTATTTTACCTTTTCAAGGATCCAAACTGCATCGAGAACACAGCCACCGTGTTGGTAATACTATCTAGAAAAACGTGCAAGCAACTTAAATCTTCACTCAGAGGCACAATATTATCCGATAATTATATGTGAGGCAGCTTGATATGTGAATGAGGATGGATGCTGCTATGGTCATACGAGTAAAGAGCTTTATCCCGAATCATTTGGATTAAAAACCCGAAAAGGTAAATTAATGTGGAAAAGCTCGGGTGCACACTACCTCCAGTGATGAAACCAGCTTAGAGATGGCCATGAACATGGATTTGGTCTCATCCGTCAGCATACAATGACCGAAAAAGAGAAATTAAATTTGAGACAAGGATTCAAACGAATGATTTTAAAGGAAGACAATGTGGGCGTGTAAGATCTCATGTGCACAGGCATATTGACGGCAATATCTACCGTTGTATACTACAACGTCATGGAACATTTTACGTCATTCTTTGTGGCTTTTGTTATTTTTTGTAACATACATTCAACGTAAGTGGGCTAGTCATGGTAAGCTATAAATAGATGGGCGTGAAGCCATGACAAGGAAATTCTTCTAGGAGCTAGAAGCAAAGTGATCCATCCAGAACAATAAAAGTGGAAACGACATTATTATTCGATTAAACGATGTCCAAAACCCGAAGAAGAATGTGGGGAAAGTCAAGGAAGTAGACGATTGACCTGACAAGCGTCAGCAAGTTAGCGCTGGCCAGCCGTCAACAGTTTGTGATCACATAACAGGAAGCCAATCTAACTGTGATAAGTGCTTGTCTTATCCTGGACATTCAGTGTTATTAGACACTGGGATAAACTCTATTTCGCAAGTTTCAAATAAATGAAGACATCTTTCTGCCGATGCCAGTTTGGACTTGTGTTTTATTTCGTTCGTAGATGTTTATCGTTCGGTAAGATTTCGTTTTCGCAAATGACTGCATTTAGTGACCGTTTCGGTTGTCGCGGGCAAGTACGTATATACGTACGTGTGCACATGCTGGTACTGCGCGTTTAGGGATGGGGATGGGTCTCTGTTTCACACGTTGTGGCAGGTGGCAGCAAGGTGTTGTGACCTCTGGGACTTTAACAGCACAGTAATATTGGTACCGTTCATTTGCCCGTCGACTAACCACTAAATTTATCGACAGAATTATGCTATCGATCAACAAACACCAACTTGAAAAAGTAATGCATGTCCGATACTTCTTCGTTACCCACCAAGCTCATTTCGGCTCAGGTGTGTTTCATATTTTCCAGAATATTTTTCCACAAATCGTGTTGAGTGGCCGTTGTATGCGAGGGAAGCCTCAAGTTTCGAATTCAGCAGTCACTTCGTCTGAGATAAACAGCCTCCTCGTTGTATCACATACGTATCTCACCAATTCTGTCTTATAAGCAAAAAAGCAAAATACTGGAATTCAGATATTGCCTGGGATACGATTATTATTCATGGATACTCCGATCTAGTGAACCATCTGAACAATTTTTAAAAAATGTCATCCAGGAAAGTAAGCTGGCCGGTCTATTCTACCTATGAAAAAACTTCAAGTTTCCTTGCAATAGGAATATGAGTTAAGTGACCACAGTCAGGACAAACAGTGAATACATAGTTGACGTTTTGGTTATTTAACCTTGCTTTGTCGATAGTATACCTTGTTATTTTCCCAAATAGCCCAAAAGTTTTGCTAGTTTCGCTCATTTTTATGAAACGTGTTCAGTTGATTTTGAACTTGACTACGAGTAAAGATAATATTTGATTTACCTAGTCCATGAGGTTCATCTGCACCACACCTGAGGGAGAATGACAGGGGTCTTATCTTTCCCAACATAATGAATGCTTCTACAAGCGCTTCCGAGAATAGCTGGGATAAGATTACCAAGATAACTTGATACTGGAGAGAAAGGCTGACTGATTAAGCTTTTACTCAATAAATATTCGGCAACGAGGTAACTTTCAGCGACTTCAGTTGGTGGGGAAAAAACTTTCTGCTTCCCATTATTGACTGGAGTAAATCTTTCAAGTAATACAGTAAACGAGACGCTCACAGACACAGCCTCCTGCATCCGTTTCAGCCTCACTTCTGTCCAGTGTGCCGCATTTCTCTTCAGGACACTGAAAAACACTCCCGTTTTTATCAGTAGTCAACAGAGAAGCATTTCCTTTACCTATTTTTGGTTCTTTGGCATGAAATGACACAAGGCAAATATATTATTTTATCAGGCAAAAAGTGATTGAGGAAACAACAGAGAAAAACTATCGGGTAACTTTTCAGACACTCCTCATTTTTGACGCCTTTCTCTTGTAGTTATTACCGAAAGGAACTTTGTGGATTTGGGCAGAAGTTAATTTTTTTCTTGACCAACTTTCCAGGCATGATTTCTGAGAGTTTATTGATGAGGCTTTGGGTTCATTGAATAACTCACACCTGGCTGCCGTGGACCTTGGCGTCTAATTTAAAGGTGCACGTTGTGGCTATAACCAATAGCCGCTATCTTCCCCACTTCTCCACACTCAGAAATCTACCACTACTCGTGGTCTTTTCTCAAATTCCCAGTCAGTTATCACCTCGGGGGTTTGCGCACCTCAATAAATGCTGCATCTGGATGGAGGGATCTGCTAGCATCCAACGGAGCAACTGATATCCATGGGTTCTGGGGCCTGCACGAACTGGAGTCCTGTAGGTTATTGGTAGGAACGTTTAAAGCTTCCTTCACCTGCTGAAACTTCTTTCTTGGATGCTGGGTTTCTGCGTTCATTAAAAAATACAAAGATCACTCCTTCCCTCAAGAGAGTAGATTGTGGTGGTGATCTAGACACAGCTTTGGAAGGTGGCTGATTTTGCTGTTCTTGTGTTTTTGTGACTGCAGACAAAGCTCAAGCAGAAACGAGCACAGACCACGGCCTCATCTGGCTACACAGTTTTGGATCACAAACGAAGGCAAGCATCAGTAGTTCCACGCTAATTGTGACCAATGACTGTAAAGCCAGAGTGTAAAGGTGTAAAGCTATAAGACGAAGTCATGTGAGCCAGCTTTAATACAGTTCGCACTTACCAGAAGTGCTGTGTTGTTGGAATACAACGGCATATGATGATAGTAGCGGTCAGTTAGATTAGCTGAGATACCGAATAGGTTTGACGCATACCTTTCGATGTCATTCCAACAGCCATCCTGAGCGTGAAAATATACAGCAATTATCACAAATGACTTTGAACTTTCTCAATAAAGCGTCTGAAACAACTACTGAGAGAACTCATACTTGAAACTAAGATAAGTAAGGTTCGTGCAGTTGTTACACATGACAGATGAATCAATACATTGTTTTGCCGTGATTACATCATTTTAACTCTGCTCATGCAAAATGTAGCTGAACTTTTTTATTGAATTTCATGGAGTGCGCTTTTTATGCTATGACTTAAGTATTCAAGCAAGTGCTCTTGTTTACGGCGGTAAACTGAAGCTTCAAATGTGTTCACTTACTGGTTGCGGTAAATTAGCAAATAGAAATGATGTGAATACGAAGTACACAGAACAGCAAAAATGAATTAAATGCAGTGGTATATTATATGATCACATATTCTTACATTGTTGGTTAGCTTATTCTAATCGCACTGTCAAGCTTATTTCGTTTTAGAGACCAATTTATCGGCCAGGTAACAAATGTCTGTGAGCTAACCGAACCAACTGAATTACATGACGTCTGCTTGGTTAGTGATGAGACACTTATCACCCTAATTCCAAGCTCAGCCATTTTATCTTTTAATTTAGTGCGACTAACTCTTGTGAAAGGATGAGCCTGCTCCATAGATGTCGTGGTCTGATCACATGAGTTATTCATGAGGAGTCTTGCGAATTAGGTTCGAATTGAAGTCCCTATTGTCACCTGTCTTTTTGTTCGAGGTAGAAACTCTAGCCTGTGTACGACCAACTACTACTTTTCGGGCAACAATAACGTTTGTGTATTCGGAGCCAGTGACCGAACGAGTGGTTCATATGCCTCTTGGATGACGGTCTGCCAGTCGGTCATGTCCAGCGCGTGCTAGGGACTCATATCTCACTCACGATAGCTGCGAAAAAGGCAAGAGGAAATGACCTTATCTAGTGGCGGTTCACATTTGCGCACTTCACGGTATTGTCTATGGGTTTCTGTGGCTTTTAAGTGGAGAGTTCGCTATGACGGTGAAAACGCGCCATGCCGTCTAACAACGCCACGTTGCATTGTTCTGGCTACTTGCCTTCGGCCTGTTCGGTATGGGTGACCGTGAATGAGAGCCTTGCATTCAGATCAGCAAAGCCCTTGGTGTTATTGAAGCTCACAAATCCGATCACCATGTTTAGGTAGCGATATCGACCAATTATCAGGACCTTCGGAAAAATATAAACTTGGAGTGAGAACAATGCCTGCTCTCAAAATAATCGCTGGTATTTCTGTTGTTGTCCTCAGTTTATTGCTCTTTGCGCTATGAAGGAAGATGAAATGAAACGATGTCTAAGGCAATCAAATCATTTTTTGGTACTTTGAAAATCACAGACAGCGGGAACGAGAGGAGGAAAGGTCGGCTCATAGTATGACTAAAGTCAACACAAATTAGTTTTATGCAATGCTTTCATGCACTCATAGTAGGTACGCTACATCTAGTCGGTTAAAAATCTGCAATTACTAGGAAAAACCATGGCAGAACGTCGGAGGTTAAAGGTGAAGAGACTTGAAATTATTTTCCAGAAAGTCAGGGTAGTCAGTGGCTATGGTAAATTGAAGACGAAGGATCGCGTACACAATGCAATGAAAACAGTAGTAGACGTCACCGAAGAATGTATACATTTGCAAACGGACAATGAATGACCAAGACCGTTTGCGCGTGACAATAAGTATTCGTGAGCTGAAGCAGTTTGTGTCAATGACAGCTCTATAATATTTGTTAGAGTTCATTCCGGATGTACCATTCAGCATGGTTACTGATGCACCCAAGGAAAAGACATGTTGTGCACCACCAAAAATCATCTAGGGGAGTGAATGTGTTTGACATTTGGCCCAAAGTCTTAGATGAACTGTGAAAGCCTGACTCGTAGTCCACTAAATGTCAGACGACCAAATGTCCGGACACGACTCATTTTACGTACAATGATACAACATTCCGCAGTGATGTTGAACTCTTTATTGAAATTCATACATTGCTGTTGTATTTACCTTGTTGAAAGTTATCACTTTTCCTCGTCCACTGTGCTGATATGCTGAAACTCGAAATCGAGGTGCACAACTGTGAGTCAAAAACCTAACTAGCGGGCTTACCGAGAGGGTTCTTAACAGTCTGTTCCAGAGTCGGTTGTATATGGGTTATACTGAGTCACGAAAGTAGACGTTCAGGTTATTTGTTTACTTTTAACTAACACACTTTGAACTTCGAATGAATATTTCGCAACTTTAAAAAATCCAAAATATATTCCAGGAAAGCCCTAATCACACCTTTCAGCAAACCATAAAACGAGATTGGCCTCACTGCGGTCACTCGTCACCTGCCCACGAAATCTCTCTTCCACGCGATCCCCCATATCACGATAATATCTTCCAATATCGGTGAGCTGAACTCTTGTTGGTTAGTATGAGAGTACGGGTACGTGTAACCACCGCTATGGGCGTTCCCATACCCGGGAAGCACACGGAAAGTACGACGCATGATCTAATGGATGGATAATTCACTTTGCTATAGCAAAACATGATCACACACCAACTGTAAGACCGACGGACAAAACACTAAGATCAGATCGAAACAGCTAATAAAGTGACGGCATTAGTTGGCCGTGTTTGTCAAAATGCTAAGATAGCCACCTATCGTTGTGTTCAACGGACGATGAACCACGTGACTGAAAGAGGATATAAACGACTAATAATATTGAGCAGTTGATGACTGCTACGAGAATCACGAATAGAGACTGAACTGATGAAACAATTATGATGACTGGGATAGGAGATACCGAATAACTTAAACTGCGGGCTTCAGTTACTACCTTAATGCATGGAATCTCCATTATTAGTTGCAGAATGGCGTCAAACAAACGGAATTAAGACGGAAGAGTGACAATAGCTGGTTACGTACGCACCACTATTTCGAGGTTTCCTTGTTTCCACTTTCGATCCCTAAAGATATTGTATCTCGGTAATTTAACCACAATTCCTTGTTGTTCTCATCAGTCATACATGAATATTGAGTTTTTAAGCTTTAGGCGAGGAACGGACAAATTAATTTATTAACACAGAAATTTGAGGAAGGTCTCAGATTAGGTCATTTCAATAAAAGCTTTTATGCGAAATATGTAGGGCGAATTTGTTTCGCGCAGGTATTTCAGAAGGTGATTCAAACTAAATTAGTCTGCCTGTTGGCTGAAATGTGAATAGGAAGGCTCGGAAGTGAGGAGCCTTAAATAAAGCCTCAGATTTCCACTTTAGTCACCTGCATTGAATCTCATCGAAGTGATATGTAGTGTGCTGAAACAGTTGATCAAGGCTGAAATTAGAAGCAAACGCATGCCGATAGTTGCTTGAGATCCTGACGGGTGCATGAATTAGAGGGAAAGCAGAATAACCTCTGCACCCATTACGATAAAGTTAACAATATTGTTCGAGATATTCTTATTTTCTTCATCATTAGCAACAGTTTCGATGCTGAGGACAAATTTGCAGATAGGTTAGTGTCCAACAATAATCATTACCTTCATTCCACACTCTCCAAACCGCTTTTACTTTTACGCTGGTTCGAAATTCAAAACACTTCCTTCAAGCACGTCTATATTTAGAAAAAGACTCATCCTTTACCTTGTCCGCCTACAAGTGGACCGTTACCAAGTAGTCACTGATCACGTTTTCTACCTTCATCAATGAGCTCAACTTATTTACTGCCAAATTTCATTTCCGAGCCTCCCTTTTTACACCCTTATTTATCCTTATACTGTTTAATTTTGGATTCCACTTTAAGCCGAGTACATGCTGAAAATATATAACACCGGTGTTCATACTCCAGTCATTATCGAAATGGCATTCAATATGAAAAACATGTCATCTGCCTATGTAACATAAAAATGTCACTCACTTTAATTTCGTTCGCAAGACGCCTTCTTGCCAATAATAAACGAAAATTCATGGGTCATATAGTGGGAAAGGCCCCTACATTTAATTTTCCAGAATCCTTTATGCTAGTCACAGTGGGGAGCTCGTGGGTAATTTTTTCATTGTGGAATTATAGCTTACATCTATCGGTGTGATAGTTTGGTTCACCTACTCCCCGAAGCTAATAAAGTGCCGCAGAAACTACGCGCTTTCATCCGATTGCGGAACTGTGAATGGCGTCTAAGGACAAGTGATCAACAGATATTTAAGAAAATCTCGAAAAGAGTGTGGCTTTGTTAAAAGCTGCACTCTAGTTGGCAGGGAGTTTGACAATCTTTAAACTGCTACAAATTAACAATCCCAATCCTTCTCCCAGCAAACATGAATTCTCTTTTGGGAAAAATTAACCTCTTTTCAGCATTTGTAAAAACGATCCAAATTTTCTGCATTGGGATTCATAAAGCTGCAACAGGTAAAGCTTCCTCCCAACATTGATGAGTTCGTCCCCCAACTAGAAATACATGAGATTCACCGGATTGACCGCACCCGTCAGTAGAGGAACCGTTGAGGTCACCCAGTCAGGTGCATTGGAATTTCCTGGTTCAAGTCTTCAAAAACGTAATTTGCGTAAACAGACAAACAGATGGCATGCTTATGTAAGGTATGGAAACCACGAAACTTCAGCAAATATCAGTCAGTCATCACTACGAATGTCTTCAGGTGCTGATTCAGTAAGCATCATACTTAAATAGGCCACGTACTGCTTCTTGTCTGTGTCGCTGAGCATCTTCATCCAAATGGGATCACAGAAGATAGGCACAGCAAAAGCTGGCTGCGATTGACCAACTTGTATTCTGTCAATCATTTTCTTCGATTTTTCATCTACACAATCTGTTCTGCAAGCATTAAGCGTGATTTCAATACGACGTATCAGTTCAAATGTTGTGAATACTTCACTACATTGTATCACCTTGTTCATCAAAAGACATTTCCATGTTCGCTGGCGAATTCATATCAGAAATAACAGAAAATAACGATTCCTCACTCTCACCTTTACTAGAGGTTTTTATACGGATGTCAGTTTTCACAACTTTTATAGCCCTTATGAATACTGCAAACCTCTCCTTGTAAATGACACCGATGTTATCTTTGTCCAGGAAAGAGTCAGTTTATTCAGCTCTGTTCACTGCATCTTCAAGGCTTACCCCACGAATTGTTCTAAGTCACTTCATGTTACGCATACCCGTTCTTCTAGCTGAAGGATTTTCCACAGGCAATGCGAACCAATAAACCTGACAATGCTACGATAAATTGTTCGAAACACTGATTTCGATCAGTTGTACAACACTGATGTCTCAATTTACTGCCATCATCTGACTAGTCTATTGACGTTTGTGGTGTCATTGGTTTCCTGCTAGGGTCTATTTACATCTAACCCACCAGATTTCCGTCAGCTCATTTGAAAAAATTAGGAAAACTGGAGAACTTGCTTACGTTTTTGGAAATCGCATATCAGTGAAGTAAACAGTATGTTTGTTTCATTCTGGCATCAGAAACTGTACTTGGAAACTCCAGTCATCGCCCGATGTGAAATACAATGAAAAAGTACTGTGGTTTGAACTCCGGAAAACGGCCACAATCAAGTGTTTCGTACATTATTATCACTCAGCAAGACTCTATTGGAGTTCACTTTTGACCCTAGCGCAGACCCAAACCAAGTGCTACCCGAGCTGAAAGGACTGACGATCAGCAAGGCTGCAGGACCTGAAGCAATTCAATTAGCCGTTTATAAGAAGTGCGCTTCCCAGTAAGCCGAAGCACTTACAGCAATTTTAAACAAGTCCATCGAATAAAGCACCATAGCTAGCCGGTAGATAGTAGTCCTCATCACTCGAGTACCCAAAACGGAAATTGGTAGGTTTCACCCATTTGCAAGCTTTTCTGTTTATCTGAAGTTATTTGAAAACTTATCTTTGTGCGCCGAGAGGCGAGCATTGATACTGAGGTCGACTAGCAGGTTGCTTACAGAAGCAGATGTTCTACAACAGAGGCCCTTACATATTTATTTAACTCCATTTCATTCTCTCTTAATAGTACCGTTAAGCATTTCCTCATATGTTTTCTTGATTACATCAATGCATTCAAATGTGTTGAAAGGCTTCTATTGTCAATAAAATCACAAAATGCAAGAATACCTTCACCCATGTGGTCAATGATTCGAGATCTTTCACTAATAGCAATCAATGTACAATACTAAAAGACGACATCTCTGATTCGCTGCCCACAAATACAGGAGTACTCCCGAGTGCCATTCAACTGCTTTATTTGTATTTACTTCGCATTAGTAACTTGACCAAGAATTCTGATGATCTTCTCATTACCTACACCGATGATGTTGCAGTGGGGACCACGTTTGACGACAACTTTCAATGTTCTGAACTCAGCTATTCCCTATCTTCTACTGCACAGTGGTCCACTTTGTCACACTTATCACCTAATGTATTCATATTCAATGACTGGTTTGATCCTTTTAGCTCGCTTCATTAAGTATTCCTCTCCCACTGCAAATCATTTCAGTTTAGCAGCAAATTAATGAATATATAGGTTTTTGGTCCCTGTACCCAGAAGTTACACAAACTTATTGGTCCGAGTAGTGTGGGCGATCAAGGTTTGAGATTTGAACACCTCTGACAGGATTCATCTATCATTCTGTCAATCCACTCTATCGATCGTCCATCTTGTTGCCCATGATTTCGCAGATTCGGTACTGAGAATATGCCGAACCACTGTCCAGCAGTGACACTTAGCCGTTTTCCGAGCGATGTGTCAGATGATATCTTCAAAATGGCATTCTGTTTTCAATTGCCAATAAAGAATGCTTACGTTTAATCGAAAGTAGTTGCTCTTCTTTACATACTGACAATGAGGTAATACCAAAAGTTTGGTCAGTGGAATATCTAGGCAAATTCATTTATCGATAAACCGCCTGGTCCTAAAGGTACCTCCCGTCTTGATGAAAGCAGTTTTCTCACTGAGAAAAGCTTTGCTGATGCGAAAAGCTTGCTCTCATATCTTATCGGATTCAAATCACCCACTACACCTGCTTTCAACTGGACGTATTTCTTTCTCATCCACCAGGTCGAAATACAGCTTGTCCTGCTCCTGGACTACCTCCCCTCATTTATCTATCCCTCCCTATTCCACAAGGTCCCTCAGTAACCCATCACTTGTCTCTGGCGGATTCAAATGCGCCTCGTCTTTATTCATTCTGCTATCATTTTTTGTTACCTCTGCTTGAACCAAGTATTTATTCATTCTGTTCAATTAGTCTAGTTCGCAGCGAGTTTATGCAACGAAAAATGTATTGATGAGCATAGTGCTGGAAACTAATCCCTTGAGGTGAATAAAGCCTTATTTTGAATTGTCTTTTTACTTGAACTATGTTCTCGGTACAGTCAATATTTCCCAGTCGAAGCTTTACTTCGATTATTTACTCTTATATTTTTGTTATTACAAGCGGATTTTTGAGAATATTTCAGAGTTAAACGCGCGGAGGCAAACGGAGGAATGGAGTTAGAAACACCGAACTACCACGAATATTTCATCTAACTATCACGAGGAATCTGACCTCCTCGAGTGTGATCAGGTGCACAAAAAAGTAGCTAAATTTAGGAAGTCAAAAGTCTACTATATAAATCAGTCATTTTTTTAACATTAGCATTGTGGTTGCGGATGTACTTTGCTGCATCCAACCAGTGTGTAGGCGTGATGCGAAATGTAGCACTCGCGTCGATTTTTTCCAAGCAGGTGGTCCTTCATTCCTGCTGACTCATGCACCCTTCAAGGTCACCAGTGATTATTTACACATGTTTCTTTCTAATTTCAGCCTTGTTTAGTTGTCTCGGCAAACCCCATATCATCTTGGTGGGATTCAGGGCGGGTAAATACTGTCCAAGTTTAACAATGTTCAGTCCCTCGATTTCCGTCAAATCCTTCAATCCGGAATGACAAGATGCATTGTCACAGCCGATGACAAAAGGCTTTTCTGTGCGATCCAAAAGATGATCCCCAAAAGTATTCAGCTGCTGCAAACACATTGCCACGGTGAGCAATCATTTATAATCGGCTGTTCAACTTGGCTACCTTTATTCATTCCATCTATCATGCTCATACCCTTACTATGGCTACTTGTAACTGGTATCCGAGCCATTGCCCCGTTTAAGAGTCTACCAAAGTTTAGCAAACAAGCAGATTTTATTTACTCTCGTCTATCTATACGACAGCATGAACTTGTGCTTAGTATTACTACAGCTGCTCCACATAACTATGCCACTGAAAGTCAGAATTTTACAAACATACCTCTTCTCCAACTGCTTATTCTGCAATAAATTTATCATAACGGATGTCTGACAGATTTTCCTAAATGTTATCGATTTCCTATCAAGAGCACTGCTGATGATGATAATAGAAACGTCCTTTTCATATTTAGCTTTCGATTTGATTGCAGCTCTGAAAGCTTTACCTTGAACTCTAATGTAACTCAGAAAATAAGCTCCTCTACACCTTGATCAGGCAAACGTTTAAATGATCTCTTACCATGAAGAAACACAGATGACGGTACTGTTTCTCAAAATCCAGGTTATTTCAGTTTCTTTCTAGAAGCCGAGAGCTTCAGTTACAAAAGGTACCATTAGTCTTCATCTTCATGCTTGTTTAGGACACGTGTCTTGGTATCAGGAGAAAGGACTGTGATTCTCACACCCAAACCCACCTTTTTGGAAGAAATTCGTGATTTCACGAGAGCCTAGGTTCCATAGAGAATGCAACGAAATCACCGACGTAGTTTAACTGAATTTACATGTGCGTACGCACGCACACATACGCAATGCCGACTAACGCTCTCACTTTGCTGACCTTATCAATCTATCCTTGATCCTTAGTCCGTCAATCAAGTGACCGCAGCGAAGCCAATCACGTGTCATAGTTTGGAGAACGGTGTGATTGGGGCTCTACTCAAATTTATGTATGCTTCATCTGGAGCTACGAGATGTTCACCTGGACTAACGACAGCTTTGCTTGAAATTAACGAAGTGTAGTCCTATTTTGGCAGAAATTTTTTCTGACCAGAACAAGAAAGTGATCTGCACAACCGATGGACAATAGATCCACAATTGGACGTAAACGTAAAATGATCACCGAAGGAAATTTTCTTTTCTTATAGCATCATTGAAACGGGGTACGGAAGCGATGTCCTATTCCAAACCAAAGATAAAGATAAAGACAAGCTTGTAATGGACCATGTAATTCTGCTCTCAATCAAGAATAAATAACTGTAAGTGGTTACGACAAATCCTTACCACCAAGCAGATGTATCTGAGTACCCCTAGTTGAGAAAACGTCTTAACTCTTGACCACAAACTATCTAATCATCGTAGCCAAATACTGAGACAATTGACGTCAGGGCAGTTAGCAAGAGAGTATTGGTGGATGCGCTGATCCATGATGAACAGACCGATTGCCACATCACGTGCGAGAAATCCTTCTTTTGAAACTGATCGTCTAAACCAAGGGAGCTGAGTATTATGGAATTCCTGAGTGGCAAAATTAGGCAGTTCAAAATAATTATCTGTACTGAGGTGTCTTCCCAAACTTGAAAGAGTTAACTTGGTAGATAAAATCACCTAATTTTTTATTCATTTCAAAATTCCGATAAGGAAACAGCGCAGTTTTCACATAAATCACAACTGATAGTTCTAGTGAAATGCTTCCCGTACAGTTCAAGTACGGAAAATTTTGAACAGGATACATTTGTAAGGAAAACACTTATCAGCAGCCCTAATAGTCAGTGCTTTAGAGTTTATTAACATAATACAAGGATACCTTGTCCCCAGCCTGGTCTTCGTCCTCTTTTCTAGAGTAATGAAAATAAAGTGAAACAACGGAATTTATGAGGATGATACTACACCACCTAATTGAATGGACAGTCAGTGAAAGAAAAACACATAATGAAATAAAAATGCTTTTTATCAGAATTCAGTTCATCGAAGCTGAACGTATTGGTAAATTAGTGTGTGCTACATCCGGGCACTCTTCTGTACCTCCAAGATAAGTTGTGTTTTCATTTCGTTATCGGCAATCAACTTCCAGAAAGCAGATTAACTGACTTCATTGATCTCATCTATGACTGCTAACCAATTTCAGCTCAAAGGCGTTGCAGAACGACAATCCAGCTATAGGACCAGCTAATGAACAACAAGGTTAATTTGGATACAAAATTACATTGAGTATGATTTATGTTCATGTTGTAGCAACTGGACTCCAAACTGACACTTCACTAGTCCCAAAAATTAACTATCAGATTCACCAACTAAAGTCAAGAGCCACTACAGTGAGATAAAAATGTGTGCTTCCTTTGTCGTGTCCCGTAATCGGTGGACAGAGATTAAATACTACCGCACGGACAAACACGCATTTAGCTCGAGCATACTGCAAACACAAGTGCATTTCAGGTGGGAGGCAAGCAATTAGGTAATTAAGCACTCAAATCAAAGTCAGATGTCAGCTCACACGTTAGCCAAGCCTACACCTGGATCAGACAACGAATGGTCAAGACACAAGTGACAACTCATGATTGGTCAGTGCAGTCAGTGAAAGAGCATAACTAGCTTCAACTCAGTGTGTGTGCGTGTGTCTATGTGTGTGTGTGTTTACGTGCATATGTCCTCATGCGTGGTATTTGGTTCAGTGGTCCGCAGTGTGTGCGTGCAAATAAGTGGTTGCTTGAACCAAACACAACACGTCCCACATCATTTTTTTATATATTTTTCTTCTGTACTGTGTGAAGTACCACATTTCAGAACGAAACTATGCACCATATGCAAATTATAACACAATACGTGAAAAAGGAAGTTGATAAAGTACGTAACCCTCTATTCAGGTAGGCTGTCCCATGGGAAACTTCTTTAAACCAGACGGACAGTTAAAGCTTGTAACTTGCAAATTAGTTCGGTCTGTGGATTTGGCAGTGGACAGACCTATGGGAACCGGAATCACATGGGTCATGTGCTCTTGAAGCACCCTAGTATTGGAGCCAAAGCCGGTGACCTTTATTCACTTTGGCTGAATGTATAAATCTAGCAGAACTCATCGCTTTTTCTGCGCGAAATCGCACAAAAAGTAATCAAAAAATTTCGGAGTCAGTAAATCTGCTTCCTACTAGATGGAAATCAGTTCGCACGAAATCGCCTCGAAACACAAGAAATAAAGAAAGGACGGAAGATGGTAACTGCAGTATAATGAGGAATGAGCTCCGGAAAAGCGAATGGGTCCACCCAAACAAATAACGAAATCAGAAGAATATGGGTTAATTAATCTATATCTCAATAACATACTCCATGTCAACAATGCATTCCTCTCTCGGAGTCATTGTTTCGAGAAGAAGGTTACAAAGAAAGCTGAAGGCTGTGCCATTGGTGCGATACGGAAAAAGTAAACTTTGCTTTGATGCCTCTACTTACGTAACAGATCGTAGCAACGGCAAAGTTGCACAAAGAATAGACATCCAATTGGGAAACTGTCTACTTTTGACATGCTAGTTATGGTTGAGGGCAAAGAAGATATCCTTGTGTATATTCTTACGTTGGAACAGTTCTTTCACAAGTATTGACCAGCAGATTTGAAGATAATGTTATATTCCAAAGTGATAATGCCCCTGACCACCGTTCATCAACCTCAAAATGTTGGCCATTTGTCCGTGAGATCAAGATCACGCAGGTGACAGTTTGCAGCCCAGATCTAGAACCGGCTGAGAAACAATGGTGTGCGGGAATTCCACAGTTTACCAGTCAAAGAATGAATTTATAATCACCCTTTAGCGAGAATAGATGAATATTAACCAAAGGACCGTCATAGGTCTAGTGAAAAGTGTGTCGAGAAGATGGACCTAAGCAGGATGGTTGTCCCACATAATTTTGCTTCGTATCTAAGGCAGCTGAACTCAGTTGATACTATGCTTTTGTGGACCACCTTTTCACGTTGTCTGTCCTAACTATCCAGAGATCCTCCGTTTCGTTTTAAAATGCGATATACCGTATCACACCGTGCATTCGGTCGTTTTCATCAGATAAAGTTCAATCAGGCAATAGAGAAAGGGAGTATAAAAATAGATAAGTGGTCCTGAGCCGTGATTTTAAAAGGAAGAACCTGCGGAAACAATTACCAGCTATTTCTCAAAGCCACAGCTCCGTAAATAATGAAAGTCATTCAACAACTCCGGCCTCCAAGACCAAAACTGGACTGAAAAAGCTCGAAATTTTCTTTACCGATGCTAATCCTCTCATTCGTGTAAGCTTTTCCGGATTAAAGGTGATTCAACAACCCTCCATCCCCTTTGTGTTTAGGTAATAAATCGATGTACCATTTTTCAGTAATTCATATAGTTTTATCCTTCTGTAAATACAATATACGGCACATGGGATTAAAACCATCAAAAAGTTTTCGTCTACAATTTGTGTTTGGTTTGCCGTATGATACCCATTGAGTTATACAAAATGGTAAGCTTTTGTGTTCGGTTTAGATTACTGATATATGAACGTAATCATTAGCAGCCGTCACAAAGAAGAGCCCTGATTCACTAGCGAACTAATTCTTCAGTGACCAGAAAGACTCAATGACATTGCTTGAATCTCGTTGGAAACCCCAATCAAAGTTGTCATATCCGAGATCATACAACCGTGCAGTTTTGAAAACAGACATTCTTATCTCGTTGGTAACTGAACGCAATATGCACGAAAACCTACCGGCGATTTTAGGTATTGATTACAATGTCCGATAAGAGTTTAACCAACACAGGTAAGTACGATAGATCAGGAGACAATAGATGAGTTGTGTGCATCTCATGTTCAGGGATTTCTTTCATACCTGATCATGTTACTGATTAGGCTACTAGTAGGTGACTGATGAACTCAAATATTTTAGGTATGCGTAGTAATATCAGACTTATATCTAACAATCGCGCAGATAGACGTGTTTAACACCAGTCAAGTAGGTAAAAGTGGAGTGTCAGATTGATTGAATAGGTGAGTTGCTGGACATATAAATGAGTCACGCAATCATATATGCGGCACACTTGTAAGTAACATGAATAACTGAGAACATTATCATAATCATTATCTAACTGGGAATCGAAAACTGTCTAGAAACTAATAACACGGTAATAGTTTCCAAACGAAAAGCTTTCGTACGGGCAGCACAGATGAGATCCCATGGGAGCCACAAAACAACATGACAGACAACTTAGAACAGGTTGAGTGTATTCATAGTAAAATCAACTGTGTATCAAAAATAACCTACAAAGACGGCGTGGTCGAAGAATAAAATTATTGAAGAATCAAAGTAAGGTACTGAACATCTCACCAGTTGCGAATATTTAACACACAGTGAATCACTGATGTGAAATACTGACTTTTATCATTTTTCGAGGAGTACTGTCTGAGATAATTACCCTGCTGGACGTTCACGTCAATGAAGAGCCACAAAAAAAGAAATTCAAAGGAGATAGTTTTTACGACCATCAAAATCCTGCAAAGCTTCCAGACGTATTCCCGTTGGTTCGTATCTATCGGTAAGTATGCTGCCAATTTATTTATGTGTCTTGACATAACCCACTATTTAGCTTAAGGGAATAATTCGCCGAAGTCGATACAAATCATTCGTATATTTTGCATATAGAAAACAAACTCAGCATGTGGGAATGCCGTGGCAACTGACGTACAATCACTGATGACGCCTGTAACGGACTCCTAGCAGTCGTTGAGATACGCGAAACACAATCCAAAGAACGCCAAGCGTCCAATCGTGGTTTTCAATACCGTTCTTCCTAAAGCAATCATGAATGTTACACAAAAACTGTACAAGCTCCGTGAATCAGAGTCAGCCAAATGCGAGTAAATTCAGGATCGCTTGGGGTTCAAGTGATCAAATAAACGAAACGTTTGTGGGAAATGTGAATCAAGGGTCACAGAACAAAATCAATGCATGCACCATTCAGCGGTCATTTAAGGTCAATATCTGATGTGTACTTCAGAGAATGAGCAAGAGTGGCGCAAAACAGTAATGGGAAACATAAATTTGGAGTGAGGGTAGGGGGGTCAGATGGATCCTGAATCAGATCCTCGAGTTTGATTGTTACGTAGATAACAGTGCCTGTGATATGCGGCATCTGATAAACAAGAACGACGCTGGGATATCCTTGATTGCAGCCCTATCCACACATAGCTATTCACTCATAGAGGCGCATAAAAGCTATTGTGTCTAACATGTGAGTACAGAAACCGTTAATTATCATGGTAAACGTGATCGAGCTGATTTGGATTTCATAAATCACTTTTGTCAGCACAGAATAAGAAAATGGCCTGTTTTACTTATTTAAAAGAGAACTGTTTACGCAATGAATTTTCAATATTACAAAGACTAGACATTGCCCTCATCCATATACTACTGAAATTGCTGAGTTAAAATGTAGACATCCAGCATCATCACAATAAAAGACAGAAAACCGATGTGGTGTGACGCACACCGTCGCGTACGATTCTCATGACCACATATTCCAATCTAGCGTGGGTTAAATCAGAACTCATCGGAGTTTCGGGTGTTTTAAGAGGAAGATACGCACCATAATCGGCTGTACAACATAGAGATCGGTAGATATTTATCAGAAAGATTAGGAACTAGCCAAATGGACTAAGACATATCACGTTATGTAAAGGGACAAAGGTGATTCTATTTCACATGTCCATAGATTTTACCTTAATTTTGGTAGCTTTTGATAAACTTCGGAACATTCATTGTGACAAGTAACGCATGATTTACATGGAAACCATCCCCGACTTGGTAAAAAGAGCGTTCTATCAGCTAAACTACGAGTCAGAGTAGGCAGGATTTTGAAATATTGATAAAACAACCAATTACAGCATCCATAGCATTTATGTGTAGGCACAAAATATGACGTCACTTTTTATTTTTCCAAAAATGTTGGGGCAGTTTTGATGTTTCATCAGACTGCACCTTTTTGGGCCGTGCCACTTTGCTTCCTTCAGTGAAATATCCAGAAGGAACAGTTTTCTATTACCCACATTAAAAATCTTCACCTAAATTGACCCCAAAATCTGACATTCAGTAATCACAATGAATGATGATTCATTCTCATGAAATCTGCTTTATTAAACGGGTAAACTCGGGTAAACAAAGGTGGTCCATTTTGTGGGATATTGATATCGAAACACGCGAAAATACTCATTGGTCATTGAGGGCGTGGTCGAATTTAGTAAACGGGATACAAAAATCAATAAGTTTAAACTTAATCCTCATAATACCAGAAATTTCCAGTGAGTGTATGTGATATATGTTTGTAGACGGTGTTATTCTATGAGAAGAAATTGCATCCTGGAGGCCTGAAGACGTATCAAAGGTATAACCGAATTACAATGCCAGTAAATAAGAATAAATCTGGTTAGTGTGAAGTCCTTTATAAAGGTTACTCTCATCTAACTGAAGGTTGTCAAAGCACGGTGCAACGATTGATAAACTAACGTCTATTGTCATATGGTTATTTCCTGGTTTCACCAATAAGAAGGCTAAAGTCAAAAGGTTTTCAATCAACGACAGTGAGACGAATATATGGACTCACACAACCAGTTTGGGTAGATTAGCCATGTGTTCGCGGTCTTCTTGATGGTAAATTGAAAGCTTCTGACACCGGTTACGTAGAATCAATGTGAACAGCCGAGGTATTGTGTTCATTTGCAGTCAAGTCAGACTGACAGAGAATGTGACTTCATAATAACCTTCCGAATTCCCAGTCTGTGAAACGAACCTTAATCCCTGTCATAACCGAAAAAATTATTTGTCGGCCCACATACATCATGCTAAAGTTCAGTAAAGGCAACGCGTACCGTCGCAAAATTCTTCGTAGCATGCGTCCTTGTCTTTTGAGGTACACCTATTGCTGCATGCAGTTTGAGATTGCTAAGCAGTGTGAATAACGTACGTTTCAGTGCACACGAACACTGCCAAAGTATAGTACGGTATTTGGTTACACCACGTCATACTTCAGCTGAACCCTATAGTCACTGCTGTCACGCTTAGCTAATTTTTGGATAATACTCAGAAGCTCAAAAGGGATCCAATCCGATAAACTCTAAGTGCACAATCAAGCACATGATGTGTCTAAACTAAATAGAAGAAGGGTCTCTTTCAGTGCACGTTGTAATCTTTGATCAGTCACTTTACAGTTGTCCTGTCAATGCACTATTATTTCTCGAGAAGAGGAGCAACTAGTGCACTTTACTGATGACCATTCCATTTATCACTATTACGCAATAAGGTAACAACTAGTCCATTGACCACAATCTGTGGTTCCGAATAAAATGAGCATCCGTGTAGTTCATCAAAATAGGAACAAATTTGGCAGTCGAAATGAACATGATTGCTGTAGGGGTGCAAACTTCATTGAAAGCAGTCTACATTATTATTCGCGTTGTAAAAATGGCAGCTCGACATTTTCCTCAACAAAATGTCTTCCCTTAATTTGCATTTGTTTTATTAAAGAAAGTCTGAAAACCTAATACTATATGAAATTCGATTTTGTTTACCCTAATACCTTGGTGATCTGCGGGTATTTTAATTTTCCTAAAGCGTGTCACCATGTTCTTGAAGCCTTAATGTTCAGAACTAGTGAAAGTTTGGATGTGACATCTTTTTAGTGAAATGAGGCTACGTATAAAACAATATTCCCTAATGATGAATATAATAAGTATTAACCCCGCTAGCCGTGTGCGGAAATGCCAACCATAAGTGTGCCAAATAGAAGGAACAAGAAACAAATTTAGAGAATTCTCTGTTATCCCGCAGCTCAACATTTCATCACGGTTGGTTTCGGGTCAAGTGGAAAAACTGTATGTTTATTTTGTATTCATGGCCTCGATACTGGAGTGGTTCGGCTCAGTGATGATCATAAAGAGAGGGGGAATTAAAACCGGAAAATTCTACCATCATGGCGAATAAGGGGGGTACACTGAAGGGAATTCACTAGGTACATTTTTCTGATGAACCCAAAGATAGTAGTTCATACCTTCGAGAAAATATCTTTTTCTGTACCATTCACGTAGAAAAAGATACAATATGGTGACCTTGATTGTGCTGACAGAATGACCGTTTTCCGGATTTATTTTCTCCACGATCTTTTCCGAAGCTTGGTTTCGATCGCACCACTTTATTCAGTAGCTTACTTTTAAATGAACTGATTTTTCCGAGGTTTCCGTCGATCTGGTTTTTGAATCCACTTGACTTTCGATTAGTCGCCGAGTATACATGCTCGCGGTTCGCTTTCTGTTTCACCTTGACGTTCGTTTGCATTCCATGTATTTCTCGTATGGAAACAATGTCGGTACCTTGATATGTAGAATACAATCTCGCTTACATTCAACGACTCAAGTCTTGAGGACCGTTTAGATCACTGAATTTGGCAACAATCAATGGTATACCCCGCTCCTACTACGAACGAATTGTTATTGCATTACCTCGTTTTCACCAAGGAAGATAAGAATACTTCTCGCAAACTTTAACTTATGGTAATAAAACCATTACCATTTTCACTACAGTGACAACATCATCACCACCATCATCGTACAGCGTTAAACAGTAGGGCAAGCCTCACTGAACACTCCCTTTCTCACCATGTTGCACATTGAATAAGTAAGTAGCAATATACAAAATGGACAGGGGTGGAAAAAGGAAAGAATGACCTAATAGCCCACAAACGGAATACACAGTCTAACTGTACAAATGCACATCGATCAGTCATTCTGATTCGAGAGAAAATGAAAACACGATCGTCACTGTTCGCGGTTCGCTGCCATATCCTTCAGTGCCTCCGGCCAACTGGTAGACGGATCTTTTGGACCCCAACTACGAAGACGTGAAGCACCTACTTTTCCTAAGTCTGCTGTACATTTCCTCATTCCTCGCTGCCACGTCATCTGTTGACCTCCATGTGGTCTCTTCCACTCCGGAGGAGGAACGGATAATAAGAAGCGATAGAGTAGACGTGTGTTTGCCATACGTAACACGTGCCCCAACCAACGAAGTCTACTAAGCTGGATACGCTATGACAAAACAATGTCCTACTTGGTACCCAATACTCGGTTTCTGACCGCATCGTTGCTCACTCGGCTTTTCCACCCAATCCTAGTGATACTACGTAAACATCGGTGGTCGAAAACCTTAAGACAAAGAATCTCTTCCACACGCAGACTCCAGGTCTCGCAACCATACAACAAAACTGAAAGCACTGCAGCACAGTATACACGACCTTTCAAATTCAGTGAAATATCAGGTCGCCACCACAAGTGCTTCAGTCCGGCGTACACCGCTCGAGCCTTGGATATCCGCGTGCTCGCCTTTACTACTGTGCTTCCATCGGTCGTCAAACTGCGGCCTGAATATTTGAAGCGGTTAACATTTGCCAGCACCTTCCCAGCGAGCAGCAAGCGTGGAATCGTTGATACCCAGTCTTGTAACGACACTATACATTTTGGAGGTGCAAAAAGCACGCCAAATGAAGCTACAGCTCTTAGGAGTCTATCTAATGCATGTTGAGCATGTCTCGTAGATTCGCACAAGCAGACAACGTCGTCTGCGTAATATAGGTCACACAGCTTTCCAATGTTTCCCAGTTCAACGTCTACATCCTGAAGATTTTGCAACGCACTCCCCATTATTTCTTCCATGACGAAGTTGAACAGGGATGGAGACATGGGACATCCTTGTCGAACAACTTTGGTCGTTTCGAACCAACCGGATAGTTCACCGTAAGCTCTTGAGCGGCCAGAAGCAAAGGAATACAATGATCTCAGTATGTTCACGAACTTCTGGGGCATACCTTTTCGACGAAGACCACTGAAAAGCTCAGTTCGATCAACTGAATTGAAGGCACCATTAAAGTCTAAGAAAATCATTATTGTCAGTCGGCTGTGCGTGTGACGCGTTTCAAGTAGTCGGCGAAGAGTAAAAATCTGGTCGATGCATCCTCGACCTAGGGGGAATCCAGCCTGCTGTTCTCGGATGTTCCTCTCGCGAGCGGGTGCAAGACGGTGCAGCGAAATCGAGGCTAATACTTTGGTGACCATTGGAATTAGGGTAATCCCACGATTGTTACTACACTCTGTCTTTAAGATGAGAACAATCAATGACTCGCGCCATTATAACGGAATACGCTAATCGTTCCAAATGTCACAGAGCGAGACGGTAAGTGATTTTATCAAAACTACAACCCAATTTGAAAAGAACTGGGGAAAGTCCGTCGGGACCTGCCGCTTTCCATCGCTTTAGTGATCGAATGCATGACTCTACTTCTACTTCCGATGGGGGCTCAAGTGATACTACCCAAGGAGTCACAGTTGTTGATACATGAGTAACCACACTGGCGTGCGGCCAGCTAAACTGTTCCTTGAAGTATTCGGCCCAATGGTACAGCCCTTGCTGCTTGCCATGGATGGGTTCTCTTTTTCTTTCGCAAATCGTCCCACTGACCTTGGCGCGCCGTCCACCGGTGTCACGAATAAGTTTTAACAGTCTTTGACTGTTACCTGAAGCAGCTGCAATTTCTATTTCTTCGGCTACTCTGACCCACCAATTTTCGCGATCATTCTTAAGGCTTTTCGTAGCTTACCTCTGTAGCTTTCTACCTATCTTATTCATCTCCTTACAGCTAGCGAGCTGATAATTTTGCTCCATTATACTCAACGACTTTTGCGAAATCCAGTGTCTTCAATGGACATCGGATCTAGGACCACAGGCAAAACCTGTTGCAACGTGCATCGCCTGTTTGATATGGGCCCAATATTCATCTAAATTACTGTTCGTCGTAGATCCTAGATCATGTGCTGATTTCTGCACGTAACAGGTACTACTTCTGGATCAGACATACGTTGCACGGCTAACCGGGTTTGATGCTTGCTACACTTTCCATAGAGATGGGGAGATAATCGCAATAAAACTAAAGCCTGGTCCGACTCCACGTACGTCGACCAGTAAAATCTGCACTTTTGAACAGAACTGCGCCACCGGTAGCTTTTGGCAATATGACCAATTTGGCTTAGAGTACCTGTAGAGTTAGAGCCCCATTTCGCTGTGTGACTTGAGTTGTGTCGGAAATTGGTGCTAGACAAGAACAATCGATTGTCTGCACAAGACTGGAGAAGCCTATCCCTTTATCTGTACACTCAGCGAGTAAAAGAACAACCTCCACCTAAACAATGACCTCGATAGTTTAAGATTCGTTACCCTGGTTGATACAGACTGCAGCTTCACAGGGCAAACGATATTTGCGGGGAGTCATCAACATACCTAAACAGCATAGCTTTTTTTGTCTCAAAGCCTATTTTCACTGTTGTTTGCAAAATCTTCGGTGAAACGTGTCCTGCATCACAATTTCTTTCTAACCTTTATCCCGCGAAAGGTCGGATACACTGCGGTTGTGGGTATATCCACCCATTAGTTACAAGATTATAAATAAAAGGACGGTACAGAATTTCAAATTCACTTACTTACAACTTAAAATTAACTTTCCAGATGTAAGTGTGATTGGAAATGTGTTGCCGTTGCTGGAAAGATACTGATACTGACCGAACTGAAGCATTTGTGCACTGGATAAGCATGTTTTGTTCTCACAAATGGAAACATAATTGCAAAACTATGTAGTTGTGTAGCTACCTTAACTAGTATGTGTTGGCCAGGTTACAGGACAATAACCCATGTGGGTCGCTTGTAGTCGCGTGAACAAAACTACTCCAGTTTCAGACAAAACCCTACTGCTCATGCTATCAAACAGCTAAAGCTTTGACGGAATGTGAATTTCTTACAGAAAGCAAAGCAGGATTTATTTAACGTGAAGTAGCCCAAATACTAGCAGAAACACAGCTCGATCATTCTTTTTCATTGTGCCTGCCTTTGGTCTTTAGGATTTTCACAATATTTCCGGCAAGGATTTCACAATTTTGGTTATGGAATGATTTTTGAGTGATGCCACATCACATATTCCATTTGTCATCCCAGTTTAGACTGTGAATAAATTAGTGTCGTTACCTGATGCCCCGATAAGATCTAATTTAGACACATGGTTTGAACTAGATACTGGGTAAACTTCCAAAGGCATCACAATCGACTTTGCTCCATGTTTTTGTAACTTCTCTGCATTCTAGTTTGAGGGACTCGATTCAAATTTATTCCAACACAATGAACTGAATCCAGAAAAGCTTTATACTTAAATCTTGATCAAACCAGAAAGTGGCATCCAGATAGGGTCCGAAAAGCCATACCAGTATTCACATCTTTGGAAGTCCAGCATTATGCCAGTATAACGGAAAGAACCGGTCAGGTATTAAGCTATTTTGCAGGTGAATAATATTACTTTCAACATCATCACAACAAGTGCAGTTTGATCAGATGCAACCTTACAGTAATCAAGGGAGGCTATTTTGATGGCAGAATGAATTTTTTCTGCTCCATTCAGTCTTTTTCAAAACCAGAAAAAAAATCTGATTAAATGGTTTTCATTTCACAGTCATGAAAAACCTGTTTGGTTTTTTGCGCCACATGGTAAATTGTTACAAGATCTCGGTTTCACAAACAGTACCAAGATTATAAAATTTATTACAGGCATTCCTTCACTGCTCCTCATTTGGTATATATTGCATAGCGGTGAATTCCTGTAGGTTATCGAATTGTGATACTCGAATGTCTTCTTCATAAATAATTACTCTCTCACTTATTTGTCGCTGTATATCATAAGGCACATCGAACAGTAATATCTGCAAAAACGTGATATGTGTCACGTTAGTTCTGATGCTATCCGGTGGCGGTGAAAATTGGCTGACCTTTTCCACCATGGTAAATTAACCTCAAGTTTAGAAGACCTTAATTAGTTAAATGTTGAATATTACTCATCGTTTCACTATCCAAGATAGACCCCTCGAAAGCTGGTTTTCGTCGTTCGTAAATCTACGTTGATTCTACAAAAAACGTTTTGTACTTTTCTGGATTGCCCACCATAGGTTAGTCCAGTAGAAACAGGTAAGAAAAGAGAATATATTTGGAAAGTATTAATTGGTCTAACAGTTCAACAGCCAACTTCATTGACGCTAATGCACTGGTTTATTTCCAATGCGTGACCTGAACTTCAAGGTTGTATTAGCGTGACTAGCTGAATATACTTCATATTTACCGTACATTCGAGGGTGACTTACTGGAACATGAAAAATCTGCCACTATGTTCAAAGAGAGAGACATGATGTTGTGCAGGCCCATCGCGCACTTCCTCCTGTGGTAAATATACTTAACACTCGTGTTGCGGATGACAGCATTTTTCGCGAAATTCATGTATCAAAGGATACTACAAAAAGGTACGGTGTGCCAAAAGGAACATATCCGACCAACATAACCACGTTTACTGCACCCGGAAAAATTAACATCTCCAGAGTAATAAACACTTAATCAAGGAGAATAGCTGATGATAAAGGATAAGGTCCCATTGCAAAAAGAAATTATGAAAATAAGTTAGTTTGGCATTTAGATCAACCGAGAGTCGGTAACTTACCGACAGCAAAGAAGTTCCCGAGTTGCAATCACGAAAGATTCGAATCGAGTCGTAGAATAATTTACTTTGCGTGAACTGTGGTGAGACTTGGGATGCTCATAAATACGTCAGTCGTAAAGAGACATTTCTCGGAAAAACCAGTGACAGTAACTTTAAGGTAGCTGGATTCCCCAAGCCGGTTGAAGAGGGCTGATGAAACCTCACGATCAGTCTTGTTGGAGTAGCCTTAGAAAAGATACCTTGAGGAAAATCGCTTTCAACAGGCTCAAAATAGGAACGTTCCCTGCCGTCAGGCCAGGGGTGCCGTCATTTAAACAGACTTTCCGTTCGATATTGCGGTAGATTACGCCTCAATTGAGACTGTACATCTTATGGCCATGCACACATCTATCTATTTGCTATACGTTTTACAGCTTTCACACGACTGATAAGTCCCCTTGATGTATGGTTAGCAAGTTCCCCATAGCAAGTGGGTTCCAATAAGGTTGATAATTTATTCCCAGCTTTCAAGATATAGCGTGTTGCGTATTTTTCAGTTACCATAGAAACTCAAGAAACATCACAAGTTTGTAAGCTGAAGACAGAATAATTCGAAATGCCACGATGGCTTCGGAAATTTCAACAACTCTTGTGTATTCTACTGATCACTGTTAGAAATGCAAAATATCTACAAGCAACTCAGATTTCAACACCAAAATACAGCCGGGCTGAGACAGGAAGTTTCATGTTGTCATAATGTAATAGCTTGGCTGCAGTTCGTCATCTTGTTGTTCGGTTATCGTAAGTATTGGTGCCTATTGATCGGCTTACTGAGCCTCGGCTCATGGAGTTTCTCTTCCTTCTGATATTTCGTGGATCATACATGTGCAACCCTCGTCGGAGAGCATTGCCATGAGTGTTACAATAAGGTGGGTTACCTGCTGCTGACCTTGATTGTCTTCACGAACCCTAACAGTCAGAGACAAACTTTGTGTAGATTATTTGAAATGACTGGTGGCAATAGGCTTCCTGATTTCATACTAAGAGGTTCTGCTATCTGATATACAGTTGAGTGGTTGCAAAATGATTTCGGATGTAAGCTGTTTCATATGGGGGGATGCTTTTAATTTGGCATATTTGTGAATGCGTTCTGTTTTCATGAAGTAGTGATGAGGATATAGCTGGCTGTCCAAGAGTTTTTGTTTCAAAACGCAGTCCTGTGGTTGAAGCTTCGGTTCACTTGTGTACCATATCTCATTAGAGATCATATAATAGTCGGAAAACCAAACGGGGATAAAAAAAAATTGCATTTAATCAATAGGATCAAAACACATAAATAATCTTATGTGACCATTTTATTAGTCGTTTTTTACTCGTAAGTAGGTAATTTTAGGTAACAGCTTTGTCAGAAATGATGGTAGCCGGTTGACGTTTCGGATACCGGTGGTAAACTACCTCAGGACCAGTGCGGAATGAAAGTAGTGATGGCTTCTGTTTTTGCCTGGGACTGTTCTTCAGTTAATTCGATGAGCTTGACAACCACCTCCGACTTTTGTTGCCTTTCAAATCTCCCCTACATTTTGATCAACATGAGATCTTTAAGTAAAAACATCTGAACCCGATGGAAACATGTGTTTACATTTTCTCATTCGGCATAGCAAATCCCATCTTTTTCTAAATCTACTGCAAACGGTACAAGTGAGTTCAGAAATGAACGAATATTACATATATATATATATATATATATATATATATATATATATATATATATATATATATATATATTCTGAGTGACAATTCCACAAACCTTTATTGCCTTATTCACATTTTCCTGATTCGTGGGTGTCCACTCGACGGAGGCTTAGCCTCTGACAATATATTTATTCTCAAAAATCCAACTCTATCGAAGTCACAAATGGCATTTCAGCGGTTACGAACAAGTCTAAGTGCTTCAGTATCGTCTCCTTATGCAGTCAAATGACTGTGACAGAATATCAATGGATTCGAGAAAAGGGGATGACAAGTGGGGCACTATCCGTTACGTTTTGATTAAGAAGAGCTAGGGGGAACTGGTTTATCGGACTGTTTACTCAACACGCTCCAGACGAGGCCAGCACGAACATGTCCATTGTGTCTCCACCAAACCCAGCAGGTTGTTCTGTGCACTGACGGAGAACGCTGTCTACTCATTGCGTGCATGTTCACGCGTGTCAAGTTAGACTGGCCAGCGAGTCAACTGACTCAAGTCGATTGATTCTGGTTGCCCTCGAAGCCTATGGGTTGATCGTTGTATGACCGAATTTCTTTCGAATCTGTTAGTAGATTTAAGATTGTTGTTATCCGATTCTGGTGACGAAATACATTCTTTTCCTACCACGGTATTTTTTGATGAAAGTACCAATGATGAACATTTGCCTCATATTATCGGTTCCAATCCCATGTAAAGAACCAGCCAGACTTTATAATCCGTGTTTGCTGTCAGCGGACCACTACTACCTCAGTATTTTAGAAGCCGACATCATGTGTTGTTTTTGTTTATTGTTCACAGAATACCTGAACTATTCTGTTAAAGTCATTTTCTGCTACATAGCATAAAATGGGTGCTCAAAAACAACGATATATCGTCCAAACAGTTATTCTCAAAGAACTTACTGAAATATGTCATAATATTCCTCAATCAGTAGATCAATTCCTCTGTAGTACTGGAGATAACAGAACTTGTCAATAGTGGCTTCACTGGTAGATTTTGAGAGTCTCTGGATATATTCATCATGCTATAACCCTTCCGTGCAACAAGATCCATATAGCATTTCGGATTCTATATTCGTACATTATTACGTCAGCCTAAGAGTTGATTGTTCTTTGACAAATGATTCGTTTGCGGATCTAGCTATTAGATATTTTGTATATTTTGAGCAGCACTGATTTAAATGAAAGCTTTATCACCTGCCTAAATAGCCCGAATATGAATACGTGGAACTCATCTTCTAGCTATTTCGTACTCGGCGGGTATTCAGTACTGACAGTTTCTAGCTCGGAAGAAACAAATGGGCATTGTTTATGCGTCCATTTTGAAACAACCACCAGTGATGGACATTTGTTACCATGCAGGGTCAGCAAATCGGTGCCAGTATACTGACCGGCGGTGATCGAAAGTTAATCATAATGGGTTATAAATCCTACTTTCCCGAGTTCGATTCCTGACACGGCCACCGGTCACTGTCACAAGCTGTTAACCTGCGTGTTGCCGTGACTCTCTCCCTGAAATATTGTTAGGTTATTACTTAATGAAGGCGAAGATAAACCATGCGCGGGACGAACCTAATCCAAGCCATGATTCAACAGACAATTCTTGCATCGTAATTAGTGCGTCCCCAGGCTCAAGTAGTAGAATAAATAAATTATTAGTAGCCATGATAAATAATTAAACAGTGCTGTCCAGAGCAGGGCTTTGGTACTGAATGGTGCATCATTTTCTTGGTAAATGTCATTTCTCATTTGACTTATTGTTAGTCTATATTTCAGTCGACTAATAATTGTGCCATTCCACTCATCTTGAGCAGTTAGATGATCCACAAATCTGGGTTATATGGAATCCGAAAGAGCAAACTGTTGTTGTTATTTTTGTCTATGGTTTGACGGTAGGGTTAGTTCAACTCCTGTTTTAAGGTAAACTATAAACATATGATCATAAACACGAATCACAGTATGAGCAGTTCATCACATGAGAGCCTGTATGTCAAATCGTATTGACTACAAAAAAGATGTGAAGTTTACACGGCGCAGATCTTCAAAAGGTAGGCCATCAAGTTGCAACACGAAAAGATAGTACTCAAAGTTGAAGTTTACGGAAACAACAACTACTCGAAGCTGTTTACTGACGTAGAATGTTCCTAAACAAAAGTGCCTCCAACCTATCTAACCACGATAATGTTCCAGTGTGTGTTATGAACGGAAAGTGAGATTTGCGAGTTTCAGTTGAAGCTTACTCATCTTCAGATTGTATCTGGAGTAATCCTGATCAAAAACACAAACAGGAAACGAGGAGAACTACCTCTTCGTAAGCTTCAATCTGTTCCTAGAGCATATGACTGAGATGGGTGCGGAAGAGTGAAAAGTGATAGAAAACAGGATCAAAAGAGATACTGTCAAAAGTGAACGTCAAACCCTTTTAGCATCCAAGCCCCCGGGTGAACAATTTGTGGGCTTCGGTTAGTTCAAAGAAACGTGCGTTCAACAGTGTCGTAATTTGACCATTTATTGAAAATAGTGTGACAAAGCATTCACAGAGGAGGTTACGAGTTTTGTTCCCTGTAGACGTGGAAAGCAACTGGTTTCTTTCTTGGAATGACGAGTAATTATTACGTGGTAATTGAATGTTTATAGTGTTCAGTACGCACCATGGAACTTGATCTACTCACCAAAAAGCACACGGTAATTTTCAAAGGAATATTATTGCGAGAGTTAACCTCGGAACGATGACGATAATGGGAAGAGGATTTTGCAGTAGTAGTTCCCAGCCCACCGTTGACGCCTCAGTTTCGCTTGATATTACTTGGGAAGCATTTTTATTACGCTAGTCCTGTATGCCAGTATGTCAAACAAAATATTGTCATCATAAACTACTTGGTACTACCAGTCCTTGACAGTCGTCCTTGGTTTATTTAGATTCATTTCTCGAAAACAAAGATTATCACAGGTGTATACATTGAACAACAAGCAAATCATGTGTTGTGGTTCAGTGTTGAACACTTGAAAATGAATGGTATCTTTTCGCGTACCGTGATGACTTCTAGGGAAGAGCGGCAAATTCAAATACGAGGTTACTTGAATCACTTTCGGCCAAGTCAGGACCGAAGAAGGCCCCGGGAGTGTCGAAAAAACCATGCGTTAATTTTGCGTGGTAATGGAGAACAATAAAACGTCTGAAACGGCCTTTAAGTTGGAAAAATTAGAATTGGTAAGTTTCAGCTACAGCTGGTAACCTATTATAAGGCTTCGCATGACCATCCGTGAATGGTAGGATACAGTGCAAGTCCGCCAAATTGTTGTGGATCGAGTTATTAAGTCCCTTGCATCAAATCTGATTCCCACGAGGCTTATTCTGAATTACCTGCTCCACAGTCAGGTTGGGCTTTGCGAATATCACATAGCGATCAGTTATGAAGGATTGCATCAGTTTCTGCCTAAATTAACAGATGGCACATCACACAATATCCTAAACCTAAAGAAAATAACATGTCAACTTTTCACCTTTGATAATCAAATATTTTGAAACTTGGATTGAATTCAGCACCAAAAATACCAGGAAAGTCAGGGAAATGGTATAAGAAACCACATTCTAAATGCAGGAATAAAGAGAAACAACTCTTTGGTGACACTGAATTTGCATTGGAGCACATATGTTAAACTTGAAACTATGGAACTGTAGGAAAAAAATTAAAAGTTGATCAATCACACCTTTTTCCTAAAACTTAGGAATGGTTGGATTGGACAAAATGTTTCTCTTTTGATTCACCTTCTGTCTTTTGTTTAGCAATTTTCCACTTATTTCTAAAAGTGAGACAACTGCGTGATCGTTACGCACGAGGTCAGAAGATCTTAGGCGATGCTTCAAAACTCGGCAGATAGAGCACTCGCGGTAGTAAGCGTAGAATGTAACCATGCGTAGATCCGAATCCTGTGGGGGTCAAATACATTGATTAGCGGAAAACCTTTTGGGACAGTGGGCTACAAATTATTTCGTAATCAGTATGGTAAGCTTTCTGTCGAACATGCTGGTAAATCCTGAAGAATGAAGGCATTCTCAGCCGTTGATTAAGAGTACGAAGGTTTTTTCTTTCATTGTTTTGGTTACATAGAAGTAAACAATTCTTGTATCGCTTTCACTCAGAGGCTTATTTCCAATCATCATTGCGGCCGCTTGATATTGTCCACAGTAAGGTTTTGTCTGAATTTTGAGCGTTTTCGTTCACCACACACAAGCAGACCACATAGTTTATTGTTCTCAAATTTAGCTTATACTTGCTATCTGTCGTAGACATAAGTTTATGTACACTTTTGGTTATGATGTCTTGTAGAGGAAAACAAAGCACGGAAGAGTCCTTCTGTATGGTTTTCTAATAGGTCCGTTCAAGTAGAATAACTTACCTGAACTAGGCCACAGACTACTCCCAATCACAAACCTAGCTCACACAAAGGTGGTTGGAGTAAAAAGGAATGCCTCGGATATTTTGTGTTTCTCTGATTCTAGTTGGATTCCCTCGGAGGTAATGCTGTTTCTCGTTTATATGAAGTACAACCATAGTTTTCTATCAGATACAGTAGTGGAACATTTCGTAAGCTTCGTTGACTACATCGATAACTATTTATATCGTAATCGTGTTACGTATCGTATTCCCTCATGCAATAATAAACTGGAGATTTGCATTCAGCACAGCTAGCTGGTCGTCTTTGTAATTTATTGTGAAAACCCTACCTCATAATTCCCACGGTCGCTATGCTGTTTCCGTAGCCGGTGACTTTACCCAAGTCGAAGCCTCTAATTGGTCTCAACCTTCTTCCTGACATACCTTAACATTTCCCTTGCCTTGCTTTCAATTTTAAATGACACAAAGGGTTGCCTGGCCAATCTGCTCACTTTCGAAGGTTTTCAGAAGTTACGCCTTCCCAGTAAAAATGCATCATCGGCCAAGTTGATCGCATACAACTGAAGTCTTTCTTCGTGAATTGTGTTATTCCGCAGAGTTTTTTGAGATTTCGTCCTTCTCCTTTCAGCTTCACAACAAAGACTTGTTAGGGTGTGAGCCAGGCCATTGCTGAGTCTTCACATTTGCTACTGCAACAATGATCATGATCACTGTACAGTTGTCGCGACAAAGGAGTAGGTCCTGGGCCATACTTCAATCTGAACGTTTCCTGTTTATGTTCTCCCTAGGGCTTCGAATACGTCTCTTTGTTCTTATAAATCATTCAAATAACTAATCCATCGATAGCCGGTGTTCTACTGTTCTCCGGCTGTTCTGTCTGCTCTATTGCTTTGAAAAGCATTCTTCCTATTTCATTTCGACCGTGACCCTTCCGGTCATACTTAGTCACCGGTTCTAAACAAATGATGGGGACAACTTCATCAGAATAATGATCTGCAATTACTCTCCAGAGCAGTAGGCTATGGAACACCATGCCATGGTTGTTTATACAAAGGTCTACGACCTGCCTCTCATTGAAAGTGTAACGGGGAAGTTTAATTTTTAAGTTCTATCAAAAATACACTTTCTTATTAAAACCTTCATTACCTACTTGTCAGCTGTGCAGGAAAATTTCATCCAGGAGTAGAAATCGCGAAGACGGAAATCAGTTAGTTAGTGAAGCTACCAACCACTTCGTGTTTTCCGATATTTTTCAGGTAAAATACGGACATATAAGTTAATTTTGATTCAGCAAACACTGCTGATCACGATTATATTGAGGTGGAATGTACACCACAGAGATTGGGACACATTCTCTAGACTGCTATCATACATGGATGAAACAAATGTACAACAACTTACTTCTGTTAGTATTGTTTTAGCCCTAAACTTCTTCAAATAAGAGTTCCAGTATTACAAATGCCTTTTTTCAGAGGCTCTTGGGCTAGGTAAATCTTTTTGATACACTGGAGATATGTACCCATAAAATCAAGCACAAGAAGTCAGTAATTTAGCCGAGCTGGGTTATCAGCCCCATAAATACGAATGAGAGTGACAGTTCTACCAGGTAAGGGCATTTCGTAGAAATCCTGACTTGAGTCTGTCAGGTGAAGTACAAAAGAAACACTGGAAAGAATGGGAGTGGTTTATATAGACAAAGTTCCGTAAATGTATATTTTTCTTCACCTACTCAGTAATGCCAACCGACTTCGTTTATACGGGAAGTCAGGTCACGACAAAAGTGATGCATTTACCAGTATATGAAGCATCACTGGTGTCAGGAGAATATTCGTCTGAAGATGTACCATTCTACCCTCGTGAAATGAGCGAAATCTCTCTTGGACCCATCAAATTTGTGTGTACTACAATCATCATCCATGCCTCTACATCAGGTGACAGCATCTCGTAGTTTGAGCTCACCAGTCATATTGCACATGGATCAATACTTGTGTGCATTTGTTATCCGTTGAGTACTTCATACCTATAGGAATTCTGTATTGCGTACACTTATGTACTGATACATTTGTGCTCCACCTTGGATGTCTTCTAATATCTGTTGTCCAATCCGGCCACTACAATTTGACGCACACCGGTCCCTCTAGCAGAAAATATATGCATACAGGAATGCGTTTGGTTCAATTGAACATGTAACAGGAAAGATAAATGATGAGCGTCAAACTTGGATGACCTCATTTTATACGTCTGCATCCAAAATAAGTCATAAAAACAGGTCGCCTCCCTTACGACGGTAAAGAGAACTACGTCGTGTGAATTCACTTTTCATTTGATAATAAACACATGATAAAGATAGTTAAAAGAAACCAACGTGCACTTAATCATCTGTTCGCTCCATCGTTTTTGTCACCGGAAAGACCGTAAAAAGGGTTTGAAAGCTAATCGGGAAAAAGAATGGATTTACACTGAATAATTTGTGTAATCGTCGGTGATCGGACGGTTATCATCATGGTCTTTGAACAATAACGACGCGGGTCACCACCCCACTGATCAGCAATTCATTGGCCACAGTGCTTTCACGAAATGTTATATTTTGCTTTACACGAAATCAAAATAATGAAAAGATTATTTTATTTTTACTCAAACACCGTGTACGTCGTATTTGTTAAAGTCGTACTACTATGAATATCTGGACCGAAACGAGGTAATGTGATCCCTCTCAACTGGAACCACACCATGAAAACCAAGGTTGGAGAAAGTTAGCTCAACGGCAAAGCTGGCTTTTGTGTTTGAGTGACATTAGAGGTTATAATCAGCATATCTGATGCTGACCTATAGCAGCCTGTGTTTGTGTTACCTGGTCGCAGTCAATCTGATTGCTTTATGCTTATCACGCTGTGACTGCAAAGCCGCATCGTGCAATATTCAGTTACCCGCATACTTAATACCCATACACATCCCTGGGACCAGTGTTCTCATAGTCGAATAATGACACTTTTGAAATAAACATGGATATACAATGCGAACGTTTTCCGTAATGGATAATCGACAAGCCTTCACGCAAGAACTGGATCCCTCGTTCAGTAATTAGCAAACATCACAGATTCGGCCAAGGATAGTATACCAAAACGTTGTGACTTAGATTTCGGTTTATTTCATTGCTCAAGTGCGTTTGATGCATAATAAGATAAACAACATCGAAACTGTATGTCATGATATATTTTAACTGGGATGAATTGCTTAAACAGCAGAATAAGATAAGAAGGATTTTCGACCTTGTCCAGCAGATTCCACAGTGCGGAGAATTGAGCCAGTTTTATGGCTGACTGGTAGATAGTTCACGAATGAAATTGCTGGTTTGGTTTGATGTGATTAAGTGAATATCAATCATTTCAGAGCATAACCCAAAATGAATTCGCATTTTACATCCATATCTCAGAGTTTATCTGGCACAGTTGTTCTGCTATATGTATTGTCGAAATTCGAAAGAAAAGTGTCCTTTATGGAACTAATTCGTTATTGACATATAAAGTTGCAATCTGATTTAAACTTTTGGCTCCAGTTTCAGGAAGCTGCTTCAAATTATTTCATTTTGAGAATCACCATCATAAATCAGTCTTCTATGAGGCAAAATGTTGTAACTGAATCCTTTAAGTTTCCACAGGTCCGCTGTCGTAAAAGCATGTGAAAAATAAATTAGTATGTCCACTTCAATAGCAGTATCATTCCTAATGAAAGCATAACCTGACGAACCATATGGGATCAACGTAGTCCTCTTAGAAGAACTTACAGATTGACAGAATGAAAATGCATCTTTTCAGTTTGACTAATTCTGTTATGGTCATAGGTTAGTATAAAATGCTCCAATAACGTGAAATTTCAGGGTTTTTCCCTATCTCATATCAACCTGCTTAATGTGTTCCACAACCCAGAATTTACCGAAATGGTTTATCAAAAATTCCTTATGATAGGAAAAGTTGTTATGAGCCCGTTCATCTCAATATAAGGCACGGAAAATAACTCAAAAGCCAAAATAAATCACAATGACTGTCGCGTTTCTTGGCATAACACTAGCTTCTGATAGGTCAACAGATCGCATAGCTCTCTTTTCCTCATTTTCTTCGCAAATGTGTGTACGGATTTACACGGAACCACTTTCTTCGAATGTCTACATTTCTTTGTGACCAGTGCTTTTTATCATAACCCGTAACACATCAATATCCACTGTGTGAGTTTCTACCCACCGGGATTTTGTTGTAAGACCTTTCTTACATAAACAATGGGACTAAGCGTCCGCTGATTTGCGAAAATGTCCTATGCGAACTCTTTCACATGAGAATCTAAAAAAACTCTTTATTAAAACTTTACCAGCCCCTTACTCACTAGCGTGATAAAAAGTTTCCATCTTGAATAAGCATTTCGCAATCATCAAGAAAAAACCGCGAAATGTATTGACCTGCGCTAATTTGAACTCGGTTCCAAGGTCACTTACTCCAAAAAAGGTTGAGAGTTCCTTACTCATGAGCCTGTAGTCAACAGCGAAAATAGTAATAAACCATCAATTGATACGGATTTTTCATAGTGTGTTCGTATGACTTGCATCTTCCTGCTCAGCAGAAATAAAGTGGGGCATTCTCTTGACAGAGTCAGTATTCATGTCTCCATGGTGGAAACCACACACGGTTGATTCCCCTGCCATGACTATACAGATTATTCAAATTTGACCTTTTATTCAATTTAGTCTATCAAGCACTAGTCAGAATTATCGTGCTAACCTCAGTCATGAAGTTTCAACTTAGCACATAATATTACAGAGCTGATTTGAATAGCATTCCGTTACTGAATGTTTCATATATCCAAAGTTACTTAGAAGTATATGAAAATTATTACGCATGCAAAAACCACAATGGAAAAAGTGATTCTTCATTCAAGTTTTGACTACACCTGTATAGCATGAGGTTTTAGTTTTCTATAGGGTAGTGTTCACTTTTTGGAAAGGACTTTCTTGCTGATCATAAATATGATAACGGCATTGTCTCGATGCATAAAGTTGATCACGTGAAACGGGTTGTCGACTCCTTCAGTATTTAATTTTAAAAAATATCGTACACACCGGAGGGAACACCAGCTCTGAATCACTCTTGGATTTGAGTACAGTCGGAAGTTTCAGGTATCTCTAATGATATATCAAAATTGGTGAGGCATCAGAAAATAGATCCTTCTTGGAAAACTTGTGATCGGCGCCTCCACATCTACTGACACTATTATCAACAAGATATTCACGCCACAGTGCGCGATGGTTTGCACCACTGGTACAACAGTCGGTCTCTACTCGAAGATTTCTCGACGGTTATTTAGGTATATATGAATGTTTTCTGTATCCAAAGGCAGTATGGTGGAAAAAATGATGTTATGCATCGTCATATGCCACCAGCACTAAAAGCCCTCTCATCAAAATAATTCCTCATTGTCACCTGCAATAGGTGGAGATATTTCGCACATATCCGCCTATATTCAAAATATTCGTGCACCGCGTACTAATTGTAGACATGGGTGAAACCAGTAACCCTACAGGAGGGCGGAGTAGAAAAAAGGTGACACCGATAAAGCCTTTGGTAAAGCCTATTGATTTCATGGCCTAAGTTCATGTTCAGCGGATAGAGGCTGCCCGAGGAAGTTGTGACAGACAGTGGTACTCAGTCCACCAGTCATGAGTTTCAAGAATTAATAATTGGTGAAACCGTAAAGCAAAGCAGAACTCTTCAACATAACCTGGCTGTTATTGTCACGGTTGACAGACTTGACCGGTGTTTAAAGGAAAGTATTTAAACTAAACAATCTGAAGTTTTGGGTTTAAAAGACTCGGTAATTAGAGCACTGTTTACAAACAGAACCACACCACATACGAACACGGAGAAGGCACTGGCAGAGTTAATGTTCAGCCATACAATCCGGACAAAGCTGTGCGTTGCGACTCAGTTGCCCGTGACGGCGGAGGAGCCATACAAGCCGTGGCTATCATCCTGTCAAAGAATGTACAGGAGAAAGGCGTTGGTGTTGACCCTAAGTAACTACAGATGCATCAAAAAAACTACACCACCCGGGAAAGTTTACCTAATCTATCTGGGCCATGCAAAATAATGAAAGCATGCAATCCTGGAATGTATCTACTTGAGAATGGAGGCAAAGTAATTAAAAGGGAGCTAAACAAAGTACAAAAATCCCAGGAAGACGTAAAATTTCATCACACGAGAAGTGCTTTTTCCGAGCCGGAAGTGAAAATATAAACAAGACGATCAAATCGACTTTCAAAACCATTTATTCGTTACTGTTTTTGAGTGGTACATGTCCAGGAAAGAGGTGACGCAGCGCGGCCTAATCTGCTTTCGGATCGATAACGTCATGGTTCCAATCCGATTGCCTGTTAACTGATTCACTTTATTTGTTGGGTAGCTCCTGGGCTGTTAAAAGCTTTATGGTCTACCATACAATACTGCTTTTATGCTGATCTGTTTAGTCCTGAACATAACAACAGCCATCCGTATACGGGGTTTTCGTTTCTTAGATAAGTAGCCGTGTACACGGAAAGCAAAGTAAATCATTGGCGAAAATGTAATGCAGTTTATTTGTCATTTAGAAACCTCGAAGAGAACGATCCTATTGAATATATATCGTTATGTTTAAAAAGTTTTATTGGTATAATGATAGCAACATATATATATGATGAGGTAGGAGTCATTCGTATAAAAAGTGACAAGATCCACAATCCCACTTCTTCTGGTCAAAACATCCGCAAGTAGATGGTAAAATGAATCCCGAGTAAACAAATTGAACCTTTTTAAAATTAGATGTGGCACGATAAACAAGCAGCAGCTTCTCGTGCTAAAATAGTTGAGTTTTGTGATCAACCCAGAGGAAGTGGGTTTAATTCTGAAGTAGATAACTGGTCTGCCTCAAAATCTGCCAGAGAGAGTTCTGGGTGTTTGAGAAACATGAATACACTGTTGTTGTTGTGTTTCCTGTTCGATAGATAGAGTTGATTTTGCACAAGAATTCAATCAAGAGCATGAGTGCAGACTAACTGTGGTTGTCAAAAACGCGTGGTTTTACCTGTTCAGCTCAGATAACATTATTCTCATCACGAAATGACTCAAAATTTATTCATTTGATGCGTGTATTTGTGTCTAACTGTGACACATTATGACAGCAGTGTTTTCATGTGCCCACTCGGAAATGTCGTCTTCATACCAGTTAAATGGAATCATCTGGAGCTGAGGCAAAGGCAAATTTGTTGCATGCCCTCAGAATCAAGAACTTATGAAAATTTATATGTGAACCAAAGCATAAGAGTTAAAAGAAATGGTTCTTGAAGAAAAAGTCTGGAAATTCTTATAGCTGTCATTGTTTCAGGCAACAAAAATGCGGAATCTTCGGAACTGTCTCGCTTGGTCTCATAGCTTAGACGCTAGGGCGTATGCCATACTAAACTGTGCTTGGCGTTCAAGTATGAATTCATACCGAGACTAGATCCATGATTCCAAACAGTTGGAAGAATCGGACATTTTGAAACCTACCCAGCGCGATTGTAAAAGGCTTTTGTGGGCAACTACTGTCATGAAGTCAGTTAACTGTGTTTGTCGGACGAAATCCAGGTTTTTTATTTGCTACATTATGATCTCGAATATTGTGATGGTACTCACTGTCTTTACTCTCTTTTAATAACAAGTGTGAAGTAGAAAATAAATTTGGCGAAAAAAGCGGATTTTCTTTACGAAGTTTCAGTATTAGATAGAAGCTCTTGTTATTTGTTTTGGGTAGGCCCCAACTTCAGCCCAGTTGTCTCACTCGTTCAGCAAATATCAGCTGGTGCATTACCTGAGAAGTAAATTCATAAATGGATATTACCTAAATATGTGATTTGTAATATTGCAAGCAGCACATTACCGGAGAAGCTAGTCTATGGTTGTAAGGAAAAACACTTGAATTACCGTGTCACAAAAATTTGGATTATTTGGAATAATTTCCAGATGCGAAAAGGGATTCATCCTTTGCTAATACTTTACCATTTATAACCAATGGATAAATTATTTCTTAGAAACCGTATTTCACAGAAAATTGAAAAGTGGATATCTGTACCAGTATGTTTCCGGGTGTCAAACATTCGGTTTGAAGTCCGACCAATTAAGAACACCGGCTTCAGATACCTTACTCAGCTTCTTTCTAAGCTTGGTCTTATAAAATAGTTTGTGTTCAAGCCCTCTAATTCCTTAAGTATTTAATGTTTTGTCTCTAATTCAGTATAGCTGAGGCCCACAATAATCCGGTATGAAACCTTCATTAAAAATGTGGAAAAGTGTGATGAATTTTATATGTTACCAGAGCGTCACCCACTGACGGAAGAACACAAATCACTACAGTGTACGATTTTGGAATATGTCCGGTGCTCAGATAAGGGAAGCACTATTTTTCTGGGGTCATCAAAGACCGTGGTTCTCTCTTAGATGGTGTCCAGTATAAGTACACCTATAAGATTAGATAATTCGTTATCCATCTATGGCAAAGTTCATGTTTGATCAAAGTGCATTCTGTTCCATTGCCTGATACAGCGCGACATACTGAAACCATCCTGTAGACTGAAAGAGTCACTTACGGACGTCAGTTGTGCTATATGATAAGTAGATGTCGATTACTCAGTCCGGAACTTCTCACCCATCTGTCGCAAATTTGAAAAATTCGCGGTTGTACCGACTGTAGTTTTGAAAACGTCTGACAAACAGATTTTGTGATTCGAATTACAGTGAAATATATTTGGGCTGAGAAATGGGTGTGATGGTCTACCCGAAGTTGGACGAGGTCATCAACTGCCGTCAAGTATTTATCTTTATCACGTCACCAGTACGCAGTACGTAACTACATGAAAAAACAAGTTGTCTTGCAACTTATCTTTATGAGCAAACATATGTGGATGATTTCCAGTTGCGGAGGAAGATGAACACAAAGGGTTTGCGAATAATGAATTGAAACAGATTTCATGAACAAAACTATGACTGGTATTCAGATGATGAATTTCGTGAACTAATGTACCAAAGGTTTTGAAAATCTGCAGTTTTGTGGTGGAAAGCCAAGATATGATGGTTTACAACGAGCGCTGTAACCCTTAAAAATGAATGTTAGAGATTCCTCCTGTTTCATCTTTCCTGATGCAATCATTTGTTCAGAATAACATCTGAGCTTATCCATTAGACTGGTAACGGAACACTCGAAGTGGATCACACCAATGATCGTCGACGAAGGACACCAAATTTAACATATAAATCCGGTACTGAGCATGTGAACGATTTTAGTCACAAATGGGTACCGTAAAAATGTAATCAGTTCAACAAACAGAGACCGAGATTTCACACAAAGAAGCACTTCTGGGTCGTCAACGCACCTTGCCCAGGTTGATAACTAAAACTTGCTCCTTCTATAATATTATGGATGGCAAGATAACTTAATTCGGCCAAATACAGTAGGTCGGCTGTTTTGCTTCCAAGAACCAACCACAGTCTCAAACTTACTGAATACCGGTGTTTTTTGCTGCTCTCTTTGACCGTTCTAATAAGCCCGTTACCTAGGCAAATTTTCCTTCAACAGCTAACGTGAAATGACGGTGCTCAGTGATGATATAAAGAAAAAACGCCGGAGACAAAATATGTATTCCTTTAATAAAAGTTTGAAGTCCGTTATACAGCGGTAAACAATGTCATGTGAACAAATGAGATATCTACCACAACCATAGTTGATCTCTGACATAGATCGTCACAACTCCAGTCCTCTCGCTTGATACCTGTCGGTGACGGTTCCAAATAGATGAGGTTTTAGAGATGCTCAAATGTGCATACAGCAACAGATAGTACAGAGGGGAATAAACAGTTATTTATGATTCTATCTGACCAAGAAACTCGAACAAACGAAGTCGAAAAACGTATCCTTTTTGCAAAATGTGTCCCATGTTCTGTACCACAAAGCAATGCTATATACGAAGGACGAAATTTGGAAATAAAATTGGCTTTCACAAGCTGTCATAACTCCAACGACGATGAAACCTCGGCGAGTCAAAAGCCGGAATCGGTTGTCGAGAACCAGTAGAAATCAAACGAATGCTTCCGTTTTGAAGCCTCAATCTGTTTTCGATACCAACGGATAATTAGGTATACGAAACCCCTACTCCATTATCATGTCTAATTACTGGTAGGAGGGATATTAGGTGATGAAATGATGTCAACTAAACAGTAATGGGATGTAGGTTTGGGTCAAAACATGTGTTAAACAACAGACACAGGTTTACGTTGTGCATCTCTTCTTTTACGAATTCGGTGGCGTTCATGTTTATAATTCCCCTCATACGTTCTTCGGCTAGCTGCCCAAAAGCGTAAGTCTGAAAGTACAATCCAGGATGAACATCGATACCAACTAACTTTTTGTCCTATCCCAAGTCATATTGAACCCACGGTAAGTCCCATTACAGCCACGATTCAAGATAGATTTTTAGAAAATAATAGCGAAGAAGGAAACTTAAGGAACAACACAGGATTTATGGCTTGATTCCCCTGGTTGGGCTTTGCTTTGAACACCGGAACAAACATTTTTCTTACCAGGGTGCAAATTTTGATATTTTTAAACAGCTGAACTTATGGTTTTTTGTCGTAATCACTCTTTTTGCACAGGTAAGAAAGGTCTCAGTTTGGAAAACCCATTCAGTGGCAGCGTGAGACCGACAAACACACAGTGATAGCTACTAAATGAAACTACTAGAACTATAAATATTGGTGAACAAAATATCAACCAATTCATAAAGCACTTCTGCAGCCTTCATCGGTTTATATTTTGATGCTGGCCAGCCTTCAGTCGTACAGACTTCCCTGCGACTAGCACACACACAAAACCAGATCAGCGTCACACCAATGCGACTTCGTTTCGCTATACAACTTCGTGCACAGTTTCTCACTATCAAATCGAAAGTTCAAGAGCCAGGCCGTGATCTGCGCAGTTTACGACCAACAGAGTACACCGATACAAGAAAACACCAATGCATCTGGAAAAAAAGCTCGCATCTGAAAATGCGTGCTTTGGCTTCTGTACGTGTTTTGACTGTATAATGTATACTCACAACAAACCTCAATGTAACGGTGTGGATCATTAAATCAGCTTTTTGTGTACGTATTTCTTAATGTGCACATGTTTAGGCCGGTATGCGCATGTGTCTGTATCTGTGCTTGTACGTGCGTGTGTCCGTGCGCGCTTGTATGTGCGCCGCTTAGATTGCCAAAACCCTTTCTCAGCTGAGAGTTACCCGTATCGAGCGCGATTTTGGAATTAGTCAGACACTGACTTAGACGACTGTCTGTGCCTTCCGATTGGTTAGTCAAATCAATTCGTGTCTCAGCGCGGTTACTTTGTACTCCACGATCCTCTGAACCTTGGGGTAAACGCCAATTTCGGGAACAGGACTGTCGAATTTCTACCGGGTGATCATACGCGACCAGGGGTGAAACCATCCTACCTGATAGCAGTAAGTTGTTACTTAACGGTCATTCGGTTAATCATCCATTTACGCTAAGTTACTTCTATCCATTTCTTGGATTGCAAGATTGTGATTTTAGTTCCTTTTTAAATTGATTCTAAGTTTTTCGACGAATGAAGACAGAACCAAGTGTAATGTAGGCCATTTTATCTGTAGACACAAACTGGAATTCAGCGTGGTGTTTTTTGATAAGCATCATAAACTTACTGAATATTTTCCCCGTAACAAGAATACTGTGGAAAGGTTGATATCACAGTAACAATAATTTTATTGAATGGCAGTGACATTGGTAATTCATTTCAGAGACTTCGAATGGTGGATCATTGGTAAAACAGCAAAAGGTGGTGTTCCGTAAACAACTGATAAACATTTACCTGCTAGTTAACCTTATCCTCGATATAAAGTGAAGAACTCCAAAAAAGCAAACCAAACATTCACAAGGTGTATCCTATTTAGTGACGCGTAAAATAATATTGTAAGGAAATTACGTATTGTTAAAATTGATCCAACGAATTCCTATATCCCCTGTCTTCATCAGGGTAGACGGTTTTGCTCGACTGGGTTGGTAACAACTCAACCAGCCGGCAGAACGTAATGTTCCAGGCAACGAAAAGAACCTTTAGCGACGAGGCTTGGCTTTCTTCTCACTAAAATAGCATCAGATGGTTAAGAACTAATTCATCTGCAGCTTAACTGGTCTCCAGGTTCACTGTGCAATGAATAGAGGGTGAGTTTTGAATGGTTTTGCGATTGGAAGATCAAAACAATTTAACTCGGGATCCGTGGAGGCCTGATCTACCTCGAAGGCAGATTTCAATTCTGGACCCTGGGAAAGTTATCTAATTTACTCTGAGTGCCAGTGATGGGAGACTAAACAACTACTCCTGGCTAACTCAGGAATCATACTGTTATCACCGGAAACAAATAACCATATGTTAATGGCTATTAGTGAGACTCTCACATATTTTCTATTCATAAAATTCATGATCTCATCATTTGTTCTATTAATATAGCAAAATTGTTATGGGTTCAACAACGAAAATTATAGTTGTAATACACACCGTATAAATCGTTACTTTCTTTGTTGGTCCTAAATATCTGACCGCTCCGTCAGAGCACATTCAAAAAAGGAAAGTTCGGTCAGATCCCCAGAGCTGAGAATTCAAATGTTTTTTAACAATGCAGTGTTATGGAAAGACATAGAAATATCTGTGGTCTTCCTTATGTTCAGTCTGTTCTTCAGCAAAGATTATAGTAAAACAATATTCATGTATACAACGAGAAGGTTCTTCTCAGATTTGCATGGATCACTGCAGAATGGTGGCACTCTAGTTCATTCTTCATCAGAAAGCATTGCATGAACCATTCAGTCAGTCAGTCAATCAACCACTTAAATCACACCACGTAAAAAGCATGCTTATTGATATCCATTTGTGTTTGATTCTTTTGTGAACGAAAGGACTGTGCGCGAAGATTGGTCACTACCTCGATTGCAGTGAATGCCAGAAATGAATGCCTAATGGTTACTGAGACTGTCGAATAGAATAATATATCTGAATCCTAGAACGAGTGAAGCAAATATTCTACATGAAACAATTGATTTAATAAATGTTATCATCAAAACTGGCCCTTTTGTCAATAGTCAATACATCACTTAAGTCATAAAACTTTACAGGGTGATAAGTCTTAATTTTGGACTGTGAAATCCTTGCCCACAGTTAGGGTGGGACAATCTGTGTGCGACCCCAAGTCCTGGGTGATTTCATTTAGTTACATCAAGAAACACGACCCAATGCAAGTCACAAGAAAGGCCATTCAAGCAACGTGTAGCCATTTCACTGGCACCCCAAAATCAGAACAAGATTGATTAGTAGTTTCCAGGGAAATAAACTGAAAACCACGAAAAATTACAAATACATGCAAACCCTAAGTAATCGGTCAAACAGACTAACCGATAAAACTCAAAGGTCTTCCGTCCCGTGGTCCAAGCACGACAGTTAATGTAGATCCTTACCACCCAGCCCACTACAATAAACAGTTTATATCCCCAAGCAACAGCTTGTCAGTGCTTAAAATCTGAGTTAGGACAAGTTTGAACCACGGGCTCATTTTGAGATTGATCGTTTGGGACCTTATAACAATTCTTCACTTCAGTTATTGTCACAACACCGGATGATTCTCTGATAACGCATATGAGCTTACTTTCTTCGCCGCTTCTCCTAATAAATATGGAACGACACAGTGTTTGATGACTTTCGAATGCAGTTCTATTCTAGTGGGGTCCATGACATTTGCTGACCGGGTATTATCTGATAGTTTGTGGTCCATGTATCTGTTCTTAGCACGAAACATTCACGAAATTATCGGTCTTACAGAACACGGATTTGTGAACAAGCTCGTTTTTAGTGATTCATACAAGCGCGATGATTTCCTACCTCTCTCACACAAATCACAGTAAAAGTGATTGAGACTTTACGTGACCTGTATAAGGTTCGGGGTGCACAATCAGGACCGGAAAAATGTCGCCTACTAGCCACAGCTGAGGCTGTTTGCACCCGCCTCCACAATCCTCTCTGTGTGTTTAAAAACAATGTGTGTGCTCTTAATTTGCTCTGGATTACCCTCCACCCCACAACAGACCATGGACCAAATGAAAACTGAAGTAACACGCGAGAAACAATCCAATTCCAGTTTTAATTTAAGCCTGTATTACAATTGTTTTCTTTCCTATATTGGCAACATGAGGCTCTATGGCTTCCTATTTGTCTAGCTGGTCCAGTTCCTCGACTTGTCGTAATATATTGTGATGTAATACCATGAGTACGTATCATTCAAAACCAGCTTGTTTGCCAATCCATGTTCTCTAAAAATGTTTACTGGGGATTTTCCGGCAATTGCCGGTCTTAATTAAGCCGGTCTGTCCATCTATTGTTGATCACTACACCGCTGTGCCTCTTACTGAACACTTCAGTGTTGGATGACTGTGTGCTATAGGTTTTCTGTTGTTTAAGGTTCTGTGGTAATCGCTTAGGGGCCTGTGGCGATCGTTAGAGTTTTTGACGATGTTTAAAATACCACGGCCCATTGTGATTCGCTGCCCATTCATTCACTGTAGCTTACATGTTTTAAATGTTCTGATCTACGTAAAATCGCAAGACGGAGCTGCCGTTCACATGTAACCACATTGCGTATTGAGCTCGTCTATCTTTGACATCAGTCCTGTTTCCCTCGCTCGGATGAATTCATAGATTCTTCGTGGTGCAACTAGAACCACCGAGAAGATCAGTGGAAGATAAAGTGAATGATCCGTTCAAGAGTATCAGTTCCATCTTTTCTTCATCCCACTCAAGATGAATGTGAGACTCTCCTCTGCCAGATTCTTCGAAAAATTTACTTTTGGAGTATTTTTCTCGCGGCTAGACTCTAAGTGTCGTTTTTGATGGCTGTGATGGTTTTCATATTTATTCCTCAAAGATGGGAAAGAAGTCTTAGGTCAACGCATTTCCCTACATACTGGAATAATCTTCTTCGGTCCTCACCACTGGTTGTTTTCCGCCTGGGATGCGAATCCGCGTTCATCTGTTTTCTCGGGGTGATTATCACAAATTCCTTCATTAGAAATTCTCCGGATGGGGAAGCCACTATTCAGCTGGTGACTTAAAAAGCGATGGAAACAAACGCGTATCGCGCCATGTACCTGATTCGCACGAGAGTACCAAGCCCCTTAAATGGGACCGAAAACTCGCACGTCATATGACCTTGTGCGGTATAGGTCTGCTGGAAAAGTTTGGTTATAGTGCCGTAGGCTGTGGTCACTTAATTATCGATTGGCCCAACTGGAAGCGTCGGAAACCGCAACATGGTTCTGGTGACAAGGTTATGTAGGTGAGTAAAGAAAGCGAATTGTCTGCGCAGCTGAAGGCTTATCTGTATCGTCCGTTCCCAAAGGCGTAGGCCGCACTCAAAATCCAAGCAAATGCTGCTGACGAAAATGTGGCGGGAGTAGTTCAAATAACAGACTGCAACAAACACAGAGAGGGGGAAGGCCATCAATGACGACGATAGGAATCCAATAATACAGTGTTCAAGGAACGGTGAGAGCCTGTACCTCATAGCAAATCATCTAGGGATAAACATCAAGACCTGATTGATATTGTCATCAAGAGAGCGTGAATTCGGTCCTAAACGAGAATACTCCAGACCGAAAATATTTAGATGAGTACATCGCATAGATCTGCTTCGTCACAGATGTCCAGAAGCAACCTTGTCTGTGATCAAAAGGAAGGTGTAAACTACATATCCCGAAATTACTGTCGATTTATAGTCAGCTGAGCACGTGCATGATGGTCACGGATATACAGCGAAAACGTTCCCACTTGACCGACCTAACGGAACAGATATGATTTCAAACAAGAAAGCTCTCAATATGCAGCCTGGATGGAGGGGGCATTTGCTTAGAAGCGAACCTTCCATGAAAACCATGCCTACCTGCAGAGGCCCTAATCTCAATGTTATCGCGTGCTTTACGCTCATTTGAATCACGTGCTACGAATGCCATCCACGAAAGAACGCGTACATATTTATTCAGTTCCTTGAGAAATGCTCAGCGAAATTTGGGCCCGAAGAGCCGGGTACATCAGTTGTATTTTCGTTTCATAATGCCCCTAAGCAAGGATGGGATATACAACTTGCTGTATTCCACCTTAAAGTCGATTTTTCAGTCCCACTGAAGTAGTGTTTAGTAGTTACAAGAACACAGTACAGCAGACGTTGATTGCATATAAAATGACCATTTTTCGAGTTCCTGATGGACCACTGATGATAGACCACATATAATTTGGGGAGAGCATTGCCTATCAAGGTATGTACAGAATCACGCTAATAGCTTGTGCATTTTAAGGCAAATGCAACTTTACTTTTATATTTCTATCCAAAAATTATGAAAAGTTGTAAGCGTAAACACAAATCGTGAAACAGCTTTATAAGAGTTTATATATGTATATATATTGGAAGTAAGTATTATGTAAAAATGTGGACGAAATTCCCTCGGAAGCACAAGACCGGTTTAGCGGTGGTTGCCGCGCATCGGGTATGCGTACTCAGTATTCCTCTGCTCTTCAATAAAGAGTATTCATTCACACTCCAGAAGATTCGAATTAGATCCCAGTGAAGAATATATATATATATATATATATATATATATATATATATATATAGCCAAAGGTCATCTTTGGATATTTTAGTCTCGTGCTATAAATAAATGCAATGGCACAGTAAGCATTAAGATCGCCATTGAACTTTCTTCGTGTTAACATTTCTATACATATTTGTAAGTTAAAAGATGATCCGTTCCTCACTAGAACTATATTTAGAATGGTGTTTCAGTGAATGTGAGGTTCAAGCAGTCTGTATTCAGCTCAGTGTATCAACCGTTGGACTGTTTTTCCATATTAATTTGTGAGTATCTCACAGGCATTTCAAAAAGCATATTCAACTAAGCTAGTGTTTTATTGTGATATAGGTAGCAGTTAGTGTTCTAACCTAACGGCCAAACTGAGCGATCTGATAACAACCCAGAATGATTGCCATGGTATTTCAAACATCGTCAATGGCTCTAAAACGATCACCATCCGATTTTTACTGATCGCCGTAGGATCTTAAATGACAGGGGAGCCTGCAGTACAAAATCGGCTGGGTAGCTCTTTAGATATTCGACAGTATCTTCCTCACTGTTTTTGTGTGAAAGGACCATAAGATAAGGTACTCAGGACTAGTACGATGAAACATCATAAATGCGTTGTATGTTACAAAGTAACCGAATATTTCGAAGGAAAAAAAGGCAGTTAGTATCGTCTAATTGTAACCACGGAGAGCTTTTTGCGTTTTTGCTTCGCAAGATAAGTGGTCAGATCTCCCAAATGAATATCGCACACCTCTGAAATTACTAGACTTCTTTCATTTATTTTGATCAACACAACGTTCGGTGTATTGCAGGCTGCTAACGAGCTTGAAAAGATAAGATAGATGCAAAGAGCGAACCTTTATTTCTTCAATAAATTGTAGAGTTTCTGGGGATGAGCACGGGATATTTCCAGAATCATCTGCTTGCCAGTTTTAGATAATAAGAGGAAGGTCATCATTCTTCTCATACGAAATGTGTCCATCTTTCACGATTTCGAGTACTTAGCTTGTAGAACCCGATAAGCGATCCTTCTGGTGGGTAGCTTATTTTCAATATTTCCAATGAGAACGAGGAATTATGATATCTTTAAAATTTTTGGAGGAATAAACATTTGCTTTATGTACATGCCGCAAGTTACAAAGACTTAAAGATGCCGGTGAGAGGGGATACGCTTAGAACCATTAGGAGCGTGTTTTTGATGCCTCCAAAGGAATAACGGAAAAGTGACTCTATCAGTGACACCATGAATCACATCAGATAGAAATAAGCGAACTACGGGGTTGGTACACGTGGCTTAGCTTGGAAGAAAATATGTTCGGTATCATATCCTCTCCACAGTTTTTGTTCTAGGAAGAGGTTAAGAAACAACACACTTTGGCCGACTGATAAATTTGATTGCTGATGCAAGGAAACGTCCTAAGATACAAGGAGCAGTAGATCAATGGAGCCAATGTAAGTCAGGTAAAGGCTTTATGCACACTGAGAGGTGCATACTAAGTCGCCACAATCGCGAAGCGATTTTCAAATCAATAAGGCTGAAAAGCTGGTTGATGATGTTCATTAACCCATCATGCAAAATAGGATAGAACAGAACATATGCACCCAAAAACTGTTTGTTTGCAACCCAGTCCAGTAGAAGAGATAGAAAAGTATGTGACAATATCACGGCGAATCGGACGTGTATCGTCAGCCAATGTTTGTTCAGACAGTTTGTGAAAATACTGGCATGATATTGTAACATATACGGAGAAAGATGCTCCCATGGTATACAGTTGCACTTAGAAATACGTTCGAGGCACCTAGAGGTGAATTCGAAATAATTGCTGAGTATACCATGAAAGATAACAAATACAAGGTAAAAGTAGATTCAACATATTTAGTAAAACAAGGTGGTGAGTAGAACATGTTGAGACATAATATTTGAAGGTTAATCTTGGTAACTCTTGCAAAAAAAGTTGTAAATATGGAACCACTGTATTATGTTATTTGACGGAGTTTCGCCGAGGAATTCAAGTGAAGTTTTTCACTTTTGTTTCCATTTATTTGTAAAAACGTACGAAATTTCCCGACGTTCGGGTACTTCTTGCCATTTCGAACAGAAAATCGAAATATTTTAGACTTTCGGAGGATCGTTTTTAAATATCACGCCACCATGTTCGAGACATTCGGTTGAAAAATAAAAATCACAGAGTCATTGGCACCAGGTATTCCGGGTGGTACGTCATCAGCAAACTTAATTACATATGAATCGCTGAAAGTACGCATGATAGATGAAAGCATAGAGGAGTAAAGAAGTAATAAGACGGGTTTTTTTAACAGAAGGTGAGGAGCAGTAGTTTCTTTCACAGTTGCGTGTACATTTTTAGCCTTCAGCAACGTAATTGTTCAACAAAGCAATGGCTGATGTTTGGACACCACTCTCAGATAATTTGAGGAGTACCCTCCTTTTTATATACATTTCGAGGACTTACTGTTTTCTAAAAAGATGAGTCTGAAAGATGTTCTCTTTGTATTCAGTTATGAAAGGATAAGATGGGTCTAAAAAGTAAGGGTGTCTAATATGGAGCGTGAACGGTAGTTAGCAAACTGTTTGGGATCAAGTGGGCTCGGCCTTGGTGCAGTGATTTGCAATAACAGTTTTTTGAATGCATTTACGACATCGGATGATGGAATTTAGAAAACCCCGTCATTGGTCAATTGGGATGAAATAGCAAGTCATAAACAGTGACGACATCTTGTCAATTTCAGTTAGATGAAATTGCACTGTACTTTAAATACATACAACCGAAAAGATGCTTTGATCGGCATGATGGTTTTAGTAATTGCTGTTAGCTTTCGGGACTTTACCCGGCTAAAGTGAAGTAGTCCTCTGCTTGTGAAAAAGATGATCAGCGAACCGATTCTGGATGTCACCTTTGCTGCTTTTTGCTTTCTGAAGCTGATGACGTTGTACCAAATAAACAGATGTACTAGTGCATGAACCATTCCCATTTGTCGCGCAAACATACATAACATTGTTTGTGTTTAAAGAATTTTTGTTTTAATCGAAATGAGTTTTTGAATGAGATACTGCTGTACTCCATTTACTGTTGATCACGTAAATGCAAAACCAAGCCGTAGCTGGGGAGCGACCAAAGAATCCGGTGGGTAAGTGAGAAGTAAACAGTCACAAGCGCCTTCTTGAGCAAGGTCAGTTGATACAGAGCGAGATCGATCAGACAACAACGTCCGGACTGAAGCATGAGTAAGTACCGGCATCGTGAATGCGTGTGTCCGTGTATGAGAGGGATTTCGATCGATGGTCCACGTAGCATGCGTATGTTTACCAGCCTGTCTTTTCGTGCATGCGACTGTTTCGACTCGACAAAACATATCAAAAGGAAAGCAACACTGAAAAGTACTCGGGCGTGTGAGTCTATGGTGGGAGCAGGTTGTTGATCAGAGATGCCAAAACATAGTGCAAAGATTTATCAATAATTGTATATTTTCCTCTTCAGTATCAGTAGTTTCACTAAAATATCAAACACCTGTAAAAATGAGATAAATGAATAATTGCCTTATCAATTAGTAGGTGAATAAATGTAGCTCCATGTGATAACCCAGGAAACATTTAAATGATTGTCAATGGTCAAAAAGTCAGCTAGGTGGTCCCAAGTTTGATTCACGTCATCACCGGACACTTCTACATTGGTCGGTGACATTCTCACTGAAATACTGTGCCTTTTCAGTGATATGGATAACAAGGACTAAAATAACAAAGATAATCATAATGATGACAACAACATTCCCAATAAAGTACAGTAAGCTGATATGGGTTGAGAGCTCTCCCTTGTGTTGTATGATTCCCTGTTGTGTCAGATTTGCGTGGACCTTTGGATACCTATTGAAGTACGGCGAAGATAGTTCCTCTGTCTATTTAGCACTAATCCGTAGTGAACTTTCATCACCTTCTGCCCGGCGTATCAGCGTGGTGCAATTTATTCCGCATTCGTTATTAACTTTAAGGATACCTGCTCGTCACTCACGTAATCCGCAGAAAAATATGACAGACCTCTAATTAGGAGGGTCTATAGTGTGGAAAATCTATGCCGATCAAGAAGGATTTCAATCTTACGGTTATTGTTTTTGAGATACTTCAGTTTTAGGCTTTCTTTATTGCTCATTCAATCGGACCATTCCTTACAGTCTCTAACGGTATCTGAAAATTGAAATTAGTCTTGTTTTGGACGAACCTTACCGCCCGACAACTTCACGGTTAGATTTTTATTGAACTCTGCAATGCATTCGGAATATATACGGAAATGAAAACACAGGTAACACTGTCTGGACATTCAGCTTTTATTAAACAGTCCCATTTTGGTGCTTTCGATTTTACAGAACAGGGTTGAACACTTCAACGACGGTGATTCACACGCCAGTTGTTTTAGGCCCTATTCAAGCACTTTCTCTCCGGTGATTATAAGTGTATATCATCGTTGGATTTTGCGGTAATCAGCAATGTTTTTGTGATAGATTTGGCCGTGAATCAAAATCTGTCTAACCCCAGAGTCAACTTCACAACTCAACCAAGCGCCCTCAGTACAGGCCCCCTGTCTCAGTCGCCAAAAAAAAAAACGAAACGTAGATCATGATCTAAATTAAATAGATAAATAACTCTGCTATTCATTGGATCCTAAAGTGTAAGATGTATTCTTTGGACCTATGTAACCTGAGGACCTGTTTAGTTGACTGCACTACATTCCTCAAAGTACCTAACCACCTTTGGGAAGTGAGAATATGGAACCTTGCTACCGGAGTTTACTGTTATCATAACGGCAAGTGAAGCATTACACTCCGGAGGCAAATATATTGGTAATGATCCTAAGTTAGGGGACACGTTCCGCCGCATCATCAACGCACAACCTGGACTAGCAGGCCTTTGGTGAATGGATGTAAACGGATTAGGTCACGCTATTGAAAACGACGTGACACAACGCTTCACACCGCACCTGAATGGTGACATGATTGAAACCACATTGCGCCTAGTTGTCAAAATGCACAGCCGCAACTAACTAAAGGCCTAAATTTGGAAAGTACAGCAAGCCTATCAACTCCGACAAGAAAATTGTGGACATGCAATCAATGAGTGATCCGTCACTGTTGCTGAATGAATTATTTTTAAGCCGTTAAGTTTTTATTTGTTACCTGTTTAGTCGACGTGGACTACCTTTTTCTGTTGAAGGTTTGCTAATTAGTTTCAACAATTTGCATACGTTAGCTGGGACCATGCTATGGCTGCATCTTGGCATACGTCCGATCGATACCTGGAGACACGTGATCTGGTCAGCACCAAACCGGTGGTACCCACATTGACACGAAATCAAATGCATTTATGTGTTTCTGCGGATGTGCACTTTTTATTCTGTTTGTGTACGTGTGTGTGTTTGGATCATGGGGTTTATAGTGAGCGATCGATACATAATATCAGCCGTTTGTGATTTGAGTGAATTCGCGCGAATGAATTCAGGTTGAACCACTTTGGTCAGTGCTACTTGCATGCACGCTAAAAGGCAACTCTAACTGCTATTTCACTAGCGCATGACAAAATGAAATTAGAACGAGTTTCTTTCAAAAAATGTAAATTATTTCAATGCTAGTCATCTAGATCTTATCTCTGTTTAGTTCTCCTTTCCATCCTTATACTAGGTAGGCGGTTGAGGCCTTTTTCGGCTATTGAGTGCGAACAGGAGCAATTGGATTAACTCACGAAGTAACCAGTGCATGGTGCGTAAGATCTAGAAGTATTCTCGACATCAAACGGGTTAGCCGTACACCACGACCTATGTAATTGCGAACTGGCACCATTGGTTAAGACCAACAAAAAATAACGCAATCATTTAGAAGATATCAAAGGGTGTGATTCACACATCATTCGGAATTAAAAAGCAAGTGTAGGCGAATGCCGTGGGCATGATGAATAGGTGAATGATGAGTGTGTGTGACTGTGTGTTGTCTGTATGCAACAATATCACTGATAGGTCTGCCAGTACTGCTACAAAGCCTGAACTGTCGGTCAGTGTTCGAAAACTCACTAGTTTCGGATTTATCACTCGACTCCGAGAGTAATGACCGCAGCTGAAATTTTTCCTCCCTTGGATTATTATTGCCTCATGGCTACTCAGCGGCATGTGATATTTCTCAGAATATATATATATATATATATATATATATATATATATATATATATATATATATATATATATATATATATATATATATATATATATATATATATATATATATAGTTTAGCTTAAAATCAGTTTGACTGAACTTCTACGATTGATCTGAATATTCTGAACAGTCCTATGGTCTTGCCGATAGTTGGAGCAATACGCTGTAAAGCAAACAACTGTCTTCATTGAATCACGTACTTGCTTTTACGGCCCATCTCGGTGAGCTGGTAGTAGAATGTGTTGACCGTTGGTCAGAATAAAGTTCATTGTCTAGGCTTTCTAAAATGGATTAGGGGTAGGGAAGTAGGTTATCTATTGCATATACAGCGATAAAGCGTGTGCACTAAATTAGTCAAAGTCAGTCCGACTTCAGACATTAGCCACGGTAAAAGCGATCACCAGTGGGCTGCTAACCCCTGAACAGTGTGCATAAGGGTGAATAGTTCGGGCTTTTCAACTATCCCGACCAATACCGGAAGATCAGTGAACTCCCAAAAAGCAATACGTATTATGGCACTTCATATTGGATGCTGAACTCCAAGCAACACATCCAGAAAATTGGGACTATTCCGCCTCACCCCCCTCTTCTATTTATAATGCTTTGAAAATGACGTTTAGCATGAACAATAACTAGTATACTCTACTGCTATCTAGCGTAAGTGAAATACAAAAGCAAGAGTGAGGACTCATGGAAATAAAAGCTTACACTGCAACATTTTACTGTCAACTTAAATGGTAATAGGATAGCAACATGTCGGAACCCACGTGTGTTGATAGGGCAGCCATGTGAGTTAGCATTCAAACGAAGTTAGCGGTGAGGATTTGTTCGATTGAAGATCTCTGATGGGTATTACTGACAGCGGGTGGGAACCCGGGCTCTCAGAATTCGAATGATCGCATGTCTGCGCCCACTCAAAAACACTGCACAACCTAACCACGCATTACTCAAAATCAATATATATACATATATATATATATATATATATATATATATATATATATATATATATATATATATATATATATATATATATATATATATATATATATAAACCATCGTCTTGTATTCAAGCGTGGAGCTCACGCAACAGCAACAAATACGATAGTGAGAAAGCTGAGGACAACGGAACAGTTAGTAAGAAATGAAAGGTGCTGGTTTTTTTCATTTCAAGGTGAAAATTTTGGTGATTTTGTGATTTTGATGGTCTGAATGAACTTTTGTTATCCAAGGAACCCGATAGTTTGAAAAAGTGACCACACTGCATTCGCACAACTGGCTTCTATTCCCCGGCCACTTATCTCAAATTCCGTGACCAAGGACAGTGTTCATCCCTTGGGTCTCAACGAGAGAGGCTAGAAGCACCAGTCAAAGCCAATGTTCATACCCCAATATCGTCATGGCGTGACCGCCGCGTGACCTCTCTTAAACTTGTCCAACACGTGCAAATAGACCACAGAAAGAAAATGCAAAGCATATCTGAGCCACCGGAAGTGGTTTAGAGTGATCGTTTCTTTAGGAGGGTAGCTATCAGTGTCTAACAAAAGACGGTATACCTTGTCATCATTCACTCGAAGTTCCCACCGGACACCATCAATACTTCGAAGAAATCGATTTTCGAATACGGAAAGACGCCGAGCATCATCAAGGCGTAGTGGACAGGTCTCGCAACCGTAGAGTAAAACGCGATGAGCCATGATAACATATTCTCGTCCCTTAAGAGAGAGGCGGACGTCAAGGAGACCCTACAAATGTCGAAGGTTTGCAAAAGCTCTTGTGGCTCTTGCTACGCGTGAACTAATCTTTGCCCCAACATCCCCTGCAGCAATTATCAAGTTCCCAAGGTACTTAAATTTGTCAACTAACTCAAGCTGATCAGTACATACGGTGAGCGCTGGCGAAGGCTTCTGTCAATCGCGCAGAAGCACTTTGATCTTGGGAAGCGTAAAGTGCGCTCCGTATATGGATAACACTATCACCAAGCAGTCCAAAGCTTGTTGCGATGCCTGAGCATTATTACTCGGCAGGGCAATATCACTAGCACATTCTAAGTCAAAAATTCCGTTCCTTGGGAGGAGTTCAACTACGCCTTTTAGAAGACTAGATAAGGCATTTCATAGAAGATCCTCTATGGCAAAGTTGAATAGATGTGTGGATGTGGAGCAAACCTGTCGTACTGCACAGAAGCCAATAAAAGGGGCGCATGAGCTGACGGTAAGCCTTGACCTGACCTGTGGTGTAGAGATACAACTCTCTTAGGATTGATATATACTTCTCAGGCACACCATGTTTCAACAAACAGTTCCATACTGCAGTCCTATCGGCAGAATCAAAGGCCACGCGGATATCTAGGAGCACCGTGATCGTTGGTCTCTGGAAAGTGTGACAGCGCTCTAGCAGTTGTAGGAGTGCGAAGATTTGATCGACACATTCACAACTGGAAAGAAACCCAGTTTGCTCCTCACAACTCTGCTCTTTATACGTTTGATACAGCCTGCGAAGTGTGACAGACGCAAACAGCTTCGACGCTGTTGGGATAAGGCTTACATCCCTATTGTTAACATATTCATTATTCAAGCCCTTTTTGCAGATAAGACAACAAGCATTTACCTTAACAAAAAAGGAACCTGCTCGGAATTCCAAACTTTGAGAACAAAGCAGGAAATCCTATAACGCGCTGAGCTGTACCCATCTTTAAAACGGGCTGGGAAAGGTTTTCAGAGTCCGGCCCTTTGCGACGTCCTAAGGTCTGCATTTCCTTTCAGGTCTTCGCCTCGCTTTGTAGATCTGTCTAAAAGCACCGATGGACGTGTGTCGGAAGAGATATAAGAGAAGGTAACACTGGGGACCAGTTGGGTTGTGTCTGAAAGTTATCCACCCAGCGTTCGAAAATGCCGCCGTTGGTTGTGAATTGGTGAACCGTCAGCTTCACAACTTCTTTCATTCACTCCTTTTACTTACTATTGGTGACTAGGATGAGGCAAAACAGCTTGCGGGGATGTCCTACGGCCGCAGCGAATCCTATCTCTGATGCGCGTCGCGATCACCATATTTCGCAGTCCCTACGAAGACTCGCATTAAGTGCACGTGTTATGCCGAGTCGCGATTAATCATACCCACTGTCAGCCAGGACGGACTAGCTTGCGCTGAGGAGGCACAGGGATTCAGCAATAATTCAGGTCTTGCTGCATGATAATACAAACCACGACCTACTAAGTCAACGAAACGCGACGAATTCCTGATAAATGACCAGCTCTGGTTCATATTACAGCAACAGCTAGCTTCTCAGCTAACGAATTCCAGAAGACGGATGGGCAAGATGGATCCGAAAGCTTATCGAGATCCAACCTTCATGTCAGAGTGTTTTAGGAGCGCTCACCAAAGCACAAGAAAACCTCAGTAAAAACTCATGCATGGTCTGATTCAAAGGGGCGCTTCAGTATGTGCAACTATATTGTATACAAGCCAGCCATCTGTGGATTATAGATATGCGGTCGGCTAGAGTCCACAGTTGACTCCAAGATGGCTGAAGCCTAGTGGCCTACCGGAGATTAGAGCGTCCGAACTTTGTACTGCAGAGATACAGATCATGATCTGATAAAAGTGACTGGATTTCAGCCCAAAGTGGCCTCTTAAATGCACCTCGTTTGATGACAGTCGAACAACTCGGGCTTTTACGTCTCCCGCTAAATTCACGGTATCAGCCACGCTGGTCTTATGTAAGAGGTGCACACTTCAAAACGACAAACAGATTGCATCTATCGGAATAGCGAGTGCTCATTTTGCACGAATCTTTGAGTCTCACTGCTCGTAGAGGACTCTTAACTGGGATCCAGTCTAGCAGTGCTTTTTTAGCTGTTTCACTGAAAGTTATTCCAACGTCAACAAGATCAAAAGCCGCATCCTCAGCGTCTACAGGAAGACGTGAAAGTGAAAATTTAAGGAGCGATGAGATGGAAGCGTCAGTCGAACGATGAAACCGAAATACTGAAAGCGAGACTCTTGAAAGCAACACATATCGACGTCAGGGGATTCAAGAGTACGAGCTGCCTCTGTCTGTTGTTCTACACACAAGCACTTAAAACCTAGCTAGTTTAGAAGGGCATCGAGGACACAACAAGGTGTCAGCCTGTGGTAGTGAATTCTATGGGACTTGGAAGTAAGTCGAAGAGGGACGAGAGATTATACAACTACGATTTCCACCAGTGATACCGCATCAGGCACGGCCGACTGCAGAACCTGTGGGGCGTGAAAATGGCAAATAAACTTGGGAAGGAGGGGAGATGTCAAAACAAGTTGCTTGCGGTGTAGGAGAGTAACAGTTCGTTTGCACAGAAGGGCAGTTATTCACAGTAGTAGAATCGTTCATGGCTGCTTGCGTTGCGGAATGGTATACTACTAGTTTGCTCAGTCCAAGGTAAGCTTTTTTTTATTCGGGGATGTATCTCTGACTCTTGAGCAGTCAAGCGCGTCCTGCAGTGCAGCAGCTGTTATTCATGTGATCCGGTGGTCAGTTGTATGGTCCATTCGTCTCTTTTGGAAGCCGCTGGGAGCTGTTGAATAATTTTTCACTTGTTACGCTCTTCCAATGAGGCTAGTCATTCTGGGGGCCAAGTACACCCCTCCGTCACAGACACCAGTGAGCACATTCTTGTACGTACCATACACCATCCGTGGGTAGTTTGGAGTCAGGGTTTCGTCATCACCTCTAGAACGACTACCAATCAGCCAACCCGGTGGTGAGCACCGGCCATTCGTTTTCGTCCCCTTGCTTTGGTGAGGACACCTGCACCACGAGAGGGCAGTGATAGGACCTCCTCAGTAGAGGCTGTAACTGGCAAACGGTTGTTTAGGAGCAACCGAGAGGCGTTCAGAACGAGTAGCCATCTTGCGGCATGAGACATGCACCCTGGATCATACTGAGGCAGTTGGAGGCTTACGATTTGATACTGTTCGATTTACCCGAAGAATGTATTACAAAAATCACTTATAAACAAATTCATGATCGAAATCGATTTATATGAGGCACCTTGACAGTAGAGTAACAGTTTCAGGTTCAGTCGTTCATTAACTCATCTCAGTTTGTTTTGGTTTGTATCTATAAAGTTAGATATAGGCCTGTTGATTCCGTCATCCGTTTTTCGTGTGTTTGAATGATTTTTTTTATTCCTTCGGTTCATTGTTTTTATCACGTACCACTCTCATTGTTATAATGAACCTCGAAGTGAACTAAATCACGAAAGATTTCACTTCGGAAATGTGCCTCGCAGCAGTTTAATCTACCGTGCATGTATGTCGATCACGAAAACGCAACTGACACGAACCAACTTAATCCAAATACGTGACAAGCAGATCGACATAGTAAGATAGCCTTGCGATTTCGGTATGTCCGCTATCATTCCCTCCGAGAGAGTTTCATTAAGGAGTTAAATAATAAGGTATGGAATGAACGGTTTAGTTTTCAGGTTGGTTTTAAATGTTGTTTGCTGAAGGACCACTTTGCTTTGAAGGGAAATTACTTATCGATAGGTCTGACCTAGTAGGGTACACTGTGATTCGCCGCTCCAAGTCCTAGGGTCATGGATGCCGGTTATCACTGATAGTGTCATGGATTCTCAGAAATATGGTACCCACCCCAGACATTGATGTGCGTGAAATGAAATGAAAATAACACTAAGCTATGGTTGTTTAATTCTACCATCAGCTTACCGTCAACCTAGGCTCATTGAAAATAAAGTTCAGTTGTTATGAACACCTAGGAATAGTTTCACGGCTGGAACTTTACACATTCGGTCTCAAATTTTCATGCTCTCCGCACTTCATTCAGTGATTAGATGCATCATTCTGACTGGGGGCTTGCGAGCATTGAAATAGCCGTGAAGTGAACTGCAAAAAAACCTTTTCACCAAGTCATTCTATTATGGTCCGAAAAACCACGACAGCCTAGTTCAGCGAATAATGAGACCACACTACGAATACTACCGATATTGGTCTTACCCTGACAACCGAGATAAGCCTTGTACGTTGTAAATATCACTAGTTTTTTCGTGAAACTTAAAATCCGGGCCATTTTAGCAATATGAAATGAGTGTAAAGATGGATTCTTTCCGCATTTCTAGTCAGAGCAAATCTACCCATATTCATCACTACAAAGGCTTGACCTCCAAGATAATCGTCTTTAGATTCCGGAATATGCGCACTGTGACATCAGAACTCGTTTTCAGAGACAAACCGTTGTTTTCATTTAGGAAATGGTTGTGCTGAAATGGTCAAAGGTCATTCGGATTGGACGTAGTTTGTGGTAGGGGGTGGGGTTAGGTCGAATTGTCGATCCGCACTACTAGGTTGTGGTAGTCACTTGGTTCGGAGCTGAGTTACTGGGGTGGGGGTAGTCCACTAGCTGTTAGGGTAACTGGAGGGCTTGGACGAATTTCTACCGTGTACTTAGAGCAGGTGCGAAAAGACGGATGCTAATCCCCATGCGGTGGCTGGAGTGTGTGAGCCGATGTGTCTGTGGGGACTAGAGGGAACTCGATAGACGATTTGGAATGCCGAATCTATGCTTATTTGATGATATGAGTCTCCTAGATGCCCAAGAAAAGGACTCCCTATGATTCCCGTTCCTTCATGTTGTAGCCACCGTGGACAACTTTCTTTAGTTCTGCCAATGTAGGCTGCACTACATTTGCACCTAAACAAATAGATTACCATAGAGGCGGCCAGCATTGGCAACAAAACCTCATTAGAATTTCGGATAATCGAACAGTTTGGAAGAACACAAGAAACACGAGCTGAGTTGAATGTCCCGCTCACCGCACGTCTTATACGTTTGCTGTGTTTTTACCTAGGCGCAGTTCTTCCTTGGTTAGTTGAAAACACTCTGGCCCTGGCCGCATGTCGATCTAGCCCCATTTCCCCTCCCAAAAACTTTGTCCATTCAGAATGACCCATGACCATTTCAGCACAGCCACTTCTTATATGATTTGTAAAGACTAGAGAATGAATCATTGAAAACAATTGTTTGTCTCCGAAGACTTGTTATTATAATCGTCTTTGCTTGGTTCACTTATCTCCGAAACTATCCGACCTATCCAAATCACGTCAATGAGCGCTTTCACCAGTCGGACTGAGTGATTTCTTGACATACACTTGATTTACAATGGAATCCATAAAATGTTATCCAGGGACTAACATAAAGTTGAACAGGATATTATAGAAGTCAAGTGAGACTGTAAATACATTTACGAGAAAATAGACAACAAGATTTCCGTCTACAAATAGGTGGGCAGTGTGTCGGATGAGACAGTTCCCATACGTGAAAGTGTGTAAACAAGATAATGTGCTTATATATATTATTCCCATACCATTATCAGTTCTCCGTACTACTCTCTTCCAGTCCACTCACTAGTGCAGCATCCTATCATCTGAAAAGTCGAGCTTATCAAACTGTCGACCAGTTGCACTGTCACTGATCCAGCCTTCCTTGGAACAATATGGTAGTTTTTCTGTGTCTGCGCTAGGCCATCGTACAATTCAGACCTACCCATGATTTTATAAACCTCAAAATCGCCTTATAAAGGTACCTAAACAGGAAATTGTTTGTTTGCATGAGTAGTACCGGCAAATTGCACAGGTTCAATATGATCTTCCGCAAATTAACAGGCTGGATAAATCCAAATTGCACAGTGAAGTAAGTTTTATGATTTGTGCGTCAGCTGATTGGCTAAACAACGGAAATCAGTCTAGCTGAGCCCAGCAATAATATGGTCAAACACAAAACACCACCGTGTTTAAAGAACGGAATAATTTTCGGAACGTTTTCCTCTGGTTGTTTTTATTTGCTTGTCGCCCATACGTGCAGAATCATATCAGCTGGGTTATGCCCGCGTAATAGTAAGTCTGGAGCACTTATTGGGAACTCAGAAAATTTCCGATGAAAAGTGTCGGCTTCGTGCATACATATTATAATCCGATCAACTAATACCGTGTTCATAAAACTAATGTGTAACACACATACACTGAAGTCACGAGATGAACCATAAAGTAATAAGACATTAACATAAAAAAGTGACTTTTACCGTTTAATAAAAAGTCCTCAAACATGAGACCTAACTCTCGGTGACTTTTTTCATTTTATTTTATAACTCTAATTAAGTCAGTCTCATCCCTGATACTGGAGGAATCATTCCAAGTGTGTGGGCGCAAAATGAGTGTAAACTTGACAAAATGCAATGGGTACTTTCAGGTACCACAAATCCGCCGTGTCAGAGTTGAAAGTATGTTTCCCAGTTGAAAGTTTAATACACTGATCTCCCCAATAGAGAATATTTGCCACAAACAAAATGACGAAGATAGGTGGGTTATTTGTAATGCATTCGTTACATATTGGTTTCTATTGGCACTACATTCATCGTATAAGTTGATCCATTTGTGACTGATGAACTACTATATACCAAAGGCAATGAAAGATTAGTAAATCAAATACAACGCACTTAAGTGGAGCAATTCCAGAGAGCCTAAAGTTTATGATTTGTGATTTATTGCTTTGTACTCCGAAACGCTGTCGTAAACAGACACTTTTGAAGAATACTTGGCAAGCTGGATCAAATAGATGTCACGTGGTCTCACTTTTTTATCTCTGATTGTTCCTCTTACAAATCCAATAACACCATTTGGTGTCCATTTAGTTCACTTTTTAAAGTTGTATGAGAACGAAGAATGAAATATGGGTCTAAGTGGTAGACATCGAATTACTGCCCTCCACTTCTGATGAAGAATTTAGTTCCGAATGTCTGCTTGGTGAAAAACGGGTTTTTCAGTAGTTCATTCGCAAGAGTGGCACTGGAAACCCTAGGCAAGAAATGAGGCACATAGACATAATTAAAAACCAAATATAGGGGTGGACACAGTTCAACTGTCCTTGTTATGTGACTGATTTGTCTGGACGAGGCCATCTGGATAACAAAATGATATCCTTCATCAGTCCTGAGCCACGAAAGTCGTAGCACTAGACAAAAGGCATTTGACTGCAAGGGCCAGTGGTCAACTTCCAGATTCCGATTATCCAAGTTACTGACAGAACCTGCAAATGGACACTTCCCCCCCCCCCCACTTGTCTCGGAGTTCAAAATAAACATATTTGAAAGTAGTGTACTGCCCTACATGATAAAGCATTTCAACCATGTGCTCCTGGACCGAGCTTTTTATCGGTCCGATCTGCTTTTGGCGTAACCAGCAAGGATGATGCTCAACAATCCCAATCTCAACAGCTGTCGTATCGTTCGGCCTAGATAAGATATAGCATAAAAACACTCGAGAGAGTAAATAACCATCGATGATGTCTGCATCAGCAGGTTATGCGTGCCCTGAATCTGACCCTCAGGATTTTCTCGAAACACCAAGAAATATAGTGACACGGCGTATTTTGAATCGCCTCCCCCCTCCAGATATTTGTTCAAAATTTTACTCACGTAATCAACTTTGTTTGGTTAGCTAGTGACACTGTCTAACATTTGGCTGATTTTCTGGGTTCAGTGAGGTTTCAACGCTCTTCGGGATCAATGTCTTTTGGTGAGTGAACCCTGGTAGCTGTTTTCTTCGTAAAGTGATTTTAATGTTCATTAAAACATCCTTCAAATTCTCCTTAGACTGACTTCGCATTACAGGCCAAACATTTCATCAAGTATCCCTTCTGATGGATGGTAATAAAGCTGTCGAAATCATAATCTTTTTCATTGCCTATGCTTGAGTGACCAGTTGGAGTATCTGCGTATAATGAAACTACATCTGAAAGTTTCCTTAGAAATCCACTTACACACTTGTATTGGTCTATGCCATGCTTATACAAAAGTGTGGTGGGGATAGAGTGCTCCGACAGAAGACCTTTGACAGGCCGCTCAGGAACGTGTCTTCTATCCGATTTCACAGCGAATTACTCACAAAGTCCCTCGATCGAATGAATAGAGAAGACTGGAGTTGGCGATCAGATGCTGTAGTGTATTTCATATGTACCTATACGAGGAATACACGAAAAGCAAACCAGCCCTACGGCTAAACAGAAGACGAACCGATTGTGCACGGTCAGCTGAAAAACAAAGGTGTGCCAAAATCGAGGTCGCAAAGGATAGTTTAGTTAAACGTGCTCTACCGAACGAAAAGATGCTTCCAAAACCAATCATCAGAAAAGATTGTACAGAAAATAAATTCAAAATGGTTTCCGGAAGACTTTATTTTTCCAGAACGATCGGGGTCACTACAATGCATATCCACAATCATCGAGTGTTAAGGTTAACGGCCGGTCATTACGACAAGAAATGGAACAGGAAACCACAGAAGATGGAACAAGGCGACTGTCGCGGGTGTAGCTAAATGATCTCTGTGATAAACTTAAACAATCAGTGAGTTTCGCTAGTCTTCTGACATAACAGTCAACAGCTTTAACCCTCTAATTATCACCTTTCGAATTTTAGTGACATCAACGCAATAAGTTCGGACTGAATTCAAAAATCGATGCTTCGTATGCCGTACATAACAAAACACTTGAGTTGGTTATAGCAGAGCACTTTTCGTGAGGAAACTATGGTCAATCGATGTTTCGTATATGAAGGGCGACCTTTCTCCAGGTTATTTTACCTAGATAATAAATCGGGTTACATACCAAAATCAAGTGACTACTGTTAGATAGATTTCTGGAAAGTTGAAGATGTTTTCGTTCATCAAGAATTCGTTTTTGCTTTACTTATATGGATAGAAAGGATAACATTGTTTAGCTGCTCGTAGTTTGTAAGGTGACAACTGAAAAACTAAAAGGCGGTTTGCGAAGATATTTTCTGGAAAAAATCGTGTTCACTTAATAGTAACGGTAGTTTCAGGAAGGAAATAGTTTATGAATATTTACGTATATATTTTTCTCTAAACATATAACTGTCTCCTAAGATTAGATCTTTCAGTGCATCTAGATCAGGGGATAACATACTTCCAAATCATATCAATAAGAAATCTGCTGAATCCCTCAAATGCTTAACCTACATGAATCCAACAGTCACACTTGTCTAATAACCCACTCACTCAGCAGGGGATTTCGAAGACCAGCTGGATGTATTTTACGAGCTTTGCAACCATTATTCTCTTGGTTTGTTGTCTACCGCTTTTTCATGTGTGCCCTGGCAATCACAACGATTACATGACGTTTTGATCCTTGTGGTAAATGTAAAACCATGGGAGAAACGGATAGATAAACCATGATTGCATTGACTTTGTCCCACATATTTGAACAAGATTATGGTTTTTAATGTGGAAAACACAATAATGATTGTTCTCAAGCTGCTACTCGCTGTCACGTGGAATCATTGAAACGAGTAACACTACGTGAACCGTAGATGACGTTTATCAAAAAAAAAACCTCGTGTTAACCCAATATGAATATCAGTGAAGCAGTAGCGTTATTGATGGACATTATTTTGTCCTTGAGACGGACAACTTTGAGGCCAGTCGAACAGAACCTACGCAATTGAAATGAATACTCAGAGAATTTATTGTTGGCACGAAGATCCTGAATCGTATGTAATGGAAAATCCACTTGCATTCACATGGAAAAGTCGGACGCCGCGAGCCGGAGTCGAAGCGGCGACCCTCCGCATACCGGGCAGATGTTCTAGCAGCTGAGCTATCGCGGTCCAGACAGTCCGGTGTGAATAACGCAAGTTAATAATCGATGAATACGGTGAATGGTTCAACTTCATTAGACAGTTTTTTCTTCGTGGATTTGCATTTTCAGTATAAAAGTGCTAATTGTTGAATTTTGAGCATCACCCTCAATCTTGTCTGTTGTTGACCGAATGACGAAACGCGCCTGAAGTTTTGTACTATTACCCCAACGTTAGTCGGCCACGTCATCGGTCAGCGATAAGTGACGCTGAACTACTCAGGTTCGAGATGGGTAAGGAAAACAGTCGCGGAGAACAGAATTCACCTTCATTTTGAGCTGTTGCTGGAAATCTCAGCTCTCGTGAATCATCCAAGAAACCCTTACTGTGTTCACTGAGAAGTCCAAATTTAACGGATTCAAATACAATAAATTCATCCTTTTGCCCCATTAGTAAGTTTTCTTCATATGAGGATGGGATAATTTATGACATTGAGTTCGGTTTTGTGTCTATGATGAAATTCAGATAATTTGGAAGCAAAAATGTGCGCGGAGGCAGTAGTTAAGTTTTGGTTATTGATCACCTCATAGTCGCAAAGAAAGAACATTTGATGATCTGAAGACTTACTTTAGTGAATAATAAGAAGGGAAAGAATAATAATATATGAGTAATTTAGAAAATGAACGAGGGAGCAAGTTTTACCACTTGGTAAACAGGCCTAAACAGAAAAAATGAAATAGAATTTCGGCCCCGGAGGCAGAGATCTTACGCATTAGATTATATGTCTGTGCTACAGACCTGCAAGGAACAAAATCCGTCGAGACAAGCCGCTTGCAACGAGAAAACAAACACCCAAGCAGAATCGGGGATATCATTTCTAGTCGCAAACAATGCACTGGTCACAACTTTTGTTTATTTTTATCGGAAGATAGGTTACTCTGGCTTCAAAAATAGAGAAGTTCAGTATCAGGCAAAACTCGTCACGAATTTCAGCGTCAACTCGAAATACATGAGACCGTATTCTTGAGCCTTTTGTGTCTTATGATTCTCAATACAGTCATTATTTAGTTTTCATGTTGGACAGTTATATTCCTTTTAATAAGAATGCAATTAAATGGCAAGGAAGACTGTCAGAAAGAGATTGCATATTGCGTTTGAGATTATCTATTCTAACTGGATAGAGCATTGCAATTCAAAACCTGGTAGCGGCGACATCATTTACGATAGAAAAAAATTACGCTTCTGACAGTCAGGCTAATCAGCTGGAAATAGTATAACAGAGGAATTGACCTGCTTGGTCAGTGATATTTTCCCATCGATAAAGGACCTATGGAAGTTCAAATGAATAAATATTTTTTTGGTTACAAGCTCTATTTTCATGATTTTTACATAATCTCAAGCAGAATTTGAAAATATAAGATGCTCGATAATTGAATATTGTTTAAGTCAGCCCTGTGATATTCAGTGGGAAGTCGAATTTGCAAGACCTCAGTTCAAATGATTAACTTGAATGAGACTTGACGGATGAAGCGGAATGTACAGTCGAAGATGTGCCCATGAAAGTAGAATTTGCGATTTCCACCACGGAGGCATCAACATTGCTGCTCCCAGAAGCCATTACCATCGTACAAGTATCGGTTTTAGTTCTGCTTAGCAGCAAGAAACAAAAGCAGTACAACCAAATTTTCAACCCAACTGTATTATTTGACTGTTTTTTTAGCAATTTTGCAATTGATGATCGGTTCATGAGAGCAGAACTACTGGATTTTTGGAATTCATGGTCTTGGAATCAAGGTCAGGTTAGCGTATTCCGTTTAACGTCCTATGTCTTTCGTGGTGACAGCGAAAAGCTCATTCACCGTGGGAAATTTTAAACACCCTAATAAATAACTGAGTGATTACATCACGATAACTTTTTCTGTAGGTCTTTCTGTGCGAGATTTTGTTCACAACTTTTCACGCCAGGAAAGGTATAGCAACAAGATTCGGTGGCTAAAACATGAAAACAATGGACTTTCACATTGGTATTGTATGGGGTTTTCGTAACAAAGCAACGGCCGAAAAGAAATAAAGTCATCCGGAGAGGGTATTTCCATGTAATTTTGTACATGTTTTTGCGAAGAAGAATGAAGCAAAGAGATCTACTCAATCTTTTGGCCAACCACAAGCCATCATTGTGCCACCTATAAGACTGTTCATTTGTTGCACCAGCAAAATAATTCAAACTTCACCCTGATCCATTTTGAATTTACATTTACATCCCATGCTCTATAGTGAAAAATGAGGCTCATAAAACGGTATACATGATGACAAACTTGAAAAGAGGCTCATTCTAATAACTTTAGGTCGTTAAACTCATTATACCGTTTGATATGAGGTGGAACAAATCATGACAAATAAATTATACGTGGTATTGTCTACGAAACTATGGCCATGAAAGAATTCATCAAACAGAAAATATGCATCTTTGCAGTCTGTCAGTGTGAACCTTCTGCCTAAAAGACTAATTTGCTTCTAGATAGTGCGTCACTTTGTGCTTCCAAAGGGGAATACCAGTGTTATTTCGATGGATATATTCATCCACCTGTTGGAACCGTGGGAATTTTCAGGGTTCAGTTATCCATAAAAGCCCTGATATATTTATGATGAGGAATTTCACAGTGCATCCTGAATTTGCTGATGTTCGTTATAGATCACTCGTAACATCAGTAAAAATGTTTTTCCAGCTCTGATTTTAGAGACAGTTGTAAGGTTGCAGAATACTATTAAATAAAATAGCTCGTCGGCTTGTTTCAGCAAACCTTCTGATAATGCATCGGCCGTTTTATTTACCCTTAATAATCCAAACTCTTTCAGGACTTGAGTATTACCTTGCAGAATTGTGAGACGAAGAATTACATTCTGAAATGTTCCCAACAAAAGAGATGTACAGACTATCGGACTGCTAGTTTGATTCCGTTCCGGGTGCAGTCGGGATGCCTACATATCTCTAACACCTGGGAGTTCAGAGGACCAAGAACGGCTGTTTCAGGGCTTTCTACATCCCCCCGTAGTTCTTGCTGCCAAGTAGTTTATCTGTAAGCAAACTATTAAGCCGTCTAACGTCACCTTCGACGGGTATGGATACTTTTTTTAAGACAGCCTGATTTTTATGGCGTCTCTTTTCCCTACGGAGCCCATTCAAGCAAGGGGAGAAGAAACTATTGTATCAAACGTGATAGGTTTAGCGGGACAATATCAGTAGTAGCAAAACTCAAGGCTGTTTGATAGGTGTTCCTTGTATGAGTACGCCCGCTGGAAATGGAAAAGGCTAAGGATACAATGTGCGGAGCTTATAAAGATTCTCAAGTATTCTGGCAAGTCCGCAGAAAGTATGCTAGGAGAGCCAGGAGGTGGTCAAAGATTTACTGTTACTAAAAAACTGAGGATAATGCCGTAAAGTACTCTAACCAGAAAGCTAACAGAGCTCTTTTTTATTCGGCAAAAATTCCTGGATAGTTTATTGACTCTAAAGCGGGAAAGTGAAGTGTTGGAAATTGTACAAGATTTTGAAAACCCTAGGTGAATAAAAGTACGGGTCAGTTCTATTAAAATCACAATTTGTTAAGCATAAATACTGACTAAGATAAAATGGGATATCAGGACATGTTTTTTAATGAACTACCTTTTACTATCGGTGGGAGGGACAGTTGTAATATATGTATTGACTAGGATAATATGCGAAAAGGCTATTTGTGGCCGGCAAAGTCGTGGTTTGGTCAGTCCCCGGAAATCAGACAGTCAAGAACTCTTACCAGTGGTTTGAAACCGGTCTTCAGGAAGTCATGTATTCAGAACTCTTTCCATGTTGAACGGCTTTTCTTTCATAAACGACACTTTTGGGCACAAAACCAACACTTCCACTATTAGGGAGATGAAATAATTTAACTCTTTTCTTCCCACAGATTTGACGATTTCATGATCAACAATGGGTGGGAGTCAATCAAAGTCAAAAAACAATAGCCAAGCAAGTATTTCAGTGAACAATTTACAACCCACGGTTAGTTTCGCAGACTTATTGGTAGAATGAATTTATTTATGTATTTTTGTCTTTTTCCCGGTACATGCTACTTGGTGAACTGTAGTGCCTATAAATTGGGTTTATCCAGCGGAATACCAGTAATCCTTTTCGTTCCACTAAAACAGTGGTCACAAAAAGCGCATTGCTGATTTTCAGTTAGGGAGAAATCATATTTGAGACCAATGATCTAGAGAAACAAATTAAGATGAATGATTAAAAGATAAATTTCAGTGGGACAATTGAAAATGCATTGGATGTATTCACTAGTTTTGGCTGTAGTGAGATGTCCGGATGCCATAATCATATGAGTTATTCGTACTGTCGGGGGAAAGAACTATGACATTATTATTTGTCCAAAATGAGCTAAGCTTAGCCACTATTTTGGACAGCATATGTTACCGTCCACCCCCAACACTGATTCATGGGGACGGACTCCGGACCTGCTAATTAGAAGATACAGACTTTTCTCTGTATAACAGCACCAGTCACAATATTCTTAACTACTGATATGGGCCTAGAAATTTCTATGCATCAAAAATAGCGAAAAATAGAGTTGGAAAATTGAATGATCTCCGCAAGTGATATAATACAAAGGCTACTAC